>CM035172.1:60850992-61328612 GCA_020205615.1 Panax quinquefolius
AAGATGCTATATGGGCGTTTCTTGAGTCTCATTCGCAATCTGAATGGGTGACAAAATTGGCGATGAAGAGGAGAAGCCATCAACCCAAATCGAAAGAATGACCTAGCAGCTTGTTTGAAAATTGGAAAAGAAACCCCACCCGAGCATGTGCGAATGATGACTGAGTCTAGTGGAAGAACTGGGGATCTGAAGAACTCAGGCTTTCCAGGAAACATGTCTGTTATCAGGGAAGAAGAAGAAGAAGAAGAAATCAACAAAGAAGAGCCCTCTGTTCTTACCAAAAAAAAAAAGCAAGGGCAAAAGAAAGCTAAAAGCTAGACAGGTGGAAGAGCCTCAAGGATCTACTACTGATATTCCTGTAGAGTCCTCTGATATAGAGACTCTGAGGATGCTAAGAAGGAAGCAGCAGCAAGATGAAGCAGATGAGGATCAGACTACCATCTCTCAGATCCTGAAGAAGAACAAAGTTGGTCATAAGTCCAAAAACCATCAGTCGCCTCAATTGTAGAGTCTCTACTGTTTGAAGAGACCATACCAAGAATGGCAGGCAAGGAAGTAGCTGTTTCAAGTCTAATGGCTGTTGAACAGGACAAAGCTGAGATTCAAGAGAGTCCTAAAGTTTTGACTAAACCCAGCAAATCAAGGAGAAAGCTGGTCAAGAAGTACATTCTTGAAAATGAAAAGGTGCTGAAGAAGGAAACAAAGAGTATGGATGCAAAAAGAAGAAGCGTCCCAAAGCAAATCAAGAGGACGATGCTCCAAATTGAGGGGAGAACCACGAAATTCTCATGATAGAGAATACACCTACTCTTCATCACTAACATTGCGGGAGGACAGATTAGCTCTTTTAAGAGAGAACCACGAAAGACAATCCAAATCCATACCGGATACTACCTAAGCGCAAAGAACAACCGGGATCGCATCACTGGGAGAATGCGATTTCAACCTCGGATCTAACCCGAGACCTGCGCAGATCAATACCGGAACACACACCGAGAAGACCGATTAATCTCTTTAGATAACCCCGAGGTATCCGATCCTCGGCCCCAACCATGGAATAGCCACCAACCTGGTGATAACCCCAAGGAATGCGATTCGGAGATAACCCCTAAATGCTTGTTTCAAATGCCATCGCCTTCAATCTCGGCACTCACAACGAGATACACTGTACCAACCCGACGCAATAACATCGAAAAGACAGGCACACCTTAAAGATGACAATGAGGACCTTCAACAAATGCAGCAGTCCAATCTCAAATAAGTCTCGAGCAACGTCTCGCTTATCATTAATCCGTGAATAACACCGGTGAGGGGCAACATCGCCATCTCGTCCAACACGATGCCACGTCTCGTCTCTACGCAATAATGTCCCACAAGGCTAACCAATCCCGAGTGACTATTGTGCGGGGTAATGGATGAAAGTTGAAGCTTGAAGACCGGAGGGCATCGTCCCATCTTCAAAGACTTCGTACAAACTCTAATCCCATGCCATCATACAACTCTCAACAACGGCGGGTCAAAATAGGTCTTGAATACCTCAAAACGGATGCCTGGATTGCACTTCTCAAAATCCGAGTGGACATTATAGTGCCTGAATGCACGTACTTCGAGACAACCCGACCCGACATAATCGGGCCGACCCGACCCGCCTCTGGCACACCTGTGGCACATATTGCCTATAAATAGAGGGCTTAGGATGCTAATTATTAAGAGAAAAAAGATGGGGAAACCCTGCACAATTTACTTTGCACTCGCTATATAGTGTATTTTCCCACTTTCAAACACCTGTGAGCTTATATATAGCCTTTTTTGTACCCACAAAAGCCCAGTGTTTACCCACTCTAAAGATATAGAAGCCTTTTTATCGACCAAATTAGTAAGCCTTCTCACACACTTTAGAGTCTTTCTTTCATCTTTGCACACACCCTTCTACACGCCGAGAGTCGTGTTGCTTGCTTTTTCCCCGACTTCTATCCGTGGTTTCATTCAATCAGATATATATATATATATATATATATATATATATATATACACTTATATATATGAATTGTGGTTGAACTATGTTCGATGAGCCCAGATTTTACATCCGATACGTTTATATATATATATATATATATATATATATATATATATATATATATATATATATATCGCCTCGCTCGAGTTCCTTTCGTGGCGCTTGATCGCTTTTACGCCTTTCTTTACATTTCTTCTTGCGAGTTTACTTACGTGGCGATTGATCGTATGTTATAGCTTTTATGACTTTATTTTACATTTCGATCCCCATGGAGGTGCTTCGTGGTTTGGTGATCATGTCTGTATATATATATATATATATATATATATATTATATATATATATATATATATTTACTTTTATATATATACTTTACTTTTATACAAATTGCAATATTTTGTGCACCTAGAATCATGTGATCACAGATTCATCCCATTGATCTAGATTCTCGTTCCCGTGATGGACATTTTCATTTATAAGGAGCTTGTAAATTATTTTATGATGTCTCAGATTTCCTCGATGGTTTCCATACCCACGAGGAAGTCGGCATTATTTTGGATATATTATTTTTTTCATACGGATGCCTCGCATCATCCACAAAATAAAATCAATTCAGCCGCTCACTTAATAAAATGGGAGTGTAAAAGGTCTCAACTCCTATTGAGCATCAGGGTTTAAAAAACCTCTTTTATAAAACATCATTGCCATATCTTGCTAAAAACTGAATTTTTACATAAATTCAAACCCCAATATATATAGGTTCGAACGAGGCCTCGCGATAACTTTCATATAACAACAGACATCGACCCATACACAAACACACACACACACACACTCGGATAATAGTTTCTTGAAAAGAGGCGGTCACCGTGGTAACACGGATGTCTCTGGGGTGCCTAACACCTTCCCCTGATAACCAAGTCCCCTGACCCTAAACGAATCTCGGCCACCGACCCCATATATCGGTGTCACATCATCACCGGGTCATTGTGTAAACCTTTTCTCGGTTGTGTTGGTACAACCATTTAAAAACCAATGGCGACTCTTAATAGTCCCATCGTCGACATTATACATGTCGAACCTTTTTCACTTGTTTTTTCAAACAAATCTCACCTAAAATGAGAACACTAAAGAACAAGTAATGGAAAGGACACCCAAAAATCCCGACGCGTACAAAAAGCGACTCATTGGGGACTCCAAAGAAGAGGACTTAAGCCGCTACTACAATCTTTTTAAAATCATTATATGCTTGTGTTTGGATGTTGCATTTACATTGGATGAATGTGTACGAATGCATGTCTTGTTTGAGCTTAGTGCTTCGCATCATATCTACGATGTGATGTTAGTGCTTGACTATAAATAAACCGCGATGATATTAGTGCTTCGCACATGTCATCATTTCATACGGTGAGACGTGATGTATGTGAATGTATGTTGTGTGGTCCCTCCACCGTGAGGCTATCCCGCGGTGTTTGATTATCGGACTCGTGAGAAGACTAATTCTCCGAGGCTCGAAAGGCACCACCCAAATTCGCTCCAGTTGAAAGACCGGATTAACTTCCGCCTAGTAGATCATGCGATGATTTGGGAACGTTCATGCCAAAAAAGCCGCGAGAGTAACCTAAGATAGGTCACCCTCCGATAAACCCAAACGAAGGAAAGTCTCTTCATGCTCTCATTTAATTACTTGTAAACACAAGCATTTGTAATTTCATTCCATATATATCTCCATGTAATGCTCCAAACAAATGACACCCGCTTTTGCAGGATAAAATTCCTAAAATGGACACATCACATAGCATGTCATTATACACCTTCCCTAAGGACTAAACTATGCCAGTCTTTCACAGGGAATCAATCGGACCTACTACCCGGTTAAAGTCCAAAAAGGCAACAGGCCTACAGTCAATCATGTCGTCATCCGACCAGACTGAACTTAATCCAGTTTCTCATAAAGAATTCGACGGGTTAAGCAAACATATTACAGATTTGGCTGTTCTATTAAAAGAATTACACCAGTCTACACAGGGTCAGAAAAATACCCGTACATACTGAGCCCTCCACACATGGAGGAATTCTGATCATTACCATACCAGAGCCACAGTTGGATACGACCAACAAAACTCATGATGCTGCCCATTCCACTGGAGATCCGCATAATGGTGACATCAAAAGAAAGTCCTCCAAATGGAAGAGACCCTTCAAGCTATCAAAGGAATCGGAGCACACGGGAGTGTTTCATATGTCGATCTATGTATTTTTCCGGTGTTCACTATCCGTAAAAATTTAAAACTCCTCGACTTTGAAAAATATGACGGGTTAGGAGATCCTTATACACATTTAAAAGTCTTTATTGAGAACTGATCCTCACAGAGGATGAAAAAACTCGTAATGCAATTGTTCCAAAAGAGTCTAACTAGAGAAGCCTGCTCAGTGGTACACAAGATTAGACAACTCCAAAATCCATAGGGAAGAGCTAGCACATGCCTTCCTCACTCAATACGCTTTTTAAACTCAAATGGCTCCTCGATCGATCAAATTACCAAGATCAAGAAACAGTCTAACGAGTCTTTTTAGAGAGTATGCTCAAAGGTGGAGACGCCTGTTGCCTTGAAGTTAGTCCTGCCATGTCGTAATCGAAATGGTCATGACATTCATAGACATACAAGAAGCTCCTTTCTATGAGAGAGTTTTAGCAGGCATCTAAAACCATTTTCCGAAATGGTTAAACATGGGGAGATGGTGAAATAGGATTGAAGTCGAAAGATTCAAGACCTAGCCGCACTCAAAGTCATTCTTTGATCACATCCAATCTGGAAATTATGGGAACAACCTCGAGGGTCCATAAAAAGAAAGAGGAAGATGTTTCCACGATACTACAGGGGACAAAAAGGCAATCAAAGTATGCCCATTCAAAGGAGAAACTACACTCCTTTCCAAAGACAAACAGCAAAACCCTCCAGTACCAAAAGGTGGAGAAGTCAAATGCCATTGAGTGTTTACACCCTTAGGGGATACCCTCGAGAACATTCTTAATCTTCTGACAACACAGAAGAAAATTACGCATCTTCTTCCACCAGACAGCCCTAATGGACGGGGTTTCAATGCTGCTAGGAAATGTGCTTATCACACCGGGGCACCTGGACATGATACTCAAGATTGTTGGGCCTTGAAACACAAGATCCATGACCTAATAGATAATGGAGAGATCGTAGTCACCAAACCCGATCAGCCTCATGTACAAGACAACCCTCTTCCTCAACACAAAGAAGAAGAGGTTAACATGATTAATTGGAGCAGTGGACAGAGTTCCAACTTCAGCTGTGATTCCCCCCAGACCATCAAAGACGGTGATGACAGATGGGATTATGCTAAGTTCCAGTTCACAATGGTACGAAAGATCAAAGCTCTCGGCAAACAAATTGAGCAATTGGCGGAACTGGTGACTTATCAGCATCAAGTGACTCGGCAATTAATCAGCCAGGAGCATGCCAGTCTCCTACCAATCGTTATGAATATTCCTTCATCACTTTTAGAAAATGAAATGCTGGAAGACAAAGTGACGAAGAGAGCAAATGCCAAAGCCCGTCGGGATTTCGCCAACAAACGAGAATTCACCTATTTGGGCCAACCCATGGAGGAAATCCTTCACATGTTAATCATTGATGGAAGGATCAGTTCCCTTCTACCTCCAATTAACCCCCGTTCGGGATGGTACAACTCTGATGGAGTATGTCAATACCACTCCCGATCCTCGTGGTCATAAAGACGTAAGAATGTTGGGCACTCCGCCACCTTATTCAAAATCTAATCGACAAAGGTGTATCAAGCGCAAGGCGATAACGACACTGTGTTACGTGCAAGTGAGAATGCAGGCCCTACTAAGTGGAAAAGTGTGGTTGCAGTTATATCTACTGAAGTTGAAGGGATTAATACTTTGCTCACAACACCGATAATTCATCTCAAATGAGGAAACAATCCTTTGAAAGTGGCCGCTCCCGAGCCAATCAACTTGCTATGCAGAGCACAATATCCTATTGTTAGCTTGTGCAAGGTTCCGTGGAATTATGGAGAAGGTGAAGGATCCACCTCACATACCACTGCTGCAGTGTCGAAGGAAAATCCACTGTATCTTCCCCATCGGGTGATGAACCCCACCACCAAATCAAAGGGGAAAATACCCATGGAGAAGATTGAAAAATTCCTCCGCTACGCCAGGGGTCATAACGAAGCCTCTGGTGGTTTTAATCTTGAAGGAAGCTCCACCACAAATATCAATTTTGGACTTGGTCCTAACCTCTGAGAATCACCGGAAGGTCTTGTTAAAGGTTCTAGAAGAAGCCTATCTCCCGACATCAGTGGATACGAAAAAGTTTAAACATATGGTTGATCACATTTTCAACAACAATGTGATATCCTTCATCGATGATGACATACCATCCAAGGGGGACCGTCATTGCAAATCGTCAGCACATTCATGATCTTATCCTCCGGATATATGGTGGCTGGAGTATTAATAGATGGAGGTTCCTCTCTGAATATCTACCCATATGCCACTTTGGTGAAGATGAATATCAATCTCAACCGAATTCGGAGTAGCCATACTATCATCAAAGCTTTTGATGGAGCCCGCCGTAACTCGGTTGGAGTAATTGAGCTGCCAATCGAAATTGGCCCTCATACATTCTGCGTATCCTTCCATGTGCTCAAGATAGATTCGGGATACAACCTGCTCTTGGGACGACCATGGATCCACATGGCAGGGGTAGTTCCCTCCACCCTTCACCAACAATTGAAGTACATTATCAACAATAGCCTGGTCACGGTCCAACACCGAACCGTAGATTCCTCAAAGACAGGACATTCCGCTCATCAATGCCAATGCAGACGTAGAACAAATCGACTTTCATGCTTTGAAATAAGCAACACCCAATACCACGCTATTGAGCACCATCGCCTCTAACCCCACATTTCTACTGAGGTGATGTCAGCCACTCAAGAAATGATGTCGTTGGGACATAAGCCAAGATAAGGGTCAGGTAAAGACGGCCAGGTATCCAAGACACCCCATTTGATTAACCAAGCAAGTTGGAACAATGGACTAGACTATTCTTCCAAATTTCTAGTCATAGGAATCCTCATAAGCATCAACAGATTCCTTCACTTCAACCATGTGGCGTTAAACGCTTTCTTCAAACTCGAGTCCGCACAACCTCCAAGAAAGGTGCTAGCCAATGTCATGGCCATGTTATTTCCTAAGACGAAACCGGTGGAGGAAAAAGAAAATCGTTATTCCGCATCCCGCAATCGAAGAAGAGGAGGAGAATCAAGGAAAACGTTGTCCTAATAATGTCGGCACATGCGATCATCGTCCATAATGAACATACCAACAATGATACACCCTGCATTTATGATTGCCTCGACGTAATGGCCATCATTCGGATGTAGAGGATGATGACAATCCTCCATCATCATGCGGTCCACCTGACTTTTTACCCTTATCAATTGGGAAAACATTCCTTGCTTTGGTTGACAAGGGTAAAACGAGCAAAAATTCTTTTCTGCCCTGTAGATACAATAACTGCTTACTTTTTTGTACAGTATTAGCAGTTTATTTTGCCAGTATATGCTAACATTGTGTATGATCAACGCATTTTATATATACTAAGTGAAAGCATATTTTGTTTCAGGAATCTAAATTTAGATGTGCTTGTACTTGCGGATACGATGCCTCTCCTACACAAGGATTGTACCTTTGATGTAGAGATGAATTCGGCCTTAACAAATATCCAGGATGACATTGAGGTGCCTCTAGAAATTCAAGAATGGGTCAAAGACAAACCCAAACCCAACCTTGATCAAACCACTTCTTTCAATCTCGGAACCTTAGAAAGCCCTAAGTTAATCCAGATTGGTTCAAACCTTACCCCAAACCAACGGAATGACATGGTTACGCTATTAACCCAATTCCAGGATGTGTTTTCATAGTCTCATGAAGACATGGTGGGTTTGTCCACTGACATTGTCCTTCATCGCCTTCCCATTAAGGAGGGATTTAAGCCAGTCAAGCAGAAACTCAGGCGATTGAAACCTGAGTGGAGTTTAAAGGTGAAAGAAGAAATTGTGAAACAATTTCAAGCCGGCATCATCATGGTGTCTACATATCCTGAATGGATATCCAACATCATGCCCGTACCTAAACCTGGAGGGAAGGTGCGAGTTTACGTGGATTACCGGGACTTGAATAAAGTTTGCTTAAAAGACAGCTTTCCCGTGCCATTTATCCACATTCTCATTGACAATACTGCACAGTACGACATGTACTCCTTTGCTGATTGCTTTGCGGGGTACCATCAGATCATGGTTGCCGAGGAAGATCGTGAGAAGACTGCTTTCATCACTCCTTGGGGAACTTTTTGCTATAGACGGTTGTCATTCGGCCTCATCAATGCCGGAGCTACCTATCAATGAGCTATGATGGCTCTTTTTCACGACTTAATTCATAAAGAGATTGAGATCTACGTGGATGACATCATTGTCAAGTCCCAGAAGGAGGATGACCATCTACACCATCTCAGAAAGTTGTTCAACAGGTTGCGTAAGTACAACTTGAAGTTGAATCCAGCTAAGTGCGCCTTTGGCGTTAAATCAGGCAAGTTGCTAGGATTTCTAGTCAGCTATAAAGGGATTAAGTTGGATCCTGCCAAAATCCAAGCCATCACAGAAATGCCCATTCCTCAAACAGAGAAGGAAATACGGGGATTTTTGGGAAAGATCAATTTCATCAGCAGGTTTATCTCCCAACTCACAGCAACCTGTGAGCCAATCTTCAGGTTATTAAGGAAGAACTCCTCCATGAAATGGAATGATGAGTGCCAGAATGCCTTCCTTACAATCAAGAAATAGCTAGTCAAAGCTCCTGTCTTGGTACCACCCAGGGATGATGTTCCCCTGTTCATGTATCTGTCCGTAAGTGACAATGCCATGGGTTGTATGCTGGGACGGAAAGACGATAGAGGCCAAGAACGAGCTATCTATTACCTCAGCAAAAGGTTCAGCAGCAGTGATCACAAGTACACTCTGATCGAGAAGACGTGTTGTGCTTTAGCATGGGCTTCCATGAGGTTACATCATTACCTACATGGTCACACAACCCATCTCATATCCCGCGTGGATCCTCTCAAGTACATGTTCAACAAACCCATGTTGAATTGTCGGCTGTCCAGATGGCAGTTGATCCTACAACAATTTGACATCGTATATGTGACTCAAAAGTCCATCAAAGGTCAAGGAATCGCAGATCAACTGGCCGCCGCACCTTCAGGGAATTTCAAACCCTTGAAACATATTTTCCGATGAAGGAGTAATGGCGAAGACAAAACACACCATCGATGATGATACGCGCCAATCATGGAGGATGTATTTTGATGGAGCTGTTAACATGGAAGGTTCTAGAGCTGGAGCAATTCTAATATCTGATACGGGGGAGCAGTATCCCGTTGCCGTCAAATTACAGTTTGTCAGCACCAACAATACGTCCGAGTATGAAGGTCGCTCTCATGGGCTAAAACTTGCCCGCTCAATGGGCATCAAGCGGTTAACTCGTCCTTGAGATTCGAAGTTGGTAATCGGACAATCCACCGAGTCTATCAAACCAAGGAACTACATTTGTCGCCTTACCATCGGCAGTTTTGAAGATGGCTTTGAGTTCAAGAAATCTCCTTTCTACATTCCTCGTAATAGGAATGATTTCATGACGCATTAGCAACTTTGGCCTCCTTGATTGGCATATCGACAAGGAACACTTGCTGCCGCCACAATTTCCTGAACAAGGCCCCAAATTATGGAAATTACATTGAGAAGTATCGGATGAGCTACCTCCCATCCAACCTCCTTGGTATCGAGATATCAAGGAATATCTGCGAGATGGATCTACACCACCGAGGCGAGCCCGACCGAGAAAAGGCGAATCCATCGACTTGCTATGAAGTTCTACCTGAGTAGAGATGCGCTCTACAAAAGAGATGCAGGATTGGGTCTCCTCGGGTGTTTAGACAAAGATCAAGCCCAGAGGCTTATGGATGAAATCCATGGTGGAGTCTGTGGCCCCCACATGAGTGGCCCTCCTTGTCAAGAAAGTCCTCGTGACGGGACATTCTTGGGTGTCTCTCTCAAAGCTGATTGCAACGACCACGTCAGAAGATGCTATCAGTGCCAGATTCATGGGAAAGTTATACACGCCCCTCCACGGGAGCTCCACAATATGAGTTCGCCTTGGCCCTTCTCAATGTGGGGAATGGACGTTATTGGGACCATTGAGCCTAAAGCCAATAATGGTCACCGATTTATCTTCACCATGATCTACTACTTCACCAAGTGGGTAGAAGCAGCCTCCTTCCCCAGGGTCACTAAAGAAGTCATTATTGCTTTCATCAGAAACAATGTCGTTTGTCGATATGGACAACCAGAGGTGATTGTGTCAGATAATGCCAAAAACCTCAACAACAAAATGATGGAGGAATTATGCAAGAGATTCCACATCAAACATCTTAACTCACATCTATCGTCCAAGATGAACGATCTTTGTTGAAGCGGCTAACAAAAATATCAAGAAGATTATGCAAAGATGTCACCAACCACAAAGATTGGCCCGACCTATCGCTTCTCCTCGACTCTGTTAGCCTCTGGGACCACAATGCGTGCTTAACCGGGGAAACCCCTACGCTTTAACTTATGGGATGGAAGCAGTGCTCCCCATAGAAGTTGAGATGGAATCTCTCAGAGTGTTGATCGACGCTCAGCTGGATGAAAACCAATGGGTACAAGACAGGTATCACCAATTATCTCTGATAGACGAAAGGCGAACCGCGGCTATCTTCCATGGTCAGCTATATCAGCAAAGGATCGCCAGATCCTACAACAAAAAAGTCCGGCTACGGCAATTTAAACAACATGACTTGGTTCTGAAGAAGATTCTTGACAACCAAGATCAGGCCAAAGGAAAATTAGCTCCTAACTGGGAAGGCCCGTTCATTGTCAAAGAAGTATTGATAGGAGGCGCTCTCAGATTACAAGAAATGGACGGCGATGAATTTCCACAAATCATCAACTCGGACACCGTGAAACAGTATTACGCCTGAAGTAACCAGCAAACACCCTGGTGCATCATCATCAGGTCACTAGTCATTCCGGTTCCTTAACCCTTTACCGCATACAACTTATCTACACTTTTCCCCTCAGGGAAACATACTCTTCAAGCCAGCAGCCTGGCTTTCTCCTTTGCGCTCATACAACTTAGGTCATCCCACCACGGATTGAACCTCTTGCGTTCATGATTTGGCTACCCATACATGGGATCAAACTTCTCCGCCTCTGCAGCTTATCCTCAACCTAGGATTAAACTTTCTCCTCCCCGCACTCGACTTCTTGCATACATGATTACGCTTTTCTTCTCGCCTACGAGGGCTAACTATGTCGACCGATCTCTTCTTCAATAGGAGTACGTGGGCAACCATTTCATATGGCCCGGTAGCAATAAAACAAAAACAACAAAAATACATTTCTACCCTCTTCTCCTCACAAAAACAACCAAAAATATTCCTACACCATGTCAGCCATATACAGTGTTGAACCTCTTACACTAGGTTTGAACTACGCAGACCTGATCTCCTCTTCAATAGGAGTACGTAGGCAACCATTCATGGTGCAGTCTCACCCCCTACCAAAACACAAACCATTGTCAGCGGGTATTGGGATTCTCTTTCAATCCACTACATTTCATTAGACTTCAAACCAAATGGATGGAATTACCTGAACTCCTCCAAAATAGGAGATTCGACGACCATCTAAGTTGCGGTCGTACCTCGAAGAGCAATACCAATCCATAAGAGATGGAATTAATTAGGCTTCTCCTAAATAGAAGTACTGGCGACCATCTGTGGTGCGGTCAATCTCAGAGAGGAAAGCCGCACTCCTCTCCACATTTCCATTCAAAAACAAGTCCCAAGACACCAAAGATGGTAGGGATACACATAGATCAATGATCCATTCTTAACTATCCAGAGACAGCTCAATGTCCATCCACCAAGGAAGAATTCAGAATTCATCAAGATCAAAAGCCCTGAAGCAGCAGGCAAAATATCCAGCAAATAGCAAGGCATATCTAAAAGGGAAGTGATCCAAAAATATATTTCCCTGTCATATATAATGATGTTTGATATATATACAATGTGAACTGTACATGACAAAATGGCTAAGCTAGTCTGTGTAGGTAAATACAAGCTCATCTACTTAATCGGGTACACATGCGAGCTAGCAAGACCAACATGGCATCCTCTCGAGATGAAGGAGGTAAAGCAGTAGTCTCTTGGATAAGAATATCCACACGACCCAACAGATCTGTAGCCATCTGCATGATGACCATATGTTCATCGATATAAGCACTCATCTCTGCAATCATACCAGTTGTAAGGGACCTCGCCATACAGATTATCTCTATGACAACCACATCCCAGGCGAGATATAGCACTATCCCGCTCAACTATCATCTGCGTCTCTGTCGACTCCCGCCTCATCCCGCTTTCAACAAGTGGCATCTCTACGAGCTAATGCCTCGCCTCTCTCTAATAGGTGGCGTCCCTCACATCAAGAGCAGTCGACATCATAGATCAAATCTGGTCTCTCTTAAAGGTCATCGATGAAGACTCGCTCTAAATATCGTGCCGAAAAGTGCTAGATCACAAAAAAATATCGGGTACTAGGAAAATCTGAAGAAATGTTGGCAACCCAACAAAGGGTATCCTCCTCGATGTAGGTATCAATGTCCTCTATAGGCTCTACATCGCCTAACTCAATCTCTGGTACTGCAAATACTGCTGCAGCCGATAAAACCTCCGTCTCCATCCATGCGGAGTACTCTGCGGAATAACCGGAGACGATCGGCGGAAAAAGCGACTAGCTCACGCCGATCCCAAAGAAGCATATACACGGATCGGTCCTCACCGAGAGGTATCGAGAAGTCGACGCCGACCGCCCCCTCAAAAGGATGAAAATCCTGGAACTGGTCAAACTGCGACATCACGGCCAATGGATGATAAGTCGTCACGCCCCTCAAGCCAGCCAAAGGGAGGAAATCCATGCCCGGAGCATGAGTAATGAAGCTTTATGGTGAGAAAATCCCCGAGCACAGCAATATGCTAAATGGATCTCTAATATCTGCCCAAAATGCGACCAGATCGAGCATCTACACACTCCGATGGCTGAAAGGAATACGACATAGCCACCTCATGGGAGAAGCAATACCCGTGTCGTCTAAGGGTACCAACTGATCGCAAGTGCGACATAAACCACACATACAAAGCATGAATCAACTCCCGAAGAAACACTCACGACGGGTAAAATCTCTGCGAGGGATCGATCGTAGGTCTCTGCCACGATCATGGGTACAATGGTACGACCCTCCATGAGAGCTCTCACAGCCATGATAACTCCTATGTCTATCTCATCCATGTATCGCGGCATATACACGTATGATAGTACACAAAGCATTAGTACATCAACTCTGGCCAAACGCCAATGATCCTCCGACACGGTAAAATCCCCTGAATGTCGTGAGTAGCTATCCTCCGCACCAAATCTGTCATACAAAAAACGCTGAGAGATCACACGGCGGATGTCACCATTCTCACCACTCTGCGCCTCAATCCTGTGAGAGTCATGAATCGTCTACTCATGTCTCCCAAAGCTATGTGTACGCAAGGTCGGTCTAGGGGCAACATCGTCAAACGGGCATACTCCTCTAGAGTAGGAGTTAACTCATGGGTGCCAAAACTAAATACCTGCCTATCAGGTAGCTAATGCTCTATCATCCCGTCCATGAATCCTGCAGGAACCTGAAATACCAAAAGGGTCATGGTATGCTGCAGCAACAGATCTACAGTCACCCTGTTTGGTGGTGACATGCTATCGTACCACGATCGCATACCCAATGCCACCTCTGACGGTGGGGTATGATCTATACGGCTAACTGTCGAAGAAGACATCTGTGTGGGCCGTGTCATAAGACCATCCAGGGGTCAATGCCGAATATCTCTGGACATACATACATAGGCATAACATGATACATGCATAATAGATAATGGATGGCAATATGATATAAGGAATGAAAAACGGTGCATACATTCCTAAATATATCATCATCTAATACATCAGCTCTATACAACTACAAGTACATGAAAATGAGGCACAGACGCCCTACTACTAACAGAGGCCTATCAAAAGATATAGCGAGAATGGGGAATAGCCACCCAATATCTAACAGAGGCCTATCAAAAGATATAACGAGAATATACATCAGAAGAAGACCAGGGTCTCGATGTCCACATCCTCAATCCTGTCCACCTGATGTAACTCCTCCTGAGTCACTGGATCTCTATCAACAGGGATGTCAGGCCTATAAAGGGGAGGATCTGCGTCGGTAAAACCAAATGGGTTGTCTGAGGGGCCAGCACCTGAGCTGGAAGGAACAAATGTCTCCGCCTCTGCTGGATCTCTTCCCAAATGCCGAATAAATATGTGTGCCTGATCCAACTGTCGGGTCAAGCTATCAATCTGGGTCAGATGAGTCGGAGCTCGGACACAAGCCACCCAATCAGTCATCATCAAAGATCCTGGAACCATGTCCCCCATAAACTATGTGGCACGGAATCGGGACCCCAATAGTCTTGAGGGAGCCACCAACGCTGGAATATCTCCTGAGTATATGGACCCTGGATAAATCAAACCGTCGACTCCCAACAATGGAATATCAATGGCGGGTGATCGCTGATCTGGCGAATGACGCCTAACAGAAGCAGCAAGATCGGTATCTGAATCTCCCCCTGGTGTGCCTAATAGCACGCTCTCCTAAATAGAGCTCCCACCTCCATCGGTGAAAAGAGGAAATCTCCGGGTGGAAATCAAATATTCTACTCCAGTAGGGTGTCCATCCTCAAAACCGATGATCAAATGATCCCCTGAGTATGGAATCCATGTAATGGCGTCAGCCATTAGTAGCTCTAGCTGCATACAGCAATGAATGAAGCCCTCAGATACAGGGACCTCTGGCAAAATAGAATGGTGCCATCGTCGTCCTCGTGGATAAGTATCTAAGCCTAACACACTCATAGGACGCAAACATGGAAGCCTCTCATAGGCCCAAAACTGCCAACACAATGGCAAAACATCTGCTATCAATAAACACTCTTAACCTGTGAAGGGAAAAAGACAAGAGAAATACTCATCAGCAGGAACGGGTAAAATCCTAGCCAAGCCTCGGTCAAACCCTGTGAGCGCAGACGCACGCCTCGGAGGAAATAGGCAAAGGTGTAAGAGCCCCAACATACTCTCTCTATCACGGTCCACATCGCGTATGTGGCGTGACCAGAGCGAAAGATACCGTGGAAGAGTTATACACATGAAGCGACCTCGAATGATTATCGTGAACAATCGCCAGCAGAACGCGATCCCTCGATCCTGAATCATCGAGCATGGGCTCACTCAATAGCCCGCTCATAACATCTACACTCAAAGGACCTAAACGAACAGTCCTACCTTTGAGCGCACCCGCTGGAACTCCTAACAAAGACCGGATGGCAGTAGGGGTGATATTCTCCATGCAAGGCACTGGCTCCCCTCCAAACTCCATACCTATGATAAATCGCCAATCCATAGGCGTCATCATCACCTCGCAATCCAAAGGGTGGAGTGACCGAACGATGAAACCATCGCTCAAACAATGCCCTGAGGTAACCCCAGGGACAACGACGGGGAAGGATGGAGAAAAATGCCCCAAATCCCCACTCATGCACTATTGCTCTATAATCAGGATGAAGCGCCTGGTACATGGAGTGGATGCTAAACCAGTTCCCCCGAGGCTATGTAAAACCTGGAACCTGCATGAAAAGCAGATCAACATCAGAACCCTTTAAATCCTCATCAATAGGAAAAAAGGAAGATAAAGTCTAACGTCATACCTCGTTAGCATGCAAGTACATCGATGAGTGTCTACCCAAATCACCCAGCAACTCTGGGTTCACCACCTGGATGCTCGGAAGTTCCCTGCGAGGGATAGATGCAGCAGGAGCGGGATCCTCAATATCCACCTCCTCGTCCTCGACGTCTGGAACCTCTACACTGACGGAGACAAATCACGGCCTCCACCAACCGACGCGAAATTTCGTCAATGTAAAACGGGGACGAGGCACTTCAGAAGCCCTCCGCCGTACGCCAAAAGCGGTCCTATAGGAACTGATCGGCTAATCCGGATCCATAATATCTGGACAACAAATCTCCAAATCACCTCAAAAAGGGTGTGGTATTTCCTTACCTGGAGCTTTCTAAAATGCATTATATGACTATATGCATGCATGCATTTACTTTAACATATAATAGAGTTAGAATGCATGACTACCCAATGCCTACATTTAGAAAAATCCCTGACGGGGGTTACAACGTGAATCCCCGACGGGGGTTACAACATGAATCCCCGACGGGGGATACAACGTGAATCCCCAACGGGGGTTACAACATGAGTCCCCCGACGAAGTTACAACGATATATCCCGGAGGAGTAACGCAACGTGCTCACCGTTGACACACATATCAATGAAGGTCAAGCAACCTTGACATCATTTCAGCCGATAGCGTTTAAACCTGTCAGAGCTATAGAGCTGTTCGAGGTTCTCATACCCAGCTGCTCATATTCCCCAGCGAATCCCCGGTGGGGGTCACAATGTAATGCTCCGTTGATCTACACGTCAGCGAATGTCAAGCAACCTTGACGATCTCCTCACAGAGTTTCAGCCGTTGATTCACATGTCAGCAAAGGTCAAGCAACCTTGACAGTATATCCCACAGGATGTTTTAGCCGTTTATTCACACGTCAACGAAGGTCAGGCATCCCTGACAGCATTTGCTATTGGCAGTAAATCCAACAGAATCATGACATATTCTGGCGATACTAACCAGGAGAGGTCAACATTATCAAAGAGGATAGATGATGGAATATGTTATACACATCCTCAAACAGATCAAGCTTTATCCCCACAGATCTCTTACACATAAGAGATACCCCTTCAGTATCAAGTCGTTATCAAGAACACAGGAATTTGGTGATAACTCCAACACCAACATCCTAACAGATTCGGCTTGCACATCAGATCTGGTCAGTATTGCCAATCCCCAGTTGAAGCAACAGGGAACTAGCAATCATCCCCAACATGTTGGGCCACAACCCCGTACACATGCATTATACATTTGCATCATGTTATTATCCATAGTACCATGTTTATCTTGTTGCATTTCAAGTGTCTAGGATTCTTTATCCTACCCATGCATCGCCATGCATGAGTATGATAAAGAGGGGCATCTGTAGACACTCGAAATTTTTTGTACTACTATTACTAACATTGCAGGAGGACAGATTCGTCTTTTAAGAGAGAACCCTGAAAGATAATCCAAATCCATACCGGATACTACCGGAATTGCAGCATCAACCCCGGATCGCAATCTGGGAGTAACGGTTTCAACCTCGGATCTAACCCCGAGACCTGCAGATACAATACTGGAACACACACCGGAGAAGATCGATTAATCTCGGAGATAACCCCAAGGTATCCAGTCTCAGTCCCAACCATGGGAATAGCCACCAACCTTGGTGATAACCCCAAGGAATGCAGTTTCGGAGATAACCCCGAAAATGCTTGTTTCAAATGCCATTAGCTTCAATCTCGGCACTCACAACGAGATACACTGTACCAACCCGGTAATAACATCGAAAAGACAGGCACACCTCAAAGATGACAATGAGGACCTTCAACAAATGCAAGTTAGCCCAATCTCGGTGAAGTCTCGAGCAACTTCGCCATATCTACCAATCCGATAGTAAATACCGGTGAGGGCAACATCGTCATCTCGTCCAACATGATGCCACGTCTCGCCTCTACATAACAATGTCCTACAAGGCTAACCAATCCGAAGTGACTATCATGCGGGGGGTAGCGGATGAAAGTTGAAGCTTGAAGACCGGAGGGCATCGTCCCCATCTTCAAAGACTTCGTCTGAAACTCTAATCCCATGCCATCGTACAACTCTCGGCAACAATGGTCCGAAATAGGTCTTGAATACCTCAAAACGGATGCCCGGATTGCACTTCTCAAAATCCGAGTGGACATTACAATTGCTCGAATGTACGTGCTTGAGACGACTGACCCGATGAATCAAGGCCGACCGACCCGCCTCTGGTACACTGCAGCTCACTTGGCAGTACACCTATGACACATATTTCCTATAAATAGAGGGCTTGGGGTGCTGATTTTAAGAGAAAAAGACGGAAAACCCTGCGTAATTTGCTCTGCACTTCGCTTATCTGATGTATTTTCCCACTTTCAAACACACAGTGAGCTCATATATAGCCTTTTTGTACCCACAAAAGCCCAAAGTTTACCCACTCTAAAGATATAGAAGCCCTTTTATCGATCACAACAGAAGCCTTCTCACACACTTTAGAGTCTTTCTCTTCATCTTTTCACACACCTTCTACACGCCGAGAGTCGTGTTGCTTGCTTTTGCCCTTTGACTTGATGCGTGGTTTCATTCCACTGTATATATATATATATATATATATATATATATATATATATATTTATATATATATATTGACTAACATTTTCGAGTTATGCCTCGATTGAGCCTGAACTTCGATCCGAGGCGTTCTTCGCTTTAATATATATATATATATATATATATATATATATATATATTAACTGTCTGTTTGACTTTGTTCGATGAGCCTGAACTTGATGCAGGCGTTCTTCGCTTTAATATATATATATATATATATATATATATATATATATATATATATATACTTATATATATTAACTGTCAAAACTTTGTTCGATGAGCCTAAACTTGATGCAGTGCGTTTATTCGCTATATATATATATACTTATATATATCAACTATGTGTCGGACTTTGTTCGATGAGCCTGAACTTTGATGCGTATGCGTTTACTATATATATATATATATATATATATATATATATATATATATATATATATATATATATATATATTATATATATATATGAACTGTGGTCGAACTATGTTCGATGAGCCCGATTTTACATCCAGTGCGCTTTTATTGCATTTATATATATATATATATATATATATATATATATATATATATTTATTTTGTCCTGCTGAGTTCCTTCATGGCGCTTGATCGCTTTCTGACTTTCTTTATATTTCGTCTGCACTTTGAGTTTACTTCGTGTAGTTGATCGTATTTATAGCTTTTAACGACTTTATTTATATTTCGATCCCACACGGCGGTGCTTAAGGTTGGTTCATGTGTATATATATATATATATATATATATATATATATATATATATATATATTTATCGCTTTTATATATATACCTGCTTATTGCTTTTATACAAATTGTAATATTCTGTGCGGCTAGGAATCATGTGATCACAAATTCATCCCATTGGATCTAGATTCGGTTCCCGTGATGGACATTTTCATCTGTAAGCAGCTTGTAAATTATTCTGCGATGTCTTTATTTCCTCAGATGGTTTCCATACCCACGAGGAAGTCGGCATTATTTTTGGATATATTATTTTTCATACAGATGCCTCGCATCCGTAAAATAAAATCAATTCAGCCGCTCACTTAATAAAAATGGGAGTGTAAAAGGTCTCAATTCCTATTGAGCATCAGGGTTTGAAAAACCTCTTTTATAAAACATCATTGCCATATCTTGCTAAAAATTGAATTTTTACATAAATTCAAACCCTGTGTATATAGGTTCGAACGAGGCCTCACACAACTTTCATATAACAGCACATTGACCCACACACAAACACACACTCAGATAATAGTTTCTTGAAAAGAGGAAGTCACCGTGGTAACACGGATGTCGAGGGGTGCCTAACACCTTCTCCCCGCATAACCAAGTCCCCGAACCCTAAATAAATCTCGGTTTTGCCGACCCGTATATCAGTGTCACATCACTGGGTCATTGTGCAAACCTTTTCTCGGTTGTGTTGGTACAACCATTTAAAAAACCAACTGGCGACTCTTAACAGTCCCATCGTCGACATTATACATGTCGGACCTTTTTCACTTGTTTTTTCAAACAAATCTCACCTAAAATGAGAACACCAAAGAACAAGTAACGGAGAGGGACACCCAAAAATCCCGACGTCGACAAAAGGTACAATTGTCATTACATTCATTTTGAAGAGCCATTGCTCATATATCCCTTCCCCACATACATCCCATTTTTAGTTAGGACAAACTTGCCCGATATAAAGACCAATTTAAATCTCTTTTGACTAAGAAGGGATCTTGACACTAAATTCTTCCTAATATTAGCCATATGGAGCACGTTGTTGAGGGTGAGTTCCTTGCCAGACGTCATTTTCAGAACCACATTTCCTTGTCCAACAATCTTGGATGAAGAAGAATTTCCCATGTACAATTATTCTCCATTCTCAATTTCTTGATACGTATAGAACATCTTCCAGTTAGAACACACATGACAGTTTGCTCTAGTATCTACCCAATATTCCCTGAGATTCTCAACCATGTTTACTTCAGAAACAACCGCTCAAAGGTTCATTTCAGAAACATCTTGAAGAAAATAATCCACTTCCGTTACATTGGCTTGTGCAGACTTCTTGTTTTGGTCTTTACATTTATGACAATCATTTGCCCTATGTTCGGGCTTATCACAAATGTTCCCAAATGCCAGATGAAAAAATGTGACTGGTCCAACCTCTGGGTCAAACTGTCAATCTGTGCCAAATGAGTGGGCTCTCGGACGTAGGTAATCCAGTTTTTCATCATAACAGACCCAGGAACCATATCATCCATAGTAAAGGGGCCCTCTGATAAAGTGAAGCCATCTAAACCCATTAGGGGAATCTCGGTGATTGGCTGAGATAAAGGCCAATGTCGCCTAGCAGGAGGAAAGAAAGGAATGCGAATCTCTCATGTGATGCTCCTGATAGTACGCTCTCCTAAATAAAGCTCCCAGCCTCCATCAGTTAGGAAATGAATCTGACGGGTGGATAATACATACTCGACCCCAGTCGGAAAGCCACCCTCAAAGCCTACTGTCAAATAGTCCTCGAAGTAGGGAGCTCATGTGATGACATCGGCTGTCAACAACTCCAACTACAAACAAGAATGGGAAAACCCATCAGCTACAAGAACCTCTGCAAGAGTAGAGTAATGCCATTGTCGTCCTCGTGGATAGGTCTCCAGACCTAATGTAATAATGGGACAAAGACAGGGAAGCCTCTCATAAGCCCAAAATTGAAAATGCAAAGATCAAATATCTTCAGTCATGAAAACTGACAACCCGAGCGGGGGGAAATCAAAAGATAAAGAGAAAATATTCACCAGCAAAAATGGGTTAAAGCCTAGCCAAGCCTCCTCCATGCCCTCTAAGCGTAGGCGCATCCCTCTAAGGAAATAGGTAAATGTAACGACCCCAAAATTCATATAATTCAATTATCGACTTCGGTCGTTAATAACACGTCTAACTTCTGATTTTACATCATTATCCGACGTTAAACTTAATAAAATGCGGAATAATTTAAACTTTTCTATCTTCTTACTTTAATTCCCTGAATCACAACCTTTATCATCTACATGTCTTTGAATCATATATAATCCATGATTTACTTTATCAGAGTTAATATATATATACTTACATATCAAATCGATATCTTTTATACATCGGACAACTCAAACTTTAACTTTACAACTCAACATAAAACAAGTACGATCTTAGTGTGGCACTATGATCATAGAATAGTGAGGACTACTATGACAAAGATCATAGTAGATTGGGTTGATTGTAGACATTTGACAAGTCAGTAACAGGTTATGACAATTCATCAACCTTAACACTCGACTCTCTGATGTTATCTTTAGATGATTTTGTGATAAGGACAAGTTGACAAAGTCTCTATCTAACATCTATTTTAGCATAGTCAAAAGACATATGGTTGTTATTGCACTGTTCACAAGACTTAAGAAAGTGACCTGATGTGGTCTAAATAGACATCAATTTAAAGTTAATCTATTGTTAAAAGACAAGTGTCCAAGCAATAATGGAGCAACGGTAACTTTCCAAGGTAAAGATACCTAGAGAACACTCTATATAAAGTCAGGAAATTCAAGTCTCGAAACAGAATAGATCAATCAAGTCCAAACGCTAAAAAATTTGAGTTCATACTGAAAGTAGTATGCACACAAGCCAATCATGTTTGATGATAAAGCATATACTTTGTAACAATCTTATTCATTTATTAATAAAAAGTATTAATTTATTAAAGGCTTTTAATTATCTACATGATGCTGTTTTATAATATGTGATAAACCCATAGTTTTAAGCAATGCTTTTAGAATAATGATGATGATCATTCTAATGAGATCTAAATTCTTTGAAAGCTTAAAACTAAAATAGTTCCCAATCGTTGGATTACTAAATTGGGGATTAGTGAATCCGGATAGATTGGTACATCGTTGCTTGCTCATTGGATAAGGATGATTGATCTCACGATCATTTGTGTGGAGACACTAAAGCAAGTATGTAGGTGCTTATTAGAGAATAAGTTCACTTTGAGCGTGGCTCACTAAGGAATACCTAATGGAGTTTTATTTGCTTTGTCGATAGGAATTCTGTAATGATAGTAAGACAAGTGATCCTTGGACTTGAGATCATCATAGTATCTTGTGTATGATGAGTTATACTTTGACTTATTCCTTAAGACCCTTAGGGTATATCAAAGGGTATGCTTGGGTATAATAAGTTGTACATGGAGATAATGTATGATCAATAAAGAATCTACCACTTCTAATAAAGAGAGAGAAATGTCCTATGTGATTCGATGAATGACAACCCAGTAGTCCTTGGCAATGAGAATGAAATTAGAAAGGAGTTTCTAATTTGCATTATTTGAGTTGTGCATTTAAGGATCGAAATACATATAATTAAATAAAATAAGACTTGACGGTAATTCCATGTCTTATATTTAATTGGGACATTGTATGGTGGAAAGATTGAATTGTGCGGTAACTATTTACTCAAAGGTTCTTTAATGATTAATGTTGAAATCTATATTATCCGGAAAGTCGTTGATCGCTAGGAGGCTTTATCCTATTGTAGAATAAATATTATTTATTTAAATAAATTAATTGTTTAATTTATTTATTTAAATAAGATTAGAATTGTTCTAATTGATTTATTCACAACCTAGGTTTAATATGGAGAACCTAAAGGGTCACCACATAAAAGGAAGAATAATTATTTAAGAAGTAAATGGCATAATCGTAATAATATGTTATGTATATTTAATTTAATCTATGGTGATAGAATAAATTAAATAGCTTAATATTATTATTTAATATTTTAGAAATATTAAATATAAATTAATAAGA
This sequence comes from Panax quinquefolius, assembly GCA_020205615.1. NCBI lineage: Eukaryota > Viridiplantae > Streptophyta > Magnoliopsida > Apiales > Araliaceae > Panax > Panax quinquefolius. Next base: position 60,874,514 of record CM035172.1, read on the forward strand.
GGAGTCTTATTAATATTATTACAATTATTATTATTTTAATTTCTAAAAGAGTTTAGGAATTAATTTAATATAAGTACTCTCATTTATTCCTAATTGGATTAGGAAGAAAAATTAGTTAAAGGAGTTTAATTAATTATCCCTAATAAGATTAGGGAGCTTAATTAATTAAAAGAATTAATTAATTAAAACTCAATTCCTTAATTGTTAAGGTGGGTTGCCCACATCTATAAATAAGAGGAGTCTTATTATAGGTGGTATGGGTTGTTGACTTTAACAACTACGTAATAATTCCAAGTTGTTGGGAGTACACCTTTTCTATAGAGATAGAAAAACTAGGGTTTAGCCAACCACCCCTTCTTCTTGAATTTTCTTCTTCCTTGGTGGATCACCTCTAGAGGCCAAACATTTGGGTGGTTAACGGAAATCAAAGGAAGGAACCAAACCCGGTGGATTCAAGTTGAACGCGAAAAGGATTGGAGGTGAACTTGTACCTGAGGAAGCTCGATCTTCAAGGGTATGATTTTATTCTTTATCTTTTCGTTTAATTAATAATTATGCATAAAGGATGATCCGGGTATATGGTTTGTAAATTTTTAAACTCGATTTTTTTCACGCTTAGCACTTTTATGCAATTTGATTGCGTTATGAATATTACAAACCTAACAGTGGCATCAGAGCCAAACCTTTATGCAAATTATTAATTGTTTTAATTTATTATGTATATTGATATGTGTTTAGAACAATTTAATTGGGCATAATTTTATTGTATAAAATTTATAATAAAAAAAAATAAATAATAAAAAATAAAAAATCGGAAAGTGCTCTGGCCATCTCTGCTCGATATGGACGAGAGTGCTTTGTATAACGAGGAGGCGTCACGATTGGGTCGGCTGCGATTCAGCAGTTTCTTTGAGATGGAATTCTAGCGAGAATCAAATAAAGGAGAAGTTAATTCTATATTGACTCAAAATTTCCTTGAAAACTGTTTAGCGAAACAGGAACGGATTGAAATAAGATAAAGGTGCATGAGCCATGAAGCATGCACGTAAAATAAAAAGTTTATATACGGATTATTTTATATATATATACTTGATATATATATATATATTTTATTATTTATATATATATATAATAGTTATATATATATATATATTCTTAATTATTATATAATTAAAATAAAAGTTTATTTTAATTTAAAATAAAAGGTTTATTTTAATATTAAAATATAAAGTTTTATTTTAATCTTAATGATTTTATAATTAAAATAAAAGTTTATTTTAATTTTAAAATTAGAATTTCATGCTAACTAATTAGAGTTGGAATTGGATTCCATGATAACTAATTGGAGTTGAAATTGATCTTTCCTTAAATAAAGGAGTTTATTTAGATATGAAATAGGATTTCATATTATTCAAAATAAAAGAGTTTATTTGTGAATAGGAAAAGAAAATCCGTATTTCCTTAAATAAAGGAGTTTATTTAAATATGAAATAAGATTTCATATTATTCAAAATAAAGGAGTTTATTTGTGAATAGGAAAAGATAATCCGTGTTTCCTTTAATAAAGATTTTTTTTTTACATGGAATTGGATTCCATAATTAATTAAAATAAAAGAGTTTATTTTAATTAAAGATTTTTATATATGGAATTGGATTCCATAATTAATTAAAATAAAGGAGTTTATTTTGATTAAAATTTTTTGATTAAAATAAAATAGTTTATTTTATTCAAAATTTGATAAATTAAAATAAAATAGTTTTATTTTGATTTAAAGTTGGATTAAAATAAAGGAGTTTATTTTGATTCAAAAATTAGATTTTATGCTAACTAAATTTGCCCATTAAATGATATCAATATATATATTAAATGTTTATTATTCATGAGATGAATGTTATTTATTGATGCATATGGGGATGTGTATGATAATAAATGGGATTGATTATGGACTATTGACCAATGCGATTGGATTTTATTTTAGTTGGATGCATGAATGTATGGGTTTTATTAAATGGGGTCTGCGTACCTCGTCTTCTCTAATTTTTTTCTTAATGTAAATTCTATCTCCTCCTATGTACTTCCCCTTGACTGCTGATCAAGGTTTCTATTTATTTTAAATAGTTTTGTAATAGGAATATTTAGAATTATTTTGAAAAATTAGAGATCAAGGGACAAGAAGCGCTTGAAGACCCGTTTGTAATGGAGCCCGGGTTTAAATGTAATAGTTATATTTAAATATTATTTCTTGCACCCCTAGGGTTTGACCTTTTGGTTCACTTGGTGGCTCTAGTGAACCAAACTAGAATAAAAGTCCATAATCAATCCGGGTAGAATATAGTATTCTATATGTGCATGCTTATTCTATATATATTATATATTATGCAAACATGCTTGCATGTTCATTAATATAACGCGTATTTTATATATATGTGCATGCTAAAACAAGATGAGACAAATTAATAACAAACCCCTCAATTTTTATATTAAGTCCTAAGCGTTCAAAGATATTTGGAATATCGAACGTCGCCTTCTAGTATGATAAAATTAATAGAGTATTAAATATTTAATATGAGTTTGTTGTGTCACCACAAGGCAAGTATTAAGTATTTAAGATGTTAATTTATCACATTTGATGCTTATAAAGAAAATTGAACAATATTGTTTTGTTGTGTCACCACAAGGATGATATTTTTCTTTTTTGAATATATGGAGTGCTAGGTCGGACTTAACTTGGATAATTTTGATTCGGATGTGCCACCACTTGATCAAAATAATCTAAGAGGCAAAATACAAGGAGTTGCATAGTTGATGTAATTGACAAAAGTTGTCTACCTATTTATTTATATATAGTTTGTTGTGTCACCACAAGGCTATATACATTTGAAATGGGATCCTTATTCTCACTAGCAAATCTTTAATTAGATTTTGCGAACTATATAAGTGAGGTAATATAGTTTGAAGAAAATAGTGGGAGATACCAATTTAAAACAAGACCTAATTTATTTTGGTAATTAATAATAGAATGTATGTTAAAATGTTGTTAATTACAAATTCATTTACGAAATTTTGCAATGTCTAAAATTACTATCATCTGCGAAGCATATTAGATGCTAAATTAATCTAATCAATTAAAGCGGATTGGTTAAGGAATTTGAGAATAGTTCTCATGGTCAAAAGCCATCTTATGTCCTTAATACGCCTATCCCTGCAATGGTTGCAGACAATGCCTCTGAGGAAGAGATTGCTACTTTTAGAAAGTGTCAAGATGATGCACAGTTGGCTCAATGCATCATGCTCGCATCCATGAGTAACGAGCTTCAAATACACAAGATGAAACTATGGATGCTCCTACTATATTCCCGCACATCAAGTAGTTGATGGTGAGGAAAGTAGGACTGATAGATATCAGATATCTAAAGAGCTCTTTCGATCTAGAATGGCCAATGGCACTATAGTACAGACAAAAAGTTCTAAACATGATCAATTTGATTGAACAATTAGGACAACGAGTTTTGTCATGGATGGAGAGTTGAGCCAAGATTTGATCTTGCACTCACTCCCTGACTCCTTTCACAATTGTTGTGAATTTTTCATATGAACAAGCTAGATATCAGCCTCGCTGATTTGCTTAACATGTTGAAAATATTGAGAGTCACTTTCCAACCGAGAAAGATCAAGTCTTACTAGTAGGGGCCAAAGGATCTTCTGAAAAGAAGAACGATTCAAAGAAGGTATATAGAAAGGCAAAAACAAAGGATAATAAGAACAAAAGCGATACGGATAGCAAAGGAGTTTGCTTCTACTTTGCTATAAGCACGGACAACGGAAAGAAATCTGCGAGAAGCATCTTGCGAGAGGCTAACCAAAGAAGCTTAGTGAAGTTTCGGTTATAAATACAAATTTGGTCATGATTTAAAATAAAATTTTCTTTAAGTCAATGTTCTACTTGGGTATTGGATACTGACTTTGGTTATCATAAATATAAATTTATGAAGGGACCAAATGTATAGAAAAGCTAAACAAGTATAAGTAATCCTATGTGTGGAAATGAAGCAAAGGTTGCAACATTAGCCATAGAAACTTATAGTTTAACAGATCGTCTACGAGCAAATATATTAAGTCAATAAGTTGTTATTGTATTCCAATTCTTGTTAGAAACATTATTTCCATTTTATTGTTGGACAATGAAATCTTTGGTATTATAATTAAGAACAATTGTTGTTCTATTTATAATAATAATGTTTTGTATAGAACTGGAATATTACTTAATAAATTTTGTATACTTGACTTACGTGAAAAATAATTTTGCATATTGAACAAATTAGTATAAGAAAAGGAGATGATCATTCAAAGAGTTGAATGTATGTATTTGTTGAATACAAGTGTGAATTATTTGAAAGATTCAAAGAATTCAGAAGTGAAACAAATTGGCAAAGTATTAAGATTCTTTGATTAGATCAAGGAATAAATACTTGTGCAATAAGTCTCTAGATCATCTCAAATGGTTTTCTCACAATGGACGCCTCCTGATATGCAATAATTGATTGATGTATCTGAAAGGAAAAATCGTACCTTGTTGGACATGGTGCGGTCCATAATGATTTTACTGAGACATTCCAAAGATCCTTCAGGATCATGTCCTAGAAATGGTCGACATATCTCTGAAAAAGGTAACCTCAAAATTTACATTTAAGACTCCATAAAAGTTATGGATGATGGGAGGAATCCTAATCTTAAGTATGTTAAGATAAGGGGTTGTCCAACTTATGTGAAAAGGTTTCGAAGGATAAGCTTGGGACAATATTTGACATGTACAGATTTGTGGGACATCCTAAAGTAAGTTTAGGGCATGTGTTCTATAATCCTACTTAGCAAAAGGTGTTTGTTGCGAAACACGCTGCCTTCTAAGATAAATGTGTTTATCATTGAAAGGGCTAGTGGGAGGATTATAGATCTTGAAAAGTTCATGATCCACAAAACACTATAAGTCAAATAAGAGGAACTCAGTAGATGAACCTATTGTACCACAAATAAATCAGAATCGAATAGTACCAAAGATACCTAGGAGGTATGGATTCATCATGGATGATGATGATGAGGTACACATCATAGAAGATGATGATCCGTAGTTACATTCGATGAGGTAAGACTTCTAGTGTGTACAAAAGGGTCGATTGGGGCGTCGTGAAATTTCTAGTATTATATGTTGATATACTACGGATAAGGAATGACATACCAATGCTACAATCAGAAAAGATAAAGTTGTCTAAACATTCCTCCATGAATGATTTGGGAAGAGTATCTTAATTGGGGATATAAATCTATATAGATAGATTTAAGAGGATGCTCGATTTAACCCAAGGAACGTATATTCATTTGATGCTAAAGTCGTTTAGCATGGCAAACTCCAAGAGATGTTTCATGTCGATGAGCTATGGAGTGTATTTCTCTTAATAGTCCCCATAGACTCTCCAGAAGAGAGATCGCATGAGTGACAATCATGTATGCAATGAAATATACGAGACCGATGTTGATCGGTCATATGCGGAGAAGATCATCGTAAGAGACGTTGAAAAACATCTTAAAGTTCTTAACCCAAGCACTAAGGATGTGATCATATTCATGGTGGGTCTAAATTAAAACTAGAGGGCTTAACAGACTCAAGTTTTTCGAGATGCACTAAAGACGACGTAAAAATCCACTTTAAGGTAAAGCGTTATCTTGGGCGGTGGTGCGATGAATTGAAAAGGTTCCAAACAACAAAAGAGTTCTTTGGTTTAGTGATAAAGACAAAGTATATAGCTATAAATGAAGTCGCAAGAGTTGATTGTTTGGATTAAAAGTTCATTACTGTAACTAGGAATAGTTCCTAAGTCTCATCTTGGATCTAAACATGTGTTGTGGCACTTTCATTTGATTATTAAAATCATTGAAAGATGGGAAATCACTATAGAGATAGTGGACTCTCATGAACAACATTACATATCCATTAACTAAAGCTTATCCAATGGCCAGGATAATCGTCACTTAGAGAAGAAGAGTATAAGATACCATGACGATTGGCTTTAGTGCAAGTGGGAGATTGAAAGTAGTATGCACACAAAGCCAATCATGTTTGATGATAAAGCATATACTTTGTAACAATCTTATTCATTTATTAATAAAAAGTATTAATTTATTAAAGGCTTTTAATTATCTACATGATCTTTGTTTTATAATATGTGATAAACCCATAGTTTTAAGCAATGCTTTTAGAATAATGATGATGATCATTCTAATGAGATCTAAATTCTTTGAAAGCTTAAAACTAAAATAGTTCCCAATCGTTGGATTACTAAATTGGGGATTAGTGAATCCGGATAGATTGGTACATACGTTGCTTGCTCATTGGATAAGGATGATTGATCTCATGATCATTTGTGTGGAGACACTAAAGCAAGTATGTAGGTGCTTATTAGAGAATAAGTTCACTGAACGTGGCTCGCTAAGGAATACCTAATGGAGTTTTATTTGCCTGTCAATAGGAATTCCTGTAGTGATAGTAGTACAAGTGATCCTTGGACTTGAGATCATCATAGTATCTTGTGTATGATGAGTTATACTTTGACTTATTCCTTAAGACCCTTAGGGTATATCAAAGGGTATGCTTGGGTATAATAAGTTGTACATGGAGATAATGTATGATCAATAAAGAATCTACCACTTCTAATAAAGAAGAGAAATGTCTATGTGATTCGATGAATGACAACCCAGTAGAGTCCTTGGCGCGAATGAAATTAGAAAGGAGTTTCTAATTTGCATTATTTGAGTTGTGCATTTAAGGATCGAAATACATATAATTAAATAAAATAAGACTTGACGGTAATTCCATATCTTATATTTAATTGGGACATCAGTATGGTGGAAGGATTGAATTATCACGGTAACTATTTACTCAAAGGTTCTTTAATGATTAATGTTGAAATCTATATTATCCGGAAAGTCGTTGATCGCTGGGGAGGCTTATCCCTATTGTAGAATAAATATTATTTATTTAAATAAATTAATTGTTTAATTTATTTATTTAAATAAGATTAAATTGTTCTAATTGATTTATTCACAACCTGGTTTAATATGGAGAACCTAAAGGGTCACACCATAAAGGAAGAATAATTATTTAAGAAGTAAATGGCATAATCGTAATAATATGTTATGTATATTTAATTTAATCTATGGTGATAGAATAAATTAAATAGCTTAATATTATTATTTAATATTTTAGAAATATTAAATATAAATTAATAAGAGGAATCTTATTAATATTATTACAATTATTATTATTTTAATTTCTAAAAGAGTTTAGGAATTAATTTAATATAAGTACTCTCATTTATTCCTAATTGGATTAGGAAGGAAAATTAGTTAAAGGAGTTTAATTAATTATCCCTAATAAGATTAGGGAGCTTAATTAATTAAAAAGAATTAATTAATTAAAACTCAATTCCTTAATTGTTAAGGTGGGTTGCTTACATCTATAAATAAGAGGAGTCTTTATTATGGGTGGTATGGGTTGTTGACTTTAACAACTACGTAATAATTCCAAGTTGTTGAGAGTACACCTTTTCTATAGAGATAGAAAAAACTAGGGTTTAGCCAACCACCCTTCTTCTTGAATTTTCTTCTTCCTTGGTGGATCACCTCTGAGGCCAAACATTTGGGTGGCTAACTTGAAATCAAAGGAAGGAACCAAACCCGGTGGATTCAAGTTGAGCGAAAAGGATTGGAGGTGAACTTGTACTGCGAGGAAAACTCGATCTTCAAGGTATGATTTTATTCTTTATCTTTTCGTTTAATTAATAATTATGCGTAAAGGATGATCCGGTTATATGGTTTGTAAATTTTTAAACTCGATTTTTTCACGCTTCCGCACTTTTATGCAATTTGATTGCGTTATGAATATTACAAACCTAACACATACTTGTTCCACTCTACGATTCCAAGAAATACACCCCGCTGCTAAGTCATTCGAAGATAACCTTAAAGCAACTTGCCAGAACTTAAAACAAATTACTTCTCTTAGTGATTAGTCTGATTTATATGATCTTTTGTAAACTAAGTATGTGTGACTTGAAAGATCCTTTGTGAATGATTGTGTAAAAGTTCTTTCTGAACTATAATCTCGGTGATTACCCTCCTTAGAGGAAAATGCCTACTCTACGAGTATAAGAGAGAATTAAGAGACTTGTGTACTATGAACTTTTTAAAAATCTTTTGTGTTCTTTAATTTTGCATTTTAGTTTCTATCACTCTACGTTTTATATTTGTGTATTATCTCTACATTATCTCATTAAATTTAGAACTATAGATTTCATTATAATCTTTAAATGGCTTTTCTTAAAACATTCGTTGTACTAATCTAATCAATTAAATTGCTTCATCTTTAAAAAGAAAATTTGAAGAATCTATTCAACCCCCTTCTAAATCTCTTTTGTACATATATGGGATTAACAGAGTCTGGTATCTATGTTTCTCAAAGAAAATATGCTCTGGATATTCTCAAAGGCGCTAGTTTAGAAGGTGTTAAGCCTAGTTTAGTTCATATGAAACAAAATCATAGATTGTCCTCTAACCAAGGTGTTATTTGATGAAGCTCCATGTAGGAGATTAGCGGGGAGACTTGTTTATCTCACTATTTACTAGGCCAGACATTAGTTATGCTGTTCATATTCTTAGCCAATTCCTTTCTCAGCCTCGACAACCTCACTTGGATGCAGCTTTTAAATTGGTCAAGTATTTCAAAGGCAATCCAGGTCAAGGCATATTTTATCATGTTTCTTCTTCTCTTTTTCTTACTGCCTATTGTGATGCTGACTGGGATTCATGTCCTACATCTAGAAGATCTATTCTAGTTATTGTGTTGTGTTTGGTTCTTCAGCTATTTCTTGGAAGTGCAAGAAACAACATACAATGTCTAAGTCTTCCGTTGAGTCTGAGTATAGGGCCATGGCCAATGTCTGATGTGAATTAGCTTGGCTCATTGCCATTCTCAAAGATCTTCATACAATTGTTCCCCTCCCTATTCCTCTTCATTGTGATAGCCAAACAGCTCTACATATTGCTTCGAACCTTGTGTTTCATGAGATGACTAAACACATTAAAGTTGACTGTCATTTGGTCAAGGACAAACTCTTGTTCAAGGTTTTATTTATCCTACTCATTTATCTACTCATGCTCAACCAACTGATCTTTTTACTAAGGCATTAGCTTCTTTTCACTTACATGATTTACTTAGGAAGTTGGGTGTATGTAACTTCTTCCTACCTCCCAATTTGAAGGAGGATGTTAAGGATATAGTCTCCAGTTAAAACACATGCACAAGCATGGAGCATATGCAACATGTGTTGAATATTGATGTATAAATATATAATGTTATGTATGGATCTGATGGATATTAAATGAAGTAAGAGATTTTCTTTGTTATATTACATGAGTTCATTGTTGTAACATATTTAACTTATGTAATGGTATATTTTTTAAAGTTGTATTTTTAATATTTTATGTTAAATTTTATTTTTAGAAGTAAAATAAGAATATAAATTTATCAAGAGTGCTAAAGAAAGGGAGAAAAAAGGATGAATTACATATTTTATTATATTTTTTGAAAATAATTACAACAATAGTGTACTCATAAAATATTTACACAATTAATACAATTTTATATATATTTATTTACAATAATAGTGAAATTAGGATTCCTTAATTTAGGGAATTAGTATGCAATTAAGATTCCTTAATTTAGGGATTAGTTATCCCCATGGCTTCTTCTCTCTCTCTCTTCATCTAGAACAACTGTATTAGTTAGTCATCACCCTTTTTCTTCATTCAACGTATTCTTTCTATATATATATAAACAGTCGATAGTAATAAAAAACAAGATGTGAATAAACAGTCGATAGTAATAAAAAACAAGATGTGAAAACCTACTACCTTTACAGAAAATAGCAGATTTTTGATGAGTTGGAGGTAGTTGTTCGTTGTCTGTCTTGTTTATGTCATCAACATAAACTACTGCATCTTCTACGGATATGGATTTGGTTCCTGTTCAATACACTTTTTTAAGTTTACTCAAAATTATCATACACACATCAATATTGCAACATAATGGATTTGGCATGAACCTGAGATATTATGACAGAAGACGGAGGTCATAGCTATTTTGTTGTCACCCAACAACGATTTGGTTTACAGAAGAATGGATGTCATAAAGATTTGCTCGAAGCGCGAGAAACGATTTGGACGAGAGCGCGCATGACAATAACGAGTTGGTGGGAGGCACACAACAAACAAGTTGGTGAGAGGCTTGCGCAGGAAACAATTTTGTGGCAGAGGCGCGGTTTATTTTTTATGAATATTTGGTAACCCACAAAAATTAAATTTGTTACCTTTGTACGAAGGTTTGGCTACCAATTGCACCATATTCATAATAATTTTATTTTTAAAATGTTATTTATAAGTTGGTAGCCAAACCTTCATAAAAAGGTAACCAATTCAGTTCTATTGGGTTACCAATTAATTATAAAAAAAATTTAAGAACAGTTTCCAAGTGTTACGTGCAGATGGTATCTGAAATGCCATGTTTAAGTTTCCATTTATGTAGTTGTTAGTTACTTATAAATAACCTTTTAAAAATAAAATTATTTTGAATATGGTGCAGTTGGTAGCCAAACATTCATACAAAGGTAACCATTTTAGTTTTTGTGGGTAACCAAATATTCATTAAAAAAAATTGTTCGTGATTTCCTCTTTGTTCGGCTACTCCGAATTCGTTTTGGATCTGTTCTTGCTGGTTTGGTAACTCCGACTTCTTCTTCTTTGATTTATTTTGGTAACTCCGACTTCTTCTTCTTCGATTTGTTTTGTTTTGGTTGTTCATGATTTCCTCTTTGTTCGGCTACTCTGAATTCGTTTTGGATCAATTCTTGCTAGTTTGGCAACTCTGACTTTTTCTTTTTCGCTTCTTTTTTTTTTGTTCGTGATTTCCTCTTTGTTTGTTTCAATTTGTTTGGTAACTCTGTTCTTGCTGGGAATTAGTATGCAATTATTTTTGAATTTGAATTTGTTTTTGTTGTTAGATCCAAGATATTTGAATTTGAATTATTAATTATGGCAGTTATTTCTCCTTGATTTTAGGTTTCCTTATTATTATGAATTGAATCATATACTAATTCCCTAAATTAAGGAATTCTAATTGCACTAATATTATAAATAAATATGAAAAGTATATTAATTGTGTAAATATTTTATGAGTGCACTATTATTGTAATTACTTACTAAATGTTGTATACTATTGTAAAGAACCCAAAAAAAAAGAAGAGGAAAAGACCGAAAAGCCTGAAGCCCGGGCCGAAGCCTAGGGCTCTCATTGCTGGCTTGCTTTAGTCCAAGTTTTGAAAGCTAAAGATTGACATGGTTTGTCCAAGCTTCAAGATTGGGCCTAGTCTGGACAAATCAGGCCTAGTCAAAACAAGTTTCAAGCCTGGTCCAAACTCGACTTCGTATTCTAATATATTCCGATACAATATAGGGGATAAAATAATCAAATTATTTACTAGATTTCTTATTTTCCTAAATTTAACCTTCAGTCTTCACGCCTCTTTAGTGATTTCATTATTTTTACAGTATTTTAGGTTAATCCTACAAAAAAAACAAAGATGTAACTTGACCAATCTGAAAGAAATAGAAAACATTTTTAAACTCAAAACTGATATATAATCATTTAATTTCTATTCAATACAAAAATAAGTATTGTAAATTATTTAAAAAATATTACTAATTATAAAATTTATTTTTTTTATACTTTCAAATACATCATGTCAATTTTAAAATTAAAAGTCTCTCAAATTGACTTTAAAATAGATGGAAAAACGCAGACTCTTAACTCGAAACATGTTATTTCCTTCCCTTTCATATATCAAAATGTTTATACAACACTAGGTTTGGTGAAGAGATACAAAAGATCAACACAAACTACTAGCAAAAGGGGTGAAGAAAAGAAGAAAAACAAAAGAAGCCTAAAATGACTTGACTCCCCCACTTTACCTTTATCCCAAGTACCTATTTTTGAAGATAAAGGGCTAAGTAGATCCTTCCAAAAAGAAATTGTAAAGGGTTGCTAGGTTGATCATCCTACTACAATAACTCTTGTTACAGTGTTATCTCACCTACTCGCCTTAAACCTCCAATGAGGACTGTCTGGGAGAGAGCTAATCCTACCAGTACTTTTGTTGCATACATAGTTAACATCATATACTTCCATTCTTTTATCTCTATGGCTTTCATGCTGCATTTTCAAGTCTGGTGCCATTTGCTTGTCTACCATAAAAAGTTTGGAAGAGCGAGAAAAACAAGAGTCTGGTGAGGAACTTATAGCTTTGGGAATATTAGATTGTAGGGGGTTTAAAATGTGGCTACCAGCATTTAACGGAATCTGGAAACTCTGATTGTTCATAGTTTGTCCGGTTACAGCTTGATTTGTGAGCTTGGGAGACAAAGCACATTCAGCACTGCTATTTTGAAGAACAGGATTGTCCTCCGGTATAAGGGCAGGGGAATACTGTTTCGGCTTAAACACACCCCACAGATAATACTTTCTCTGAAATCCTGCGAGTCAATTTGTTAGTATTAGCATAAACTTCATTTTGTAAATGAAATGCTTAATCAACACAAGATATAGAAGGTAAGTTTCCCCTAGTTCTCCTCCTGGCCTTTCCCCAGGTTCTCCCCTAGTCCCCAAGATTGAAATGTATCCTTAGAATTAGATCAGAATAGTATAGGTTCTATAAAAAAAACTCCCCTAGTTCTCCTCCTGGCCCTTCCCCAGGTTCTCCCCTAGTCCCCAAGATTGAAATGTATCCTTAGAATTAGATCGAAATAGTATAGGTTCTATAAAAAAGACGCACAAGATATAGAAAATGCTGGATCAATAATGTAATTAACACATACTCCAGTGTTGCTGTGGCAATTCAAGAGATGAAAAAATCAAGAGCTCCGCATCATTGATTATGGCCTTCAGAGTGAGATCGTGATCAACTATATCATCCAATAGAGCATCAAAGTATTTTTCATCCCTTTAACATAACATATAGATGATCAAAAAAGAAGGGAGGGAGGGGGAAAAAAAGAGCCAAATATCAACAACACACAAAATAAAAATAAATAAATAAATAAAATTTGAGTAAAAGCTACCTCTCAGTTGCAGGAAAGAAGTACAGAGCAATACTTTCATCCGTGGGTGGCGACCTTTGGAAGCTCTTTGGCCATGCATTACATTTGGCCAGAACCTTTATGACAAGCAGAGACGGTAGTCCAGTTGCAGCATCAGAGACCTTTGGGCAAGCTTTGCTTGATAAATGAGCCATCATGTTGATGAGAGTATCTTTCTTTCCGCTCTTAATACAGAAGCTACCCCTATATACAGAAATATGTCAATGGAATTTAAGAATCCTATACTATGTGTCAGACATTTTTTCTTAATAGTTAAAATTGATGGAGACCAGTAGTCGTAAAATGGTCCCAAAACTTCCATTACTTCAGTCTTCACTCCAAGAAAATGCGGGTTCGGCCAATAATTGAAATAACAATATTTTAGAGAAATTGAATAATGACAACTAAAATCCTCTTAGTGAGCTCTGATAATTGGTAAAGCCAAGTGACAAATGAGTGATGTAGTATAACAACTAAGGTCATGTTTGTTTGCAAGGATTATAATTCCTGGATTATAATCCATGGGATTATAATTCAAAGACTATTAATCCTATTATTAAATAGTACAAGTCACATATTTGTTTTTTATGGAATTATTCATGGGATAACTTAAAATAATCTAATCTTATGTTTGTTTTTTCCAAGATTAATTAAAGAATTGGATAAAAATATCATTTAGACTATTATACTTTTACCAATAATAATATATTTTAAATTATAATTTAAACTTATTTATACATCAAAAAATAATTAACAATTAATTATAAACTTTATATAAACTGGATAAATTGTAACCGTTCATATAGCGTGTGGCCTTACTACGTTAATAATATGTCTCTTCTTGTTTGCATGTGTAACAGTCATTGTTTATATATGATTTCTTCATGTGCCTAAGCATTGTAGATTACGGCAGGAATAATTTAAATATTTTCCTCTTACCAACACTACGCTGTAACAATTTAATAATTAATAATTTAAATATTAATTATTAATTTTGTATAAACAATTAATTATAAACTTTATATACTATGGTCATTTTAAAAAAAATGTTGAGGTTAGTTTTGTCTAAAAATTTGTAGTCCCAAATGGTGGGGATTATAATACCTGATTGAACATGGTATTAAATAGTCCCCCATATTAAGTTATTTTATAATCCCGGGACTCCAAATTTTAAAAACAAACAAGACATTTGAGATTAATAGTCCTTGCAAACAAACATAGCCCAAGTGAAAATTCATACCTCCAGATCGAGTCAATAACTGGCTTGGCATAGTAGTTATAGTTATCAGATTCCAAAGATGACTGGCTATACGAAGTGTTAGATTGAACAGAGGGAACCAATGGAGATGAATTAACTTCAATGGAATCAAGCCATTCATCACAATCACCTTCATCTTCTAGAATTAACCTTCTCCGTTTTCTGAGGTCTTGATTACCAAGCGATTCGACGTAATCAAACTGTTGATGAGAATCATCTTCACCTTCATCTTCAAGAATTAACTTTCTTCTCTGATTTTTGAGTTCCTGATTTCCAAGTGTTTCACCGAATGATTGATCTCTCTTTGTCTCTTCACCTGGAAGAGAATGATCACCTGTTTCGTGAGCTGTTTTAGATATTATATCCTTCATATTGGCCGGTCTTCTCTCTAAGGCTGAGAAACTGTACTGGTTTAGCCTCCTCCAGTTTCTTTGAACTTCAACAGCTCGGTCTTCTCTAAAGCTGATTCTTTCACTTTTTCTGAAATTCATGATCTTATCGACCCTTGGGGCACATTCCTCACATGTCCACAAAATCTCAACCTCGTCAGGAATTTTTTTTTGCATACAATAGCTATTAAGCATAACAACAAAAGTGTAGGTTAGTCAAGTATAGGATTAAACCATTCGTATATCATTAATTGTGACATAAAACCACAAGCTTTTCATAAAAAAAAACATCTATCACTACATTAATCATGCAACAAGTCTCTTTTCCTCATTCTTTTTTCTATTTGCCTAAATTGGTAACCGATCTTGTGAAATCTGAAGTGCCTATAGAAATGTAAAAGAAAACAAATCAATCCAACACTAATGCAAGAGAAATGAAGCAACCTCAGTTTTAAAAAAAAAAAATTAAATACTAAACTCTAAGATTTCCTAAGCATCTATCTAGACAAAAGCCTATTAAGACTTAATTAATTATAATGCATATCCCCAAGATATTGAAGGCTGATCCTTATTTCTTTGTCAATAATTTTGGTCCTTATCGTAAAAGGCCACATAATGAAAGTAGTATGCATACAAGTCAATCATATTTGATGATAAAACATATACTTTGTAACAATTTTATTCATTTATTAATAAAAAAGTATTACTTTAATAAAAGTTTTTAATTATGTGATGCTGCTTTATAATATGTGATAAACTCATAGTTTTAAATAATGCTTTTAGAATAATAACGATGATCATTCTAATGAGATCTAAATTCTTAGAAAGCTTAAAACTAAAATAGTTCCCAATCGTTGGAATACTAAATTGGGGATTAGTGAATCCGGATAGATTGGTACATACGTTACATACATTTCTATTCACAGCCAAAATTTGTCAATATTGTAAATCCTTCAAACTTTTTCAACATCCAGAAAACTAGATAAAAATAATTAACTTAGCCAAAAATAATACATAATAGCTTATCATGATAAATGAAACATGTAATGTTGTGTTTGGTTGGTGGGAATGGAATGGACTGGGCTGGGAATGGAATGACCATTCCTTATGGAATGACTTAAAACATGTTTGGTTAGTCAATTGGAATGACCATTCCATTCCTTTAGTTATTCCCTTTCAAATTTGAAAGCTATTTTTCATTTCTTTCTAAATAGGTAGGTTTATTTCATTCCTAGGTCAACCTCATTCCCCTCTTCTCTTTGCTATTTATCATCATTTCTTTTCTTTTCCTACCTTTTTTTATGCTACTTCATAAAATTTTATTACAACTATATAAAATAAAATTATAGTTGTATTTTATGATACTGTTGTAATAAATTACTACCATTTTTTATTCAAATTACTGTTATAATAAAATTAACGGTAAATTACGTAGGATTAAAATTATAGTTCGATAAACTATATTTATCCAACAGTAATTTTAGTTGTAATAAAATTATAGTTGTAATTTTATGAAGTACATAAAATTTTAGTAGTAGTAATTTCTACTAAAATTAATGAAAATAGTAGTAATTTATTACAACTAAAATTACTGTGGTAATAGTAGAAATTACAACTATAATTACTCAAAATAGTAGTAATAGTAATAATTTATTACAACTAAAATTACTGTTGTAATAAATTACTACTATTTTTATTCAAAATATTGTTGTAATAAAATTAACTGTAAATTACGTAGGATTAAAGTTATAGTTGGATAAACTATTATCCAACAGTAATTTTAGTTGTAATAAAATTATAGTTGGTTTTTATGCTACTGTTATTAAAAGTAGTAGTTGTTTTTTTTTATGCTACTTCATAAAATTATAATAAATAGTAGTATTTATTTCTTTTTTCATGAAGGTGTTTATTTGAATTTTAAATGCATAAAAATATAAAAAATATATTTTTCTAGTAAAAATAATATTTTTCATTCATTTTATAAGTTTTGTAGTATATAAAAAATGAAAATGATCATTTCACATTTCATTCATGATGTAATTCATATAAACTAAACACTAAAGTAGAATGGTGATTTTATTCCTAAAAGATAGAATGGACAAACCAAACATAAAAATGAGAATGACCATTCCATTCTCATTCTCATTCTCATTCCATTCCTTAAGTAATTCCATTCCATACATGCGGAGGAATGAGAACCAAATATAGCATAAAAGAAAAAGGCCAGGCACAATATTAATTTGCAGGTTTGCAGCAAATAAATAAAACATATCACCTAATACACTTGGTTTCAAAAAATGCACAGTTTCAAAAAAGTGCACGCATCTCCACCTAAGGGACTACACACCTTACAAGAATTTTGCCTAATAACCTTTCTATTAACAAAGAAGTTTTGTTTAAACTTGAACGCCTCAAGCATACTCCCTTGAGTTCCTTCACTAAATATACTACTTACCAGAGATTCTTAGCGTAGAGCCTTATGCAAACCTACACTTAGTTAAAACGAAAGCAAGACAAAATAGTAAAGGCAGCAAAAGCAGGAATATATTAGATGCATTTGAGTAGAAGAGGTCCTGAAAAATCTAATAGATGCAAGAACTTGGAGAGATGAACTCTGGAGGAAGTGTAGTGAATGCTTCAAATATAATATCTATCTCGTAAAGTTCAGATCTGTACACATATCCAGAATGATGCTACTACTGATGCTGATTAGCTTCATATTCGGGGCCTGTACTAATTTGTTAACATGTCATATCAGGTAATGTGGGTAAACTTAAAAGGGCTTGCGGGTTAAACTGCAGTAATATTAGAAGGTTTGGATACTATATATTTTCTGTCCAAAATATATATATATATATATATATATATATATATATATATATATCAAGTATACTTGTCTAATTGTCTATATATGAGTAAACTACCCCTCTCCCTCCAATCCTTCATGGGCATAAAAAAAACATATCAAAGTATCAAACATTACATAAAATTAGATATCAAACATCAAATAAAATCAAATGCCAAACATCACATGAAAATAGATATCAAACATCACCAACAGATAACAAACATTCACAGATAGGGACTGAGTTTAGGTGATAGAACATACTGGTGCACAGCAGAATCCTTACACATCATGCAGTATATAAGAACTTTTGTTTCGCCTTTGTCACCACATGTCTCACAAACTGTCATCTGAAACAAAATTTAAAAGTTATTCCTGCATTTTATACCATATTCATGTATTTGCAATAAAACAACAGAAACAGAATCTAGGAATCATGATTTACAAGTAATTTCAGGACTACATTCTCACATAATTCAACAAGAACACTTGTAAGATGCATTTAGGTCATTATGCTCATTTAGATAAGAGAGACAACAGCCAAGCAACTAGATGGACGGGTTTCTATGGTAAAAGGCAAAATATTTTTATCTTAGCCAATTAAAGTGAACTAGACATTACATCTCTGCTTCACACATTCCAACAGAAAGTTGATCAAAGAAAACTAAGGACCCAATTAATGTTGTAATCAAGATTCATTAGCAATTATAAGGAAAGCCTGCACATTAACAACCACAGATAGTGAGTGCATATTTAAAATTGATCCCATTAATTCCTTTATGAACTTAATCTAATATAGAATATTAAAAATATTTAACATTTCAAAGCCTGCCAAAATGCGTTGGCCAAACTCAAAAATTCAAGTCATCTGATTCATTAAAATGGTCCATTTTTTATCTAGTGAAAGTACATGAAACTCAACATCAGACTCGTGGCGATAAGTAATAGGCTTTAAGCATAGCCAAAACCATAACTAGAATGCTCTATGAAATCAAAATTCACACACAGAGACAACATAAATGGGGGGAAAGGGAAAAAGGGAAACTCACAATAATTTTTTGTTATTTCCACAACCGAAATATGATATTTCCACAATGTCTTGAATAATCATTGCGGGCCCCATTTACTATTTATGTGACGAAAGAGTCTTGTGAAACTATCAAATTTTTTAAGGCTATGTTTGTTTGCAAAAAACATGCTTATAACTAGACTATTTGTATTAATTTAATACTATTTCGGATTATTTTATCCCATGTTGGAGGATTAATAGTCTTTTAAATTTTAAATAGTCCTATGGACAATTTTTTGTCATTCCTAAGGCTATAAGGATTATATAATCTCATGAAAAAATGTGGAATTAATAGTTCTCCCATTTTAAGCTATCAAAAGGTTTGTGAGGCAAATAGTCATTAATAGTCCTTGGTCAAATGATTAAATAATCCGAAATAGTGTTAAATTAAGACAAATAGTCAAATCGAGCGCGTGGAAAAATCAATTCCCAACAAACCCTTTTTCCTGTTGTTGTTTGGCCACATAAGAAAAAGGCAGGGAAAACAAAACCAAAAAAAATCTGAAATAATGTCTCTAAATTTGGAGGAAAAAAATGCAGGATAAGAGCTTATGAAGAATTAAAACTACATATTTCACAAATTCAATCAGCAATTCTTAAATCTACCTTTACGTATTCCCTTTACTAAACCCACATTTTCCCAGAAAATTACAAGGAATTCGAGAGACAGAAACGAATGCTGAAATATAATTCAATCCCAGTTCATTAAATACATAAATATATACATATATGATACTACTACTGCTGCTACAGATACAAGTGAAGTTTTACCGGAGCAACAACTGACTCGGGAGACCACGCCATTTTTAATAATTTCTTCAAAATGACACCAACCCAGAATAGAAAGCGAAGACAGAGTAGATTACTACTAGGCACAAAGTGTTTGTAGTTTACACAAAATGCTTATATGCATAAGTAAACATGTATAGAGATTTATTGAGACTACTCGAGAGAGAGAGAGAGAGAGAGAGAAATAGAACCCGTTTGGGGAGCTTTTAGCGGATTAGAATTTATTAGGACTTCTCAATTAATTAATGAAAATTTAGTGTTGTAAGTGTAAATAACAACGGATAAAATAAAAAATTTATAAACTTGGAGGATTAAATAAGAATATGTATATATATTTGATTAGAATCTTAAAACTAAATCCCAGCGTCTGTCGCTAAAAGTATGAGACAATACACAACCATCAAGATTAAAATTACATTTAAAAGGGGTGAACTAAGGGTGGTGAGTTGGATAAGAGGTGAAACTTAAAATCAAGACTATATATATATATATATATATATATATATATATATATATATATATATATATATATATATATATATATATATGTGTGTATATATATATATATGTATATATAAGTTTTAAATTAAAATTGACAAAATAATAATACCAATAAATTTGTAGGTATAAAAAGATAGATAAATTTTGAGATCAACAACTCATGGAGTTGTTATTATAAAATATTACTAAAAACAAGAACAAGGTAGATTAGAGAAAAGAGAGTATTCTATTTGTATTTGGTATATTCACTTGATCATTTTACAATGGTCTTATTTATAGAAGATAAGAACATCAATACTACTAGGAAGTTACAAAATTCAAGAGTCATGAGTTTCAAAACTCAATGGAGATGAGAGTTACATGTATCTAGACATCCATAATATTATGAATCTAGACATATATAATTTTATAACACTCCTCCTTGGATGTCTATTGTATAGCTATACGCGTTGAAAGCTGCCTCATTAAAAACCTTACCAGGAAAAACCCAATGGGAAAAAACCTTGGTTAAGAGAAAAAGAGTGCAGCGCGTATTAGCCTCATGAATATATCCGTAAGTCCTTCAGCTGTCACATTCTAATACTGTGACGCAATCCTTCAAACGTTGCAGTTGGTAATGCTTTGGTGAATAAATCTGCTAGATTATCATTTGATGGAATTTGTTGAACATCAATGTCACCACACTTGTCAAGGTCATGTGTGAAAAAAAAATTCGGTGAGATGTGTTTTGTTCTATCTCCTTTGATGTATCCTCCTTGTAATTGAGCTATACACGCAGCATTGTCTTCATACAAAATGGTTGGAGTTCCTTTGCTGGAGGATAAACCGCATGTTTCATGAATATGTTGAGTCATTGATCTCAACCACACACATTCTCGACTTGTTTCATGGATTGCAAGTATTTCAGCATGATTAGATGAAGTGGCAACTAATGTTTGCTTTGTAGATCTCCATGATATAGCAGTATCACCACACATAAAGAGATAACCTGTTTGAGATCGACCTTTATGTGGATCAGATAGATATCCTGAATCAGCATATCCAACTAATTTATGATTATCATTATTTGAATAAAATAAGCCTATATCCATAGCTCCTCGTAGGTAACGAAAAATATGTTTAACCCTATTCCAATGTCTTCGGGTAAGAGAAGAGCTATATCTTGCTAACAAATTCACTGAGAATGCTATATCAGGTCGTGTATTATTAGCAAGATATATTAATGCACCAATTGCATTGAGGTATGGTACTTCAGGACCAAGTAATTCTTCATTATCCTCACGAGGTCTAAAAGGGTCCTTTTTCACATCAAGTGATCTAACAACCATTGGGGTACTCAATGGATGAGCTTTATCCATATAAAATCTTTTAAGGACCTTCTCGTGTAAGTTGGTGATGAATGAGAATTCCATCTTCTAAATGCTCTTCGTCTGTGCGGTTGAGATAAATTTTTGTTTTTCCTAAATCTTTAATCTCAAATTCTTTCTTTAAATAATTCATTGTCTTTGGAATCTCTCCATAAGTTCCAATAATATTTAAATCATCAACATACACAACAATAATAGCAAAACCAGATTCTGACTTTTTTTATAAAAACACATGGGCGTATAGGGTTATTAGTATACCCTTCTTTCAATAAATATTCACTAAGACGATTGTACCACATGCGTCCTGATTGCTTTAACCCATATAGGGACCTTTGCAACTTGATTGAGTAAACTTCCCCGGGGATTTGAATTATATGCTTCGGGCATTTTAAATCCTTCAGGGATTTTCATATAAACATCATTATCAATTGACCCATATAAATAGGTTGTGACAACATCCATTAGACACATATCTAGTTTTTCATGAGTGGCCAGGCTAATAAGATATCGCAATGTAATTGCATCTACCACAGGAGAATATGTTTCATTGTAATCAATGCCAGGTCTTTGTGAAAACTCTTGTGCCACAAGTCATGCCTTATATCTTACGATTTCATTTTTCTCATTTCTTTTTTGCACAAAGACCCATTTGTATCCAACTGGCTTTAGTTCTTCGGGTGTTTGGACTACAAGTCCAAAAACTTCACATTTTACAAGTGAATTTAATTCTGCCTATATTGATTCTTTCCATTTTGGCCAATCATTTTTGCGTCTACATTCTTCGACAGAATTAGGTTCAGAATCCTCGTTTTCATTAATTATATCAAGCGATATATTATATGAAAAACTGTTGTCAACAACTATCTCACTTCGGTTCCATCTTTTCTTTGTAGAGACATAACTTATCGAGATCTCATCATTTTATTGTTTTCGGTACTGAACCTCTTACGGGGTTTTATGATTAGCTATATACTATATCCTCGTGAATATTTTCCTCCTTAATAATGCCAACTTGTTTATCTACTTCTTTTCTTTTTAGAGATTTTGTCTTTCGAACGATTGATCTACCACGCTTACAAGCGTGCCTTAGACTCATTCTTTGCTATTTTTGAAGATTGTCTATTGGGACTTCAATCAGAAATTTGGAGCATTTACTGGTGGTATATGAGATTTGGTTACTCCTTTTGAGTCGATGAATGCATTTGGTAGTTGATTTGCTATATCTTGCAAACTAAGTATCTTTTGAACTTCTTGTTCACATTATTTTGTCTGAGGATCAAAATTGAATAATGATGATGCATTCAAGTTATATCTTTATCCAGTTGTTTAATTTCTCCCCTAATGTTTGGGAACATAGTCTCATCAAAATGACGATCGACAAATCGTGTAAATAAATAAATCACATGTTAAAGGTTCAAGATATTTAATTATTGATGGGGACTAAAACCCAATATATATTCCCGGCCTCCTTTGAGGACCCATCTTTGTGCATTGTGGAGGATAAATTGGAACATATCTTGCCTGACCAAATATTCTTAGATGGGAAATATCGGCTCGTGACCAAAAACCAATTGTAATGGGGAGAATTTATGATATAATGTTGGCTAATGCGAATAAGTGATCTTTGCATGTAAAATAACGTGCCCCAAAGCGAGAGGCGGAAGTTTTGTTCTCATGAGCAATGGTCTTGCAATTAACTGAAGGCGTTTAATAAATGATTTAGCAAGACCATTCTGAGTATGAACATGGGCAACATGATGTTCATTATTTATCCCAAGAGACATACAATAATCATTAAATGTTTGGGATGTGAATTCACCAGCATTATCAAGACGAATAGTCTTGATTGTATGATCCAGAAATTGTGCTCGTAATCTAATAATTTGAGCAAGTAATCTCGCAAACGCCAGGTTGTGAGTTGATAATAAGCACACATGTGACCATCTTGTAGATGCATCGATTAAAACCATAAAATATCTAAATGGTCCACTTAGTGGGTGAATAGGCCCACAAATATCTCCTTGAATACATTCTAGAAACCTTGGGGATTCAGTCCCAATTTTAGCTGGTGATGGTCTAATGACCAATTTGCTTTGAGAACAAGCAGCACATGAGAATTCCTTAAATTGATGAATCTTCTGGTTCTTTAATGGATGGCCATGTGAATTCTCAATAATTCTTCGCATCATTATTAATCCAGGATGACCCAACCGGTCATGCCAAATAATAAAATTATTTGGTTCATTAAACTTCTGGTTCATTATTGCATTGACTTCAATTGTACTAATACTTGTATGGTACAAACCTGAAGAAAAAACGGGTAATTTTTCCAATATTTATTTTCGAGTAGAGACATTTGATATGATGTAAAGATATTCTATACCATTTTCATTGGTTGTCTCAATATGGTACTCGTTAAGTCGTATATCTTTAAAACTTAGCAGATTCTTTCTTGATTTAGTGGAAAATAAAGCATTATCAATGATAAACTTTGTTCCACTAGGAAGCATTATATTGGCTCTTCCAGAGCCTTTAATCAAGTCTGCTGAACCTAATATTGTATTCACTTTTGCTTTCATCATTCTTAGATTTGAAAAATATTGCTTATATAAAGAGAATGGTATATGTGTAGTTGCCTTTATCTGCTAAACATATATCTCCACCATTGGTATTAGGCTCATGTATAGCATGATGCATATCCATATTTTCTTCATAAAAGGAATAAATATATAATAAGTTCATAATAAGACATAATATTATATATATATTTAATAACACAATTTTTTACGAAACAAATAAAACAAAATACATTAAATAAGCCAACATGAAAGAAAATACATTAGCATAAAATAAACACACTTAAAAGGACCAACATAATTCTGAACTAATTATTTTCATTACAAGGAATATTAACTTGCTCATTAGTAAAGAAATCTGGAACGTCTAGGTGTGTCATATCCATAGGATCAAAATAGATATCATCGTTATCTTGATGTGGATGGGAAAAAATTATTTCTATGTTCTTCTCCTTTCCTTTCAATGAGGACTGATATAAATCAACAAGATGTTTGGCTGTACGACAGGTACAAGATCAATGTCCTTTCATTCCACACCGATAACAAATGTTTTCTTCCTTCTTGGTATCTTTGTTATTTATATTCTTCCCTTTTTCTTGTTTCTCCTCATTCTTTGAAAATTTGGTATCATGGTTGCGGTAATTAAAACTTCCTCGCCCGTGGCCACGACCACGACCACGACCTCTATTATGACCACGACCACGACCATAATTATTATTATATCTTGTAACATTCACTTCAGGGAATGGAGCTGAACCAGTTGGTCGTGATTCATGATTTTTCATTAAAAGCTCATTATTTTGTACAGCCACAAGGAGACATGAAATCAGTTCAGAATATTTCTTAAAACCTCGTTCTCTATATTGCTGCTGCAGGAGCACATTCGAGGCATGAAAAGTAGAGAATGCTTTTTCTAACATATCTCCATCAGTGATATTATCTCTACATAATTTCAATTTAGAACTGATTTTAAACATTGTAGAATTATATTCACTCGCTGATTTAAAATCTTGCAATCATAAATGTATCCAATCATAACGAGCTTTTGGGAGAATAACTGTCTTTTGATGGTCATATCTTTCTTTCAATTTTTTCCAAAGAATAAGAAGATCTTTTATTGTGAGATACTCTAATTTCAACTCCTCATGGAGGTGATGGCGTAAGAATATCATGGCCTTTGCCTTGTTTTGACTAGGTGTTTCATTACCATCTTTAATGATGTCTCCAAGACCCATGGCATCAAGATGAATTTCGGCATCAAGGATCCATGATAAATAATTCATACCCGTAATATCAAGTTCCACGAACTCAAGTTTGGCAAGGTTTGTCATTGTAACTTCATACAAAAAATATCAAAAATCATTAGAAATTTAGTTAACTATCCACATGTGCATAAATATTTGGTTATAAAAATTAGATAAACATACAATATATATTTATTTAAGTTTGACTATGAAAAATCTTCTACCTTTTTCTCAAATATTTTTCATTATAATAACTTACATTTAAACCAAGTAATACTATTAGTATCATTTAAATGTCATATGAAAATAACTTATATTTTCATCTATACATGCATGGACGGTAACTATGATTTGCAGGAAGCCACACGGAAACCGAACACCACAACATACAGGGACTAAAATATATATACATTTGCTTCTAAATTTATTAAACTCGTGTATATTGTATGCAATAGTTTTCAGTATGTAGATGTATGTTTTTCTTTTAAATTAGTATGCTCATAAGTGTACTGTACTTATATGTCAAAAACCATAAAGAGAACTACAACTTTAAACTAAATCACTACTGCCATTGTATTTACATGCAGTCCGTAAATAATAAATAATGTCCACACTGCAGTAGAACATGAAAATAAAAAGGCAAATAGTATACACAATTTCCATGCAGTGATTAGATTTTCTATATTCCACTCAATCATCATGCAAACACGCAGTGACATGATTTTATATGGAAAAACCAACAACCCAATTTATACATATTCGAGGGCATGTGGTACATTATTACGGTGGAATGTCTATGGCTTATTGAAAAAAACATGCTACTACATGCAGAAACCAGAAGCATGGATAGTACATGTACACTTAAAAAAATGAACATATAAGTAAGTACTGCACATAGATAATATATATATATATATATATATATATATATATATATATATACCTTATTCTTCAAATCAAATATCTTCAAGACAAAATTGAGAAGCAATCGTGCTGATAACGTGTTATAAAATATTAATAAAAACAAGAACAAAGAAGATTAGAGAAAAGAGAGTATTCTATTTGTATTTGGTATATTCACTTGATCATTTTACAATGGTCTTATTTATAGAAGATAAGAACATCAATACTACTAGGAAGTTACAAAACTCAAGAATTCATGTGAGTTTGAAACTTCGATGGACATGGGAGTTACATGTATCTGAACATCCATAATATTATGAATCTAGAGATATATAATTTTATAACAAGAGTTGCTTTATTAATTAATAGGGATATTTTGGGTTTGATAATTCTCGAAAAGTAATTTTAAATAGTAATATATACAAATTTTGTATTTTTAAATAGAGTACTTTTTAAAAAGGTTATACAAAATTATTCTCGAATTTTTGGGGGAATCTCATACCACACAATTATTTTAAATTATTCAATACTATTTTAAAAAACTTTTATAATTGTGTAATTAAATTAAATACTTTTTCAATGTGTTATAAAAAAACTTCTATCTAAAAACTTAAATTTGAAAATACATCATCCCACTACACAGTTTCGCTAAACAAACACATTAAATAGTACTTTACAACAAAAAAGAAGGGAATTGTTAAATCCACAACACTTTTTGTTATTTCCATAATAAAAATATCGCTGTAGATGTATAGCGATGGTGAAAACCGTCGCTATAGGATCTATAGTGACACTTTTGTTGTGGAAATAATATTTTCTATTGTGGATTTAACAATTTCCAAAAAAGAATTGTAGTGTATATGAAGGAGAATGAATGAAAAAAAGGGGAGAGATTGAGAAAGAAAATTTCTATTATATAATGTTGAAACTTTGTAAACAGTTACTTGGTTTTGGTGTAGATGTTTTCACATTTTTTTACGATAAAAGAATTTTAACTTATCTTTTTACCTATTAGATACTACTAACTTATGTGGCACATCCGTTTCGTATGTTATTTATGTTAAGATTATTAATTTTAAAAATTTATTTTTTTTACTATGGATGACAAATTAGAAATATATTTAAATTTAGTTGGTGAAAGAAGAAATTGATGAAAAGTTGGAGATATTTATTAGAAATTCATTTACATTTCAAAATAGAGAGATTGTCTAAGTTTGGGGGGGATTTTTGGAAATCCCATTTTGGTACAAAGCCTCAACC
Organism: Panax quinquefolius; assembly: GCA_020205615.1. Lineage (NCBI taxonomy): Eukaryota > Viridiplantae > Streptophyta > Magnoliopsida > Apiales > Araliaceae > Panax > Panax quinquefolius. The sequence goes on from CM035172.1 coordinate 60,901,955, forward strand.
ATGGTGGCATTATATATAGATATGTGAAGTTAATAAATAATTACTACTTAAAACTACTTAAAAGTTATTCTCTTACTGTTATGTTACGTTTGGATTGAAGGAATGGAATAGAAAGTGGAATAATTCATTCCGTTCTAGTTGGAGTTATTCCATACTCTTCATCCCCCAATGAATAAAATTCATAAATCTGGGAGGAATAAAAATGGTTTAATCCATGTCAATAGCAACGAAACACATTTTTTTCATTCTATAGGAATGAGTCATTCCATTCTCACCTTCATTACTCCAATCCAAACGTAGCATTAATGTTCATTTTCATTATCGGACTTTGGGCTTATCATCGGGACTTTGGACTTGCACAAGTGAACACACCGACTTGACGTTGTCATCGGAAAAACGTCTTCGATGTAAGAATAAGAACTTACAGAGGTAATGGTATGTTAACAATGTAGATTCCAAGAGTTAGAGAGATATTAAGAGGGCACCTTCTACTTGTGCAAGGAATTCTATTTATTAGGGAGAGTGGATGTTGAAGTCACGGGACAAGACCATAGGCTTCTTGTCGTGTGTTGCTTCCTCTATAGTGGTTGGCGAGGGAACCTTCACCGGCCTCTTCCATAGTCAGCTATTGTTGGTCGTTTTCACGATCAATATATGTGTGCAAGTATACACGGTCAACAAGTAATAAAGTGAAAGTAGAGAATCGTTCCACGGGGAATTATTAATAAAAATTACCAAATACTGTAACGCCCCCAAAATTAGGTATACGTCACCCATCTTGAGTCGCCACTTACATGGTACATAAATTCAAATACAACTTACTAATATAACGTCGCCGTAATACAATACGACATAAACTATGAGTTTGAATACAAATATTGTCTACTAGATATTATACAAACTCAAAAGGAGTCCTCATTACAACTATTATCACACTATTTCACGTAATAGTGAGGACTATTAATGCTATCCTTGGACCATTACTTACGTTCCCCACTCTTTCCCGACTATGTTCTCATTTCCTGAAGAGAACAGTGAAAAAGAAAGGGTGAGCTCAACTAGCCCAGTAAGAAATATTATGACTAAGATAATGCAGAATAAATTATCATTAGCCTTCAACAGTGTTAAACTGATAAAATACAATAGACAACCAGTTTAACTGCAGTAGGAATAAGCAATCCATTAAAAGAGTCAAGTAGAGAATAAAGTCTACTATCTTTTAGGTTTTAAAAGGTTTTCATCAATTTTTATCACGAGACTCACTTTAATAAATAAACCACCACATCTAATCATCCCCTGTATTACCCGCAGTCGAGGATTTTCATCAAATTATCAATGGTCATGACTATACTGAATCACCCCGGGTCATAATCATACCAAAATTATCCATCATTTATTACAGCCACTCGAGGACTTTGTCACATCATTTATATCAAGTCATGATTATACCGAATGATCCTCGTCATAATCATACTAAGTTCATCTATGCATCGTAAGCCAAAGATAACATAATATAACATGAGGATGATGATAATGACATAATAATTCAATAAAACAAGTTCAAGAATTATTTAATCCATGAATTATTAACGTCCAAATTGTCAACATGATACTGTTTCGTAGAGTAAAATTCAAGAATGATCAGAAGAATATTTCCATGAAAAGATCTTTGGATGAAACGCAAATATCAAGGATATTCTACTAATTTCATGGAGTATAGAAGTCAAAGTTTTAACCAACTGGGTATAATAAAGAATGGAATAACAAAAGAAATCACCATACATGCGGTACTTCGCATAGGCGAGTTATTCCAACATAATAATAATAATCGGAACGGTCGGTGAAATTCACAATCGAAGCGGGATGTTCCAACGAATAATAAAGATGGAACCCGATCCTGTAAAACAACACGGATAGGATATTCCAATGTAATAATAAAGAGCGGAACCGGTCAGGGTAAAACACATGCATGTGATGTTCCAACGGAATAATAGAAGAATGTCACCAAGTATAGGGTAAATAGCGTATACAAAGTTATTCCAATGTAATAATAAGCAATGGAATAACATAAGGATTTCACCAAGTATAGGGTATGCCACAGACACAAGGTTATGTATAGGGTATGCCACTTTTACGGAAGTTATTCCAACAGTAATAATAGTGAATGGAATAATGAAGTTCTCTTCGAAGAAAGAATAACACCCCTTACCGTAAAGAACCTAATATAGAAGTAGTGAAGTAAAGAATACTCTTCTTCTTTCTATAATTTTCTCTATAGTTTCTCTCTCATAATTTCTCTCTCTGAGTTTCAATGAATTAAGTAAGAAAATAATGAAGGAATGAGCTTCATTTATAGGAAAATGGAATGCATAGTAACTAATCCATGAACTATCAGATTGATTTACTTTAATCGACGGGTCCATATTTAAAGAAAAATCTTTTAAATAAAATATAATATATTCTATTTATATAAAAACATTTTACTATGCAAACACTATGCAATACTATGCAAAACACTACGCAACACTATGCATAATAAAATATAATATATTCTATTTATAGAATAACTTTAATAAAGTATTCTATTTTATATAAAGATGTTTCGTTTTATTACGTTAATAATACGAATAAAACAAAACGTCATTATCGCTATAATAATTCATATTATTAATCGAACAATAATGGAATCAAACCGAGTGACTTCTCACATAAGATCAATAATCAATCACCGGTATACTTATGCAACCACCGTGCTTACATCAGTACTTCTTTACTACCGAAAGTAGTTCAACAAGATAATCTGTAAAACTTCCGCCAGTTATTTCAATAAAATATTTTTGTCGTGCTTTCTCAATCCGATAATAATTTAAAGATCCACCAATGATTGAGCCCAGATACGAATATTCCCTAGCTAAACATTCTTACCAATCGAATATAATATAACCACTTGCATACTTTGCAAAATTTATAAATACTACCCACAACTATAATATTATCTCAAATTCACACCATAATATTAAAAAATTATTTCACCAAATTTAAATCTTTATTAATAAAATACTGGATCTCACAAATACTAACTTTTAACCAAACTAATTTTATTTAAACAATTGATTTCAGGTTTTGTGAATTAAATTATTTAATTAAACTAATTCTAATTACCACTAGTTATAAATCAGATTATGGAGATTTAAGATCACAACTTCACTTATTGCTTCACTTAGACTAATACACTTCTCATTAATTATGCTCACTATTCTGAATTGTAAATCAAGAACACATCAATATCTATGACCATCTTTCGATGCACCATAAATAAATCAACTTAAATCCACAAATGATAGAATTAAGAAGAACATCCTAATTAACTAATTCAATATATCTCTATGTGAATTACAATTAAAGAGGATTTAAAGTTCAAGTTCTCTATCAGATTACAGGCGATGTATAGATATATCTCTATCCTAGACATAAATTATGAATTCTAATGCCATGCAGAAAACACAATCACATGCTATTATGATCAGATCTAAATCTATAATCCATCTCTTGAGTTTATATAGATTATCATAGTAATTTCTAGCTAGACAATTAATCAATTCAACACAAACCATAATAGACAATCCCATGATTAGATCGTAGTAATTAATAAAGAAGCATACTAAAATAAGCTACGTAAAAAGCTCCGTTGTAATCTTAAACAAGAGATTTAGTTCATTGTCATTGAATTAAAACCAAGAATCCAAAATTGAATACACATTAAAAGACAAAGATAGTAGTAAAAAAGAAGATAGAATCTGTTGTCTGCAGATCTGATGCTCCATTCTTGCTCCTACTCTCGATCTTCAATGGTCTCCAAGTTTCTTTAATCTCTAATCCAAGCCCAACTAGGGTTTTGTCCTACTCTAATCTAATCTAATCTAATCTAATCTACTGTAATGGAATCCCACTTAATCCTTGTGAATAATCCTCCTTTTATATGCCTCTTCATGTGTCTTTTAGTCCTCCTTAAAGTCTTTCCAACAATCAGCCCCAAAGCCAATCCTTTGTGGACTCAACTTGTGAAAAACACTCTTTCTTCTCAATAACTTAGCCCCGACGCAGATTTTACACTAAAAAACTTAGCCCCAGCGCATAAACAATACCAAAAATTACAAAAATATCATTAAGCTCTATTTTTCATGTTTTGGCCCTCCAGAGCCCTTTCCTACGACACAAACACAAAAACAAGTAAAATGACACTAAAAATACTTAAAGTTAACAAAGAATTAAGCCTAAATGATATCCAATTCGTAGGTATAAAACTCACTCATCAGCTATTTCTAACATAGCCATGTGCTATGATGCTTTACTTTAAATGTTATGCAGGTGATTGGATTGTTACGTAACCAACTCATCTAAAAGCTTAAACTGTTAGATGGAGGGCACAACAATGTATATCATGCTAACACTTCCCCTGAATATACCTTGCACACCCATAACTCTGATACCATGTTAAATAACCAACTCATTTAAAAGTTAAGTTGTTAGATAGAGGACCCAACAATGTATATCATGCTAACATGGATGACCACGCAGGTTGACACTTTGGTAAGACCTGAAGTCTAATAGTCGAAGGCTGGAAGCTGTAATGTGTTATTATGTCGAAGTTTGGATATATTATATCTTAACCTTTACCCACATTCGCCCGATCCTTTTTATTGTAACTATAATTTGCTATTGATTCAATTTTATTCACACACCTTGTGCATGTATGTAATGATCACAAAGATCGAAGATCCTTGTAATTAGGATTATAACATCAATTATCTAATAAAATGAAATTTTATGGATGATATTATGTTTTAAGGTTATATTATGACCTAGATATGTGTTATGTAAGTGAATATGTGTGTTTGAGGTTCGTATGAAGAAAATAAAATTTTTCGATAAAAGACAAACACTATTCACGCTAAAAATGCCTTTTTCGATTTTTTGAATTACGACATAGCGTTTATTCAGGAAATGGGGATGAAAAGAGTAATTAAAATTATTAAACTTGATATTTAATATTTTGACTAATCGAAAAAGTTAGAAAAGTTAACTAGAAAGAAACTAGAAAAAAACTAAGTTTGGAAGTAACCGAGCCAAATAAGCCTAGAGTTTGAGTGGCTTGTGTAACGACTGAGAAATTTTACCTAGCTTATATTAAGCTTTGTAGAATATTATTGAATAAAATAATATTATATGGATTTTATTCTGTGTTATGTGTTTAAAGGTCAATTCGAAGACTTGGAATGTAGTTGAAGGTTAGGGTTTACGAATCTGAGAATGTATAGGAAAATAAAATTTTTCCGAGAAAAATATGTAAAACATTATTCACTAGAAAATGCTTTTGCGTATTTTTCGATTTTTTGAAGAACGCGTAAACGTTAGAATGATAAGAAAAGACGAAATGTCAAATAAAATTTGAGAACGAAAAACGCACTTTTCAGACTGTGTAATGAATTTCAGGAAGTAAAAGAAATGAATATAAGTATAATACGAATTATTATACGAGAAGAATTTGAGAATAATACGAAGATTAATATGACGTATAATACGAAGATTAATACGATGTATAATACAAAAATTATACGAATATGCGGTAGAAATATGGAAAGTCAAAGTCAACCAAAGTCTTGGTCAACAAAAGTCAACATGTACTATAATGTTATTGGGCTTTGACTTTGTGAAGTCCAATGGGAAGAGTTAGGAGGCTCAATGATAAATTAAATCAAGGCCCAAATGAAAGTTAATTTAAGCCCAAATTGAATTCGAACCAAGATCTAACAAAGATGGGTTAACCTGTGGGTCAAGGGTGGGTTAAGTGGGTTGGGGAAACCCATGTGGGACCCACCCAACACCACATAGCTGACCACCAAGCTTCTTGGAGAAGCTTGGGAAAAAGATCTAGCAAAGGAGGTGGGAGTTAATGTTAATTTGCCACAAAGTCAAAATGTCATCATGTTAATTCAACCATGGTTAAAAGGTGATGGTTAAGTTATGTAAACTTAAGGGTGTTGACCATACAAGACCCAAACTAAAGTGACCAATTCATAAGGGTTAACAAAGTTGTCCAAATGACCTTAAAGCCCTAAGTCTTGCTTTTCTTTAAAAGCTAATACATTTCTCATGTATCTACCATTTTAACAAACACAAAGAGAAAGCTCATATGTGAGAGTGAGAAGAGAAATTCGGATTCAAGGAGGAAAGAAGGAAGAAGAGCTAGCTAATTCATCAAACCAATCAAGAACTAAAGAGGTAATAACTAAGAAATCATAATCTTCATCTCTTTCAAATTTTGTAGATTGTTAGGAAGTGTTTTATTGGTGTTTGTTGAAGGATTCATTAAAATTATATTATTTTCTGGTGGAATAAGGAAGGATTAGTGGACTTAAAACAATTATAATCGTATGCTAAGTGAAATCGTAACCGTTGATAATGAACTGAACGAAGAACGTATGAAAATTTTAGAGCTTGTTGTTGATGGACAATTTTAAAACCATCATATATATCTTAGATGATTATATCTGGTTAAGGGATGTTAGTTGTGAATAAGTTGTGGAAATTTTCCAATTGGAACATACCAAAAATATGCTATAACGAAGTTATGACAATTTTTTTTTTGTAAAAGACATTAATCGTTGAAATCATAGTTTACTATGATTTATAGAGGAATAGGTAATCTTAGATAATGATTTTGAATAATTAGGGTTTCATAAGAATGTTAGAGAACATGAAAAATGTGAGCCATGAACTCAGGAACGAACTCATTCGGGTATCGGATGAGTAAATTACAAACAAACGAATGAAAAACTTTTAAAAAGTAAAATAAATGACTTAAGGAAATTTGAGCCGGTTAAAAGGCTTATTAGCGGATGCAAAAAAATATTCTGTCCAAGGGAAAACGTATTAGGTAATTAAGTCTATATCTCTCTGTGAATTACAATTAAAGAATCACAAGTTCTCATAAGATTACATGCGATGTATAGGTATATCTCTATCCTAGACATAAATTATGAATCCCAATAAATTCAAAAATCACAATCACATGCTATTATGATTAGGTCTAAACTCATACTTCATCTCTCAAGTTCATATAGGTTCACAAAGAATTGATGATCAAGCAACTCATAAATTAAGCACAAACCATAATAGATGAACTGAAAATAGCATCATTAAATTAAATTCGAAGCATGACAATCCTCATTTGGCAAAAAGATCCATCATAGGCTTAATAAGATAATTTAGTTCATAGCTAATGAATTAAAAATTGAAAAGGTCAAAGAATCAAGCATCCTGAATTACAATAATGAATTTGAAGAATGAAAACAGTAAAAAGAACCACCGCTTTTATTCAATTCCTCTTTAATCTTTTTGCTCCAACCTCCTTGCGTCAATTCCTCCAAAATCTTGATCAAAAGCTAAGGTTTGTTAATTGGGATCTTCAATGATGATTGTGCACACTGATAATCCTCCTCTGCAACTGCAAATAGCTTTTTTATCTCATCCCAATCACATACCAAGTCCACAAGCTTCGCAACACCAGAAGTATAATTGCAACAGAAGACTGCCAACTTGTCGCTCACCCCCGCCCCGGCGGGCCTTTTCCACTTGGTAATCCCCGCCCGACAGGCGTATGCTTTGCACTTTCACTATTTTTGCTGCTTTTTCTGCTGCTTTCACTGCCTTGCCAATCAAACCTTGCCTTAGCCAACACAAACTAAACCTGCACACAAACACAACAAACACGCATAAAATAATACTAAAACATACGGATTAGCAACCATTTAAGTCCGAAAAATGAATCCAATTCGTAGGTATGAAACCCACTCATCAAGCGTGATAAATTAAAAGCGTAAGTGGATAGAATGAGAGCTGAATGTAATGGATTATGTGAGGCTTCAGATAAGAAGAGAAAACGTAAATGGATTTACAAAGGTGATAGTAAGTAGGGAAACATTAAGAAGTGGAATAAGTTATGTAAGAACTATGGGAAGAACCACGTAAGTGTATGTAGGAAAGAAAAGAGTATATGTTATAATTGTGGGAAAGAGGGACATATTTCTCCTCACTGTCCCAACCCGAGGGAAGGAGTGTGTTATATGTGTGGATCATTGGATCACTTAGTTAAAAGTTTTTCGATGAGAGAACACGTGGAGTAAGGGAAGGAAAGGAAGAACAATAGGATGAACTATGCTCTTACAATGTTGAAGGAGCAAGTTCAGGATATGGTATGGTCCTACCCTGAAGGGTTAGGACAAATCGTCATACTAGTAATCGAGATTGTATGATTGTCGTTACCGAGGAAGGATGTGTTAATGTTAATAAAGAAGTGTATCATAGTATTATAGACGATGTATAGGTATATATATATATATATATATCTATATATCTGTGTAATGATGTGAATTCCTAGCTTTTGTATTAATAGCGTGATATCTTTTGTAAGTTCCAACTTTAATATAAGTTGAGGAATAACTATGTAACTCTTATCTTTTGTATGCAATAGTGGAAAGTTGTTTGTAAATAGCAGTAACTGCTATAAAAGTGTAAATATCAGAAATTGCTATAAAATTGAAAATAACAGAAGCTATAATGATGTAAGAAGTATGGATTGTAAAAGCATATTAATATAATGTATTTATTATATGTTCTTTGTAATGAGTATGTGTTAGCATTAAATAATAATGCCTTGAGCTAAGAAATGAAATAATAATAAAATATTTCATTAAGAAGGAATTTAGACAAGAAGAAGTTATGTAATGTAAAGAATGTAAGAAGAAGAAACTCATAGTAATAAATGAGTATAAGGGTCAAGAGAACCCAAAGTAGTAAATTAGAGACCTCCTAATGGAGGCAAGTAATAGAAATTCCACTAGAGTGAATGTAAATCCTCTATCTGTGCAAGTAGGAGGTTTAAAAGGATTTTCAAAAGTGTGGGACCTCCTAAAATTTAAGGAGACTACTTAGTTGTTAAAGGTTCAATCAGAGATTGAGCAAGAGAGGAGGCATCTAATAATGTCAACATACGTAAGGAATTGCAGTAATAGTTATCACATGAGAATGCGAGTGTTGAAAGAGATGTAGAGGGACATATTAGATCCCCAGTACGTCACCAAATTCAATGATTTGGCTAAGTTTGTTCCACATTAAGTGGTTAAGGAGGAGAGAATGAATAATAAGATTTGAGCATGGGTGGAAACCTTAGCTCTACAATGGAATGGTGATACTTTGGAAGGAGTTATTTAAAGAAATTTTGAGGAATGCTATAATAGCCAAATGAAGAGGTGGGGTAAACCTATATGTTAAAGAGAAGAAGAAAAAAGAAGAAATTTCTATGGGATTGATCGTAGGAATTGATGTGTTAAATTTGGAAGATGTAAGACGTTGATAGATTTAATTTCTATTAAAATATAAGCAGTTAAGGTAAATGTGTGAAGGATTGGTTGTTTAACCAGAGGGAAACAATTAAATGCTAGAAGATAATTGTAAGCCTTAAAATTTAAGATAGTCTAAGGTAATGTTTTTGAGGTAAGAATTCGCCAAGATATTTTTGGTGATTTGAAGGTAATAAGGGCATGAAGGCTAATAAGAAATTGAGGAGTATTGGTTATTTAACTTATGTTATAGATACCCAATGAGTAAGATTAAGAGACATGTTATATACCCGCAGTAAGGAAGTTAGTGGATGTAGTTCAGGACAAATTGTTAGGTTTTTTCGTTAGATGAAGAAGAAGTTGTGAAAGAGGTTGTGAAAAAAGGTACTAATTTTGAAGATACTATATAAGATAGTATAAATGAAATGAAAAAATTTATGATATAAATGGGAGAATTATTAGGTATAAAGTGTACTTAACCGAGTGTGTTTCCAAAGGAAGCATCAATGTTGTTTGTAAAGAAGAAGGAGAAGAATGGAGTGTGGATATTTTGTATCGACTATAAGTAGTTGAACAAAGTAATGTAAAGTTAAGTATAAATTGTTATGATCGATTTTCTTTTTGATCAGTTGAAGGATGGAAAATATTTTAATATTTTTGAAGATCGATTAGAGAACTGAGTATTACCGGTAAATGTGAAATGAGGAAATGTTTGGAGACATTATTCAGGACTTGTGTTGATTATTACGAGTTTTGATGATGAAGTTTAATGGATATATATATTAAATGTAGTTAATGATCATATGAAACGATTATGTGAACCAATAGTTGATAGGTTGTAATGGCATTCATGGATGATATTCTAGTCTATTTTAAGATGTAGGAGGATCATGTTGAACATGTAAGGATAGTGTGGAAACACTTGGAAAGGAGAAGTTATGTGTGGAGTTCATTAATTATGAATTCTGGCTGAGAGAAAGTTTAATTTTGGGTCTTATATAGCCGTAGGATGGAATAAAAGAAGAGGATAGAGACTATGAAGTTATTTATTGTGACACCCCAAAATCTGGTCTATCTTCACACCCGAATTCCGTAAATCATGATTACATCTCATTCCAAACATACATCATTATATAACTAAATATAACAACATACATTCTCAAATCCCAGATTCTATTACCTTAAAATATTTCTTTCATACAAATAATGGTAATTACATTATTTCCTCACTTCTTACAAGAGTGACTTTCATCCGTCACCAAAGATTCATAATAGTTTTACATAACTATTCTACAAGTCTTCACTAGGTCTTCACGCTTATTCATATAATGAATAATGTTCTTCTTCAGGACATCGCTTGCTTTTATCTCCATAGGATCCTTTAATTCTTCTACTCGTATGCTGAAAATGTTTTTCATTTAAAGCAAGTGTGAGCATTCAATTGCTCAGCAAGTCATAGCAGTTGAATAAATAACATCAAGAATTTAAACATTCTTTTAAATCTTTAATAACCGAACAAAGGTTATGAAGCATATCGAATAACAGGAATAAACTCTGATTCCTATCATTTTAAAACATTAGTCACATTCACTTTGGCATACTTTCATGCTTCTACTCTTTTATATACATTCTATCTGGCTAGAATCTTTAGCACATACTTAACATTAATAGTTTATAAATAAACAGAACTCTTTCACATAAATAGTTCAATCACAAAATAGTTCATGTCACATAAACACCGAAGTGTTAAAAACTTGGCACATGGCCTCAGGCATACTAACACCTTGTACAAATATCACGCATTTGCACATAGGTAAAACTTCTCAAGTTCAACATCTGAGAGAGTTTAAGAAACTGGCAGTCATTTCAAATATGAATGAAGTTAGGAAACTTGCCTTAAGTGCTGCATACAACTACAGTTTACGCTATACAACTCTTCAAATCCCTATATATAACATAAGGAAACACATGTAGACACTCGAAATTTTGCATTCTTGTTATTAACCTTGTAGGAGGGCATAATCGTCTTCCAGAGATAACCCTAGAAGTCAAAAAAATTCAATCCCGGAGACAACCCCGAGATACTCAGTTTTCAATCTTGAAGACAACCCCAAGATACTCAGTTGCAATCCCGAAGATAACCCCGGAGAAGTCAGTTTCAACCCCGGAGACAGCCTCGGGACACTCAATTCCAACCCAGGAAATAACCTCGGGAGATCAAGACAACTCAGATATGACACTGAGGACATTCATCATTCACAAAGGCCCTCAATCTCGAGATAACCACGAAGCGATGATTGCTACATCGGCCTGAGCGGAGATAACCGGTGAGGGCAAAATCATCATTTTGCCACCTCGATACTACATTCACATCGTCTCAACATCATTTCAACCCCACAATTCATACCTAAGTGTCCCACAAGAACTATAGCTCAAATCCCGAGTGACTACTACACAAGACAGCACACCGGATAGAATTTGAAGACTTGAAGATCTGGTCATGGACCCATCTTCCCAGCTTCGTACAACCTCTTATCCCATGTCATTGTGTAGCTCTCGACAAAAACATTATGAAAAGGTATAGCACGCCTCAATCGGATGCCCAGATTGAAAGTTATGAAGGTTCAATGAACAATCGTTGTCGAGTGCACGTGCTTGAGACAGACCAGGACCCACATGGCGGGGCAACCCGTCTGACGAGTTTGATCCATGGTACGCCGCAGCGTAGAACCCGCGACCATCTGGTCTATAAATAAAGGCCTTGGGTTGACCATTTGAAAAAAAGAAGAGCGAGAGAACTCTGTCCATTTCAATTCATAAACACATTTAGATTGCTCTAAACTGAGTGATTCTTCTTTCTAAACACTTGTAAGTTCATGTTTTGCTACATACTAAAATTTAACCGGTGGAAACTGAGTTTTCAGGCGTTAAAATATATCTGAAGTCTTCATTGTAAGATATTTCAGATTTTCAAGCTTTTTCTCACTTCTATACATACATATCTACTCACGTTGAGAGTCGCGTCGTGTGGGTATGCCTGGATCGTCGATCCGTGGCTTATATATATATATATATATATTATGGAACTATGCTTCGATTGAGCCAGAATATAATATTCAGAGCGTTTACTGCTTATATATATATATACAGAAAAGTTTAGGAACAGAATTTTTAAACAACATAAAATCCTTAAATAACAGAATTATTTAAAAGCCTTTCTTACGCGTCTTTTTAAAAAACCCAAATCTTGCGTCTCTCCTCTCTCTCCAAATTCACGATTTAGGCAAACTGAGCTCCTCTCTCCAAACCCAAATCAGCTCCTACTCGAGCTCTTCTCTCCAAATTGAGTCTCTCCCCTACCTTCCTTCCACAGAGATTCGCGATTTAGGCAAGGTTGGCTGAGAATCGCGATTGTGAGTTCCCAAATCACAATCCTACCGGACGCAAACAGAGCCAAATCCTAGCTTTTCTGTTGTCGCTTCTCTCCAAATCAGGTATGTGTAGTACAGTTCCTCTATTTAATGAGTTCTTCTATGGGTTTCTCTCACCATGGTCATTTATAATCTGATTATCCTCTGTTTTCTTGTTCCTTTAGTTGTGGCAAGTGATACCCAAAACACAAATTTGTTTGTTTTCTCTATGATTGTTATTTTCCTTCTATTTCTTGTTTTTCATGTTTACATCAGTGCGTTGTGGGTTTCATGTTTGTTCTTGAGCCGCAATGAAGAAAAGATTAGAATGCAATTAGATACTGTTCAATTTTAGTATAACAGTTCCTTACAATTATTCATGTAAAGATATATTGATTAGAGTTGCTTACGATTTTGGGAAGTCATAGCCATAATCATAACTTTGCAGTGTATTGACCACCCCAAATTCTAAATCTCTTCACTAAAAAGAATTATTATCAGAAAAAAGCTAAAACTTATTTGCAATCATTTGGATTGTCAAGCGTCTCCGAGATAAACTTTATCAAAGAACAGAGTCCACACAAGAAGTTGTGATCAATAACCCCGTTACCTTCCCACACAAGTACAAAATCTATAAGCTTGACTTCTGCACGAGAGATATTCCCTTCCAACGCTTTTCTGAACTTAAATCTATAAACTTTTCTGAACTTTTAGTTGTGGCAAGTGATACCCAGAACACAAATTTTATTTTCCTTCTATTTCTTGTTTTTCATGTTTACATCAGTGCGTTGTGGCACTTGGGTAAGGTTGTTTCTGTTCTTGAGCCTGTTTACGGTTTTGCGGCAATGAAGAAGAGATTAGAATGAAATTAGATACAATTCAATTTTAGTATAACAGTTCCTTACAATTATTCATGTAAAGATATGTTATTCCGAGTTGCATATATTTCATGTAATACCCTGTTACAACCCTTGATTGTTGGGTAGTCTCTAATAGAGGCTTTTTGATCATCAGAGCAGTTTTAGTTTCACCTGAATCAGTATCCATTTGTGATTTGTGTATTTTATAGTTTCAATGTCAAGCTCCATTTTCTGGTTTTGTCTATTTTTGAAATCAACTTGGTGCCCAGTTCGTCACAGTTACAGTCTCTTTTTGAAGTATGGAATTTTAAGCTAAATTTTCTTTTGCAGAGGCATACAAAAGTGGGGAGTTAAAGGAACTGTTAGAGAAGGCATTATGCTCCTAAGGATTTTGGTGAAGGCAATCCTAGTATATTGTTTAAATGTTACTTGTTATAGCTTAGTTGAAAGTGGTTGAGTTGTTTCCAAGTGTAATATTAAGATATGTACATTTTCAAGGAGGTGATGTTATGTGAGAGCTTACTAAATGCTCATTAGTCTGTTTGGCTACATAAATGTTCATTATGTGAGAGCTTACTGAGTTTGCTCTTTCTTTGTATGCACGCAACATTTAGCATGTTATAACTATGTTTCACCTCATGATACTATGGTACAATTGCTTAACGAGCTGACTATTGTTTTTTTTGTTCCTTCTGTTTAATGTGTTTGTTTTGATTATGTGTGTGTGTGTTGTTAGAACTTAGAATTTGGTTTTTTGGTAATGGAACTGCTTAATATCTATTTTTCTTACCATGCACGACCGACCATTATAAGATTTTTTGGTTTTGGATCTATTGACAATTAAAGACATGCATGTAGTTTCAGAAGTGTGTTGTGTATCTCATCATCTAAGGTAAGGTACCTTGGCTTGGCTTGAAGCATGTGGGAATTAATAAATTAATATTTTCAGAAGTGTGTTAGTGTATCTCATCATCAACGGGTGTGTAAGGTACTACTAGTATAATACTTGCTCCATAAAAACATCTTGTTTTGTTAATTTTATTTAGTGCTATTTAGTTCTTGTTGGTACCAGAAAGAAAACCGTGAGATTCGATGCAACTGCAGGTTATAAATAATTCTGTTACTTAAGGATTTTATGTTGTTTAAAAATCCTGTTCCTGAACTTTTCTGTATATATATATATATATATATATATATATATATATATATATATATATATATAGAATCCATCCATGGAAATCGGTTGCTGAGAACAACTCAAAAAGTAATGGCACAACAGCTTATAGCGGCTGGTTCCTCTTGTATAAGACCAACAGTACTACTACTCCAACTTTATTATTACTCATGATGTGCATTTGCATTAATTCATATTATAATATTATTACAAAATATTAATACTTATAATATTAAGTATTAATAATATTACAAAATATTATAATATTATTACAAAATATTAATACTTAAATTTATATTTATAATATATTAATACTTATAATATAATAATATTACAAAATATTGTATTAAAATTACATAATATTACAAAATATTCTATTAATACTTATAATATAATAATATTACAAAATATTGTATTAATATATTAAAAATATAAATACTCCCTCTATTATTGTCTTGAGCATTGTGTTGGATTCTAATTGCATATTTTTTTCCATATATTCTTTAACAACAATTTTAAACACAATATTATTATATAATATTATGTAATATTATTATATTATAAGTATTAATAGAATATTTTGTAATATTATGTAATTTTAATACAATATTTTGTAATATTATTATATTATAAGTATTAATAGAATATTTGTAATATTATGTAATTTTAATACAATATTTTGTAATATTATTATATTATAAGTATTAATATATTATAAATATAAATATATGTATTAATATTTTGTAATAATATAATAATATTTTGTAATATTATTAATACTTAATATTATAAGTATTAATATTTTGTAATAATATTATAATATGAATTAATGCAAATGCACATCATGAGTAATAATAAAGTTGAGTAGTAGTATCTTGGTCTTATACAAGAGGAATCAGATGCTATTAGAAGGCTATGGGTGGGACAATAAAATGGGAAGTCCCATTTTATTGTCCCACCCATGTCAAGTCATATTATATTACTTTTTGTTCTCAAAGAAATAGGTTCTTGAGATAGATTCCCATATATATATATATATATTTATATTTACATGCAACTTGGAGTTCACTTCATGGCCTTTTACTACTTTTATATATCTACACACACACACACACACACACACACACACACACACACATATATATATATATATATATATATATATATATATATATATATCTGATCGAAGTGCAGGAGTCCTAATTCTGATAAAAAAGCAGACGATTTTTTTTTTTGCTTTTTTTAAAACAACTAAAAAAATATTTAATATTTTATGGGCGCAATTTTTCCATAATGATATTTTGGGTGTGATTTGGATACTATACCAAAAATGTATGTACACCTGCATGCAGTACATATGCACATGTTTTATTATATATCCAAATCACACCAAAAACATCATGATTATGTAAAATTCAAGTTCCATAATTTTTTATTTATTTATTTTTAGTTGTTTTTAAAAAAAAAGGTCCGGATTTTGGTCCGGTCCGGGAGTCCGGACATGATCCGGCCTATATAACTTAAACAGAAAAAGAAAAGATTAAGAAGATGACTGGTGAATCGGTAAAACAATCTCTTTCTTTTATTTATAAACATTTGGGAAGGGATTACATCTTTAACCTAGACTAAATGTTTGAGGGAAGATCGAAGTACGAAGGACTTCGTCTTCATCTAACTAGAAGAAGAGAAGCTGAAAGCTTCATCTTCGCTAACTCTAGAGAGAAGGGAGAGAGGAGCTCGGAAGAACTTTCTAGAAAGAGAAGCTCTGAGGCTACACTGAATTAAGCCTAAACAACTCTGAACACTTCGAGTTGTTTAAATAGAAAACTGAAAAGTAAATTACTATTGAATCACGCAGGATTCACTATTACATTAACTGAAGTAAAAGTAATTTACTAAAGTAAAAGTAAAACATAAGAAACATTTTACATTTACTTTTACATTAGTAAAAGTTAAAAACATTTAACTTGAGTAAAAGCAAAAGTTATTCTTTTACTTTTACTTTTACATTTTTACTAAAGTAAAAGACTTTCGCTTTACGAAAAGCAAAAGCTGAGATGATGGCTGGGGCCATCACCTGTCGGTGACTAGAAGATGCCTCTGGCAACTTCTTCGATTATTGGTCCGTCTCTCTGCTCCTGGTGAGTCTTGCGTCGTCGGATGGTATTGTTGATCATCTTCACAGATGAGTCACCACCTCCATACATTTCCACCTCAAAATTTTTATCCAGGAAATAACCCTTTCAGCCCCGAAAATTTGGTTTATAAAGAAGGAGGAAAAAAAAATTCACCGAATTTACTTTTACATTGGTAAAAGTTAAAAACATTTAACTTGAGTAAAAGCAAAAGTTATTCTTTTACTTTTACTTTTACATTTTTACTAAAATAAAAGACTTTTGCTTTACTTGAAAGCAAAAGTTTGAGATGATAATTTGTCAGCCGTCACTGTGGGTGACTAGAAGATGCCTCTGGCGTCTTCTTCGTTGACTAGTCCATCTCTGCTCCTAGTGGGTGCGATTAAATCGGATAATGTGATCATCTTCACAAATGAGTCACCACCTCCATACACTAAAGTTAAAAGTTATATTCTTTTACTTTTACTTTTACATTTTAACTAAAGTAAAAGACTTTTGCTTTACGGAAAGCAAAAGCTGAGATGATGGCTGGGGCCATTACCTGTTGGTGACTAGAAGATGCCTCTGGCGTCTTCTTCGTTGACTGGTCCATCTCTGCTCCGGTAGATGCAGTCGCCGGATGGCGCTGTTGATCATCTTCAGAGATGAGTCACCACCTCCATACATTTCCACCTCAAAAGCAAAAGTTGAGATGATGGCTGGGGCCATCACCTGTCGGTGACTAGAAGATGCCTCTGGCGTCTTCTTCGTTGACTGACCCGTCTCTGCTCCGGAAGGTGTAGTCGCCGGATGGCGCTGTTGATCATCTTCACAGATGAGTCACCACCTCCATATAACAGAAAGAGCTCGAATGATTAGAAAGAGACCTGAGATCAGAAGGATGACTACCCCAATCGAAAAAATTGAGAATTTTCTTAATGTACAATGAGTGATAAAGGAGTTTGGATTCATCATCGTTGGCATAGATGGGTTTAATAAAGGCTGACTCGGTTTCAATAAGGATATCCTTATAATATACAAGGGATTTATAAGGAGCCATGGGGAGGAAATGCCATCCAGTAAGAAATTACTGAGCAGCTAATATGACTGGGTCATCTTTGGGCTTCATTGATAACCCATATAACAACAACGATTAAGTTTTAAAAAAGAAAAACTTAAACAGAAAAGAAAAGATTAAGAAGATGACCGGTGAATCGGTAAAACAATCTCTTTCTTTTATTTATAAACATTTGGGAAGGGATTACATCTTTAACCTAGACTAAATGTTTGAGGGAAGATCGAAGTACGAAGGACTTCGTCTTCATCTAACTAGAAGAAGAGAAGCTGAAAGCTTCATCTTCGCTAACTCTAGAGAGAAGGGAGAGAGGATCTCGGAAGAGCTCTCTAGAGAGAGAAGCTCTAAGGCTACACTGAATTAAGCCTAACCAACTCTGGACACTTCGTGTGACGCCCCCAAAATAGGTATACACAACACCCATTCTGAGTCGCCAAATACATGGTACAAGAAGCAAACTACAACTTCAATAATACAAATGTCGTGTGAAATACGACAATATATCTTAATGAGTTTAAATACAAATATTATCTTTTAGACAATATCTATACTCAAATAAATTCTCATCACATTTATTGATACATTATTTTACAAAATGGTGAGGACTACTAAACAACTCTCTCTGAACCTTCATTCCATACCCCGACTAGTACTTACATTCTCGCCTCCTCGAGAAGAAAAAATGAATATCAAGGAAAAGGGTGAGCTCAACTAGCCCGAGAAAGAATATTATGACTAAGATAATATACAACAAATTATTGTTAGTCTCCAACAGGGAAAAATCGATAGAATACAATAGACAACAAGTTTCAAATCAATATTCGCAATGAAATAATAATTCATAGAAGAGTTACGTGAGAGATGAAATCTACTATAATCTATGAATTTAACGGTCCATCATCAATATTTTATCCTGTAACATCAATCAATATTCATCTCAAATCAAATATTCATCTTTACACTACTGTGCCAAAGATATTCATCAATCGGTCATGTTCATCTCAACACTGCTCATCTTTGCACTAAAGGCCAAAGATATTCATCGATCGGTCATATTCATTTAAACACCGCTCATCTTTGCACTACTGAGGCCAAAGATATTCTTCAAAATCATTCATCTTTGCACTACAGGGCCAAGATATTCACTAATATCATCATTTAAGACCGAGGATGATGAAAATATTTTTAAAGAACGAATCCAAAGGAAACAAAATGACAAGAATTAAGGATTAAGGATTAAGTACTTTGTTTTATCCATGTCAACAATACC
This sequence comes from Panax quinquefolius, assembly GCA_020205615.1. Classification (NCBI taxonomy): domain Eukaryota; kingdom Viridiplantae; phylum Streptophyta; class Magnoliopsida; order Apiales; family Araliaceae; genus Panax; species Panax quinquefolius. The sequence goes on from CM035172.1 coordinate 60,921,259, forward strand.
TCAAAAATAATCATAGTGGTGTAAAATTCAAGAATGATCAAAACATGGATACAATCAAAGCTAGTATCCAAAATAGATATTTTGGACGAAAAGAAGAAATTTTATTTTTCGATGAATAGTGCCGTATATCGTGAATAGTCTTAGTATACGTGAATAGTCTTGAGTATCGTGAATAGTAACTCAGACACCAAAAGATAGAAATTCCACAAAAAAAATATTTTCACGCTTACATGAATAGTACTCGTGAATAGTAACTCGTGAATAGTAACTCATGAATAGTAACTCGTGAATAGTAACTCATGAATAGTAACCCCAGCATGAAAAAAAGTTCCAAATTTGATAAAACTTCGGATCAACATTTCGAAGATAATGATATTGAAGAAATAATATCATTACGAAAAAAAATAATATCCTTACCTCAAAGAATCGATTTCTTGGAAGGAAAGGTGGGAAGTGATCTTTGAATGAAACTTATCTTTGACAAAGAACTCTCAAAGTATCTAAATACTCACAAAATACGCTCAATAATATAGAGAGAGAAAGAGAAAACTTTGTTTACGGTGTGATTTTCAATTCTAACTTAGCCCTATTTATAGGAAAATGTTAGCCCGTAAAAGCAGACTTGACCACACGATGGCTTTACACCGCTACTATTGCCACCCACCACATTTGAAATAAAATTTAGCACATTTCTTCACCAACCACAAGTGGGGCCCACTCAATTCTAGAATTTTCCACCAAAATCAATTATAACCCTAATTTAGAATCACCACCTCTTAAAATTCATAACAAATCATTCGTGCATTTTAACGGTTCAAAATTTGTGGACATATACTCAACTTATGTATGTATAACATACCCAAAAATTACCACAATCCAACGGTCGGATTAAAATTATAACCCCGCATATATATCTCAAACCCACGATTTGATTTTTAATACCTCCAATCCGATAAAATACTTGATAAAACACCTCAACATTAATTTCTTCATTTATAACCACATAAATAAATCCATCATTTATATCCACATAAAATAAATATTTCTTTATCATATGAATCAATAATTAATTATTCACAAATAATATTACGTAATCACAATTATGACAACCGGTAGTTCCTCAGAAAGAGGGGCTTTCGAATAAGGATTTCTCCTTTCTTCATGCCAAGTAATTAGGTGACCAAACCTCTCCTTGATGAACTTTCTAGACATTGCCAATAATGCTATCTAATAATATTATTTAAATAATATGAATTATTGATCCGATAATGGAGATAATGTGCAAAAGTGACAATTATTGAACAACAATAATATAAAATATCAACGCAGGCGATTATTGAATCAATAAAATAAAATATTGAACAAGAACTCACTGTGAAAATTATTGAGTAGTGCCTTCTTACGTAAGGATCAATAATTCAACAATACTCGTGCAATACCGTGTATCTCTTTGTGCGACCACGCCAGACATCAGATTTTTAACCACCGGTATTCCAACAGTCTTAATTGATAATAACTACGCCAAGTTATTTTTAACCAACTTATATTTGTCGCTTTTCTTCATCCAATCGCTTTCAGTTATGGGGCCCACACATGTCACATGCTAGGTAAATTTAATATTCCCACAAAGATCTGAATATTCCACGACCAAACGAATATTCCCCAAAAAAATGAATATTTTATAACCACTTGTTTATTTTAAAATATTTGCGTATTTAACCCTTAACTATCCACATTAATCAAATCAACCCTTACTATTTCAAAATAATAAATAAAGGAAATTCCTTTTATTTAAAAATTTGGGTCTTACAACCTCCTCCTTATGAAATTTCGTCCTCGAAATTGACGTCGATACTGGTGTTTCAAAAGGTGAGGATACCTCGCTTTCATTTCCGCTTTCCAATTCCCGTGTCATTTCCTCTATAGCATGATTCCTCCACAAAACTTTAACTTGTGGTATGACCTTTCTTGGCGTAGGACATGCTCCTTCCTATCCAAGATCTTGATAGGTACCTCCTCATCGTTAAGTCTTGACTATCTCGTCCGGTTCTAACTCAATAACGTGGTTCGGGTCTTTCACATATTTACGAAATGCGGATATGTGAAACACATTATGAACACGAGACATACTCGGAGGTAACGCAAGTCTATAGGCTACATTTCCTACTTTCGGTCAAGAATTTGAAATGGACCAATAAATCGTGGATTGAGCTTTCCTCTCTTCCCAAATCTTGTAACTCCCTTCCATGGAGCAACTCGCAACAATACATGATCCCCACATTAAATTCCACGTCCTTTCGATGAAGATCCGCATAACTCTTTTGTCGATCTTGAGCCGTTTGTATCGTTGTCGAATTAATTGGATCTTTTCGGTGAGTCATACGTACTAACTTCGGGTCCCAACAATGTTGCTTCACCCACCTCATCCCAACATATTGAGAACGACATTTTCGTCCATATAATGCTTCAATGGAGCCACACCTATACTTGCACGATAACTGTTGTTGTAGGAGAATTCAACCAATGGTAAATACTTATCCCAACTCGCCCTTGAAGTCTAGGACACGTAGTCTTAATAAATCTTCAAGAGTTTGAATAGTCCTCTCGATTGTCCGTCCGTTTGGGGATGGTATGCTTAAACTAAATCGCAAATCCGTGCTCATAGCTTTTTTGCAAGCTAACCCAAAATCTTGAAGTGAATCTTGGGTCACGATCCGAAACTATGGATACAGAGCATGCCATGCAACCTCACGATCTCATTTACGTATATACTAGCAAGAGCGTTCAAGGAATAAGTCTCCGTGATCGGCAAGAAATGAGCGGACTTGGTTAATCTATTAACAATAACCCAAATAGCATTGATGCCTTGAGAAACCGTAGGAAGACCCGTAATCTAAATCCATGGTAATGTGTTCCCACTTCCATTCCGAATCTCAAGTGGTTGCAACGGACCCTTAGGTACTAGATGCTCGCGCTTTACACGTTGGCAAGTTAAACACATCGAGATAAACTTTGCAATCTCTCTCTTCATATTATTCCACCAAAATGTATGTCAAGATCACGATACATTTTAGTACTTCGAGATGGATTGCAAATGGTGTATTGTGTGCCTCCATCATAATCTTGTACTTCAAATCGAGTCGTTAGGAACACAAAGTCTAGAGTGGACTCAAGTATTCCTTCTTCATCAATTCTCGCTCCTAATAGCTCCTTCTTGTACTTTCTTCTTCATACGCATCATTTCCGGCTTGGGTGGCTTGAGCAACTTTAACTTTATCGATTAAAGTCAATTATACTCATATATCATCACGTGGGTACCTAGAGTTTTCATCTCCATCTCTATTATTTGTAAATTATACTGAAATTAGTCTTTGACAATATCGTACTCAGTATTTATATACGATCTTCTACTCAACACGCCGCCTACCACGTTAAACTTTTCCAGGATGGCATGGTCGAAACATGTCTTTGAAATGAGTCTCCTCTTGAGTTCTTGAAGCTCTTCCCACATTCCTTGCTCCATTCGAATTTTGTATCTCTCTACGAAGTCACCATGATAATGGAATAGCGATTCGAGAATATCCTTCAACGAATCTCCGATAATAACCAACTAAGCCTAAAGCTACGTATTTCGATTCTCGACTTAGGTTGCTCTCAATCGTGACTCATATCCCAATCTTGGATAGCGCGTCACAATGACACCTATCGCTTTACTATCGCATCGAATATGACGTCCCTATAGAGAGTCGGCTTAGGTGAATTCCACAAAGGAAGTCATAAGATAAAGGCTCGTGTACCAAATTCTATAGTTGAATTTTAACTCCTGAAGTTCAATAGGAGCCATTCGATATGAGATTTTAGAAATGAGTTTTGTACCGGGTTCAAAGCCGATACAAAATTTAATATCAGTCTTTGGGAGTAAGCCAAGAAATTCTTCAGAAAATAACAACAAGAATATTATTCAAATCTGACGTGTCTTTATTCAAATCCATAACATGGACTAAGAAAACTTGACATCCGTAATAAACGAATGACTTCATGGCTTGATATGAAAATGTTTGATTACAATGGTTTGATTGCTTGAATTGAATAACAAAGTTGCTTAGGAATATGAAAACTAACAACCTTACAAAAGCAATCAATTTGGCATGATGAGTAGTTAACCTTAAAATCACATCAAAAGCAAATATCTCTATAGAAATAAGGTTAACAGGTAATGTGATAGTGCCAACCTGAATCAAACAAGATTTCTAAACAACAGATGTAATGAAAGTTTCTCCTAACGGATTCTCCATAAATAGGTCAAAGTCTAATTTCTCCGTAGTCAAGTTCAAACGTTGAGCGCAAGCAAGAGAGATAAAAGAATGGGTAGAACCCAGATCTAGTAAAGGTATAAACTTCGCAAGAATTTATAATTAACTAACCTGCGTAACTTCGTTCGGGTTCCTCGCATTTTAACCCATTCGCGACAAACGCTCTTCCAAGAACCGTTGACTTTGACTTTTACGGGACATCCTTTTTAAGTCACCATTCACGCCGGATCGGTTTCGATATCGTCTAATCTCGAAAGCGATATGTCCTTCTTTTCCACAATTATAGCATATCTTGGAAGGCTTTGAGCAGTTTGACCTTATATGTCCCTCCTCTCCACATCTCAGTAGCATCTAATCTGGCGATCGTTCTCTTCCCTAGAATTTGTTGATGGTCTTGATGTTCTTTCTTGACGACGCCTTCCCGTCATCCTTAAATCTTCTCTTTTAGATTGGACATCTCTTTCCATAATATCAACGCGTCGTGCGACTTTTACCCATGCATCACTCATTCTCACTCGTTCGCTTATTTCTTCTTTCACTTTCGATTCCACTTTATCATCTTATACTCTACCAAAGAGTGCTTATGTTCAAGCATCACGTGTCGGGTAACACAAGCTTGAATCGTTGCATCCTTTTGCTCCACGATTTTTGCAATTCTTTAGCTTTTGCTCTTCTAACTCATGAATACGATTTTGCAATTCTATATTTCGATCATAAAATACCTCTAATAAACTCTCTTGGTGTACCTCTTCTTCCTCTTCTTCCTCACTCTCAAATTGTTACCTCTGCGATTATCTCTGTGCAACTATCAATTCTTCACTCACCACATGGATATCTCTAATTCCTTCTTCACTTTGACATCACATTATCCCGGTTGGCGATTAGAGGTGTCTCCACGATCTCATTCACTCCATTGTTAACGCTCTCGTGACCGTTCTAAAAAAACTATCATAAAACAAGGGTTAATTAAATAAATTAACAAATCACATAATACCCTATAATATGACCAACCAACAAATAAGCTTAGGTAGGACACACTAGCGAAGGATTTACTCGTCTCTCCCCTCCTAGTTTTATTCCCCGATCTCCGCCAGAGATCATATCCCTAAGCTCTGATACCAACTGTGACGCCCCCAAAATAGGTATACACAACACCCATTCTGAGTCGCCAAATACATGGTACAAGAAGCAAACTACAACTTCAATAATACAAATGTCGTGTGAAATACGACAATATATACTGTGAGTTTAAATACAAATATTATCTTCTAGACAATATCTATACTCAAATAAATCCTCATCACATTTATTGATACATTATTTTACAAAAATGGTGAGGACTACTAAACAACTCTCTCTAGAACCTTCATTCCATACCCCGACTAGTACTCGCTACATTCTCGCCTCCTGAGAAGAAAAATGGAACATCAAGGAAAAGGGTGAGCTCAACTAGCCCGAAGAAAGAATATTATGACTAAGATAATATACAACAAATTATCGTTAGTCTCCAACAGGAAAAATCTCGATGAATACAATAGACAACAAGTTTCAGATCAATATTCGCAGTGAAATAATAATTCATAGAAGAGTTACGTAGAGAATGAAATCTACTATAATCTATGAATTTAACGGTCCATCATCAATATTTTATCCCCAGTAACATCAATCAATATTCATCTCAAATCAAATATTCATCTTTGCACTACAGAAGCCAAGATATTCATCAATCGGTCATGTTCATCTCAACACTGCTCATCTTTGCACTAAAGGCCAAAGATATTCATCGATCGGTCGTATTCATTTAAACACCGCTTCATCTTTGCACTACAGGCCAAAGATATTCTTCAAAATCATTCATCTTTGCACTCACGAGCCAAAGATATTCACTAATATCATCATTTAAGACCGAGGATGATGAAAATATTTTAAAGAACGAATCCAAAGTGAAACAAAATGACAAGAATTAAGGATTAAGGATTAGTACTTTGTTTTATCCATGTCCAACAATACCTCAAAAATAATCATAGTGGTGTAAAATTCAAGAATGATCAAAACATGGATACAATCAAAGCTAGTATCCAAAATAGATATTTTGGACGAAAAGAAGAAATTTTATTTTTCGATGAATAGTGCCAGATATCGTGAATAGTGTCAGATATCATGAATAGTCTTAGATATCGTGAATAGTAACTCAGACACCAAAAGATAGAAATTCCACAAAAAAACATTTTCACGCTTCATGAATAGTACTTTCGTGAATAGTAACTCGTGAATAGTAACTCATGAATAGTAACTCGTGAATAGTAACTCATGAATAGTAACCCCATATGAAAAAGTTCCAAATTTGATAAAAACTTCAGATCAACATTTCAAAGATAATGATATTGAAGAAATAATATCATTACTGAAAAAAATAATATCCCTTACCTCAAAGAATCGATGATTTCTAAGGAAAGGCTCAAGTGATCTTTGAATGAAACTTGTCTTTGAGCAATGAAAGAACTCAAAGTATCTAAATACTCACAAAATACGCTCAATAATATAGAGAGAAAGAGAGAAAACTTTGTTTACGGTGTGATTTTCAATTCTAACTTAGCCCTCTATTTATAGAAAATGTTAGCCGTAAAAGGCAGATTTCGACCAAGCGATGGCTTTACCGCTACTATTGCCACCCACCACATTTGAAATAAAATTCAGCACATTTCTTCACCAACCACAAGTGAGGCCCCTCTCAATTCTAGAATTTTCCACCAAAATCAATTATAACCCTAATTTCCGAATCAGCCACCTCTTAAAATTCATAACAAATCATTCGTGCATTTTTAACGGTTCAAAATTTGTGGACATATACTCAACTTATGTATGTATAACATACCCAAAAATTACCACAATCCAACGGTCGGATTAAAAATTATAACCCCCTGCATGATATATCTCAAAACCCCGATTTGATTTTTAATACCTCCAATCCGATAAAATACTGATAAAACACCTCAACATTAATTTCTTCATTTATAACCACATAAATAAATCCATCATTTATATCCACATAAAATAAATATTTCTTTATCATATGAATCAATAATTAATTATTCACAAATAATATTACGTAATCACAATTATAACAACCGGTAGTTCCTCAGAGAAAGAGGGGCTTTCCAATAAGGATTTCTCCTTCTTTGGCGCCGCAATTAGGTGACCAAACCTCTCCTTGATGAACTTTCTAGACATTGCCAATAATGCTATCTAATAATATTATTTAAATAATATGAATTATTGATCCGATAATGGAGATAATGTGCGATGTGACAATTATTGAACAACAATAATATAAAATATCAACGCAGCAGCTTATTGAATCAATAAAATAAAATATTGAGCAAGAATTCACCGTGAAAATTATTGAGTAAAGCCTTCTTACGTAAGGATCAATAATTCAACAATATCTGCAATACACTACGCTATCTTGTGCAACCACGTATTCGTATTTTAACCACCGGGTATTCAATGATCTTAATTCAGTAATAACTACGCCGTTATTTTTAACCAACTTATATTTGTCGTTTTCTTCATCCAATCGCTTTTTTCGTTATGGGGCCCACACATGGTCACTACTGCCGCATTTAATATATTCTCAAGCGATCGATTTATATTCCACGACCAAACGAATATTCCCAAACAAAAATGAATATTTTATAACCACTTGTTTATTTTGAAATATTTGCGTATTTAACCCTTAACTATCCACATTAATCAAATCAACCCTTACTATTTCAAAATAATAAATAAAGGAAATTCCTTTTATTTAAAAATTTCGGTCTTACACTTCGAGTTGTTTAAATAGAAAACTGAAAAGTAAATTACTATTGAATCACACAGGATTCACTATTACATTAACTAAAGTAAAAGTAATTTACTAAAGTAAAAGTAAAACGTAAGAAACATTTTACATTTACTTTTACATTGGTAAAAGTTAAAAATATTTAACTTGAGTAAAAGCAAAAGTTATATTCTTTTACTTTTACTTTTATATTTTAACTAAAGTAAAAGACTTTTGCTTTACGGAAAGCAAAAGCTGAGATGATGGCTGGGGCCATCACCTGTCGGTGACTAGAAGATGCCTCTGGCGTCTTCTTCGTTGACTAGTCCGTCTCTGCTCCGGTAGGTGCAGTCGCCGGATAGCGCTGTTGATCATCTTCATAGATGAGTCACCACCTCCATACATTTCCACATCAAAATTTTTATCCAGGAACTAACCCTTTCAGCCCCAAAAATTTGGTTTATAAAGAAGGTGGAAAGAAAAAAAAATTTCACCGAAAAATTGGTCAAAATCTTCAAAATTTCTTAGATTTTATAAAAATATTTTGTTTAAAAACAAATCAGACTGAATCTGATACAAGAAATCACTCGATTGGTCCTGATCTATCAGTAAAATCGATCTAAACAGAAGACTTCTTTGTTAACTGTTTAAAAAAAATTCTTTCTTTGATCATTCCTGTTAACCTCAAACCGATTCTTGCCATGTGTAAACACATACCTTTAGATTTAAAGATACCCTTAGCCTAAACTGCTCCCACCTGGAGTCTTACAACGACATAACGGGTCTTATGGCGATCTTAGGTGGTTTACTGACAAGAGAGGCGAATGATCCAGGAGCCAAAGAAATAAAAGTTTGAAGAAACTTTTAAAAACAAATCAAACTATTTTTAATCGAAACCACCGACAACGTCAAGAACCAACCGTGTGGCTCTGATACTATATAACAGCGGCGATTAAGTTTTTAAAAAGAAAAACTTAAACAGAAAAGAAAAGATTAAGAAGATGACCGGTGAATCGGTAAAGAAATCTCTTTCTTTTATTTATAAACATTTGGGAATGGATTACATCTTTAACCTAGACTAAATGTTTGAGGGAAAATCGAAGTACGAAGGACTTCGTCTTCATCTAACTAGAAGAAGAGAAGCTGAAAGCTTCATCTTCCCTAACTTTAGAGAGAAGGGAGAGAGGACCTCGGAAGAGCTCTCTAGAGAGAGAAGCTCTGAGGCTACATTGAATTAAGTCTAAGTAACTCTAACACTTGAGTTACTTAAATAGAAAAATGAAAAGTAAATTACTGTTTAATCACGCAGGATTCACTATTACATTTACTGAAGTAAAAGTAATTTACTAAAGTAAAAGTAAAACGTAAGAAACATTTTATATTGGTAAAAGTTAAAAACATTTAACTTGAGTAAAAGCAAAAGTTATTCTTTTACTTTTACTTTTACATTTTAACTAAAGTAAAAGACTTTTGCTTTACGGAAAGCAAAAGCTGAGATGATGGCTGGGCCATCACCTGTCGTTGACTAGAAGATGCCTCTGGCGTCTTCTTCATTGACTGGTCCGTCTCTGCTCCGGTAGGTGCAGTCACCGGATGGCGCTATTGATCATCTTCACAGATGAGTCACCACCTCCATACATTTCCACCTCAAAATTTTTATCCAGGAAATAACCCTTTCAACCCCAAAAATTTGGTTTATAAAGAAGGAGGAAAAAAAATTTTCACCGAAAAATTGGTCAAAATCTTCAAAATTTCTTAGATTTTGTAAATTTTTTTTGTTTAAAAACAAATCAAACTGAATCAAATACAAGGGATCACTCGACTGGTCCTGATCTATCAGTAAAATCGATCTAAACAAAAGACTTCTCTGTTAACTGATTAAACAAAAATTCTTTCTTTGATCATTCCTGTTAAACTCAAACCGTTCTTGCCATGTGTAAACACATACCTTTAGATCTAACGATACCCTTAGCCTAAACTGCTCCACACCGAGTCTTACAACGGCTTAACGGGTCTTATGGCGATCTTAGGTGGTTTACGACAAGAGAGGCGAATGATCCAGGAGCCAAAGAAATAAGAGTTTGAAGAAACTTTTAAAAACAAATCAAACTATTTTTAATCGAAACCACTGACAGCGTTAAGAACTAACCGTGTGGCTCTTATACCATATAACAGCGGCGATTAAGTTTTATAAAGAAAAACTTAAACAACAGAAAAGAAAAGATTAAGAAGATGACCGGTGAATCGGTAAAGCAATCTCTTTCTTTTATTTATAAACATTTGGGAAGGGATTACATCTTTAATCTAGACTAAATGTTTGAGGGAAGATCGAAGTACGAAGGACTTCGTCTTCATCTAACTAGAAGAAGAGAAGTTGAAAGCTTCATCTTCGCTAACTCTAGAGAGAAGGGAGAGAGGACCTCGAAAGAGCTTTCTAGAGAGAGAAGCTCTGATACCATTTGGGGCGGAGAGGAGATAAAAGAGAAGAACAAGAGGTCGCAAACAAACACAATTTAAATTTACTAAAAAACTTTCATTTCTTGATAACTTGAACTATTTACAAATGCAGAAAATTAAATGACTTACAAGTTTACTAAAATAAGAACATTAGAAGAAGAGGGGGGAAGTAAGGCTAAACAGCGGTAGAGGCTAAAGATTCTTCAGAGAAGGAGCTCTGAGTCTTTCTAAGTCTGCCTTACCAAATGAATTCGATTTCCTTTTATAGAACAAGGAAATGAACTGTTTACAAGGTTACTATTACATTAACTGGAGTAAAAGTACAAGTAAAAACATATTACATTTACTAAAGTAAAGTAAAAGTAAAAGAATCTGCTTTCGGTGGAAAAGCAGACGTCTCTTTTGACTAATGTTGCCGTGGGGCCAGATGTTTGAGTAAAAGAATCTGCTTTCGGTGGAAAAGCAGACGTCTCTTTTGACTAATGCGGCCGTGGGGCCAGATGTCTGACTGATTGCTGCTTTCGGTGGAAAAACAAAAGATGCTGATGACTAAGTTTTTTGGCGGTCTTCTGCGATGACTAGGTCACCGGAGCGAGTCTTCGATGACTAAGGGGATCAGGAGAAAGGATCCTGAGCATCCTGAAGGTTGATCGTGCCATAGGGATCACAATCATCTTCTTCTTCAAGATCCTGACTAGAATTTTCTCCTCTGGACTGAGAAGAAGCTTTGTCTGACTCTTTATGTAACTGGTCAAGTCTCATATGAATGGCGTCTGCAAGACGCCTTAACTGAGAGTTGGAGTAACTAGAAACATTAGTGACTTCAATAGGGTCTGGAGGAACAACTGATTTTTCCTTTAATTTTTTTAGCTGTTTTAGTGACTGTTTTACTGGAAGATGCATCGGCAGGGGCCGTAGTAACTAGAGGAGTCAATAAAGGAATAGCCAAAAATTCTTTTTGAACTTGGCCAACGATTCTATCGACACCGAATTTATCCTACCATTTAATGTAAAAACGACGAGAGACATGAACAATAGGGGAAATGACTGTAGGAGCCGTCCGGATACCTATGGATGATGGAGGCTGAAAAACAGAGACTTCTTGAGGAGACAAAATGACATATTGCCACTTAAGAATCCAAGGGATTTTATATTTACTACAGAATATAAGGAAGACTGGGATTTCCTCATATTTGGGATGATAATTACTACGAGTACTAAAATGATTAAGTTGAGCTAGGAGAGGCTCTGGAAGGATCGCATGATCCAAACCAATTCTTGTCCACCAAAGGGTGAACCACTTGGGGAATTGACTCTTAAACTTGTGGTCGAACTGCACAAACCACGAATGACTGTGATCTTCATTTTGGTGAAGAAAAATCTTATACTAAGCTTCTATATAATCATAATAACAGAAAGAGCTGGAATGATTAGAAAAAGACCTGAGGTCAGAAGGATGACTACCCCAATCGGAAAAATTGAGAATCTGCTTAATGTATAATGAGTGATAAAGGAGTTTGGATTTATCATCGTTGGCATAAATGGGTTTAATAAAGACTGACTCGATTTCAATAAGGATATCCTTATAATATACAAGGGATTTATAAGGAGCCATGGGGAGGAAATGCCATCCAGTAGGAAAATACTGAGCAACTAATTTGACTGGGTCATCTTTGGGCTTCATTGATAACTCAATATGAAACAGATGTTGATCATATTTAGTACAATACTCAGAAGTTGTATAACTGGGTTTTAATGAGGATGCCCTCGATTGATTAGCAAAAATGTCAAATGCTTCTGGTTGACTTGCTAGAATGGATGAATAGGGTTTTGGGACTGTCCCAAGCACCTAAAATTTATTATGGGTGGTTTGACTAACTGGGTGAGGAACGACAGTTCCCTTTAACTGATTTACTGGGCCGAGAGAGCGACCACGACCACGAGAAGATGAACCTCCTCGTACACTCATGTTGCTGCAATAGTACCCGTGTTAATAAACTCACGCGTGAGAAAATCAGGAACTAAGTTGTTACTACCTTTAATATATTCAATATCAAAATAAAAAATACTAAAAATAGCTTGCCATCTAGAGAATGAATGCTTAGAGGCGACGTTTTCAACGACTTTTTCAAGAATGAATTTTGCTGACTTGCAATCTATCCTAACTAGAAATTTCTAGTTTAGTAAATCTCTCTGAATTTTTTTAATACACAAGACAAGGGATAAAATTTCTTTTTTAATAGTACTGTATTTTAACTGTGTAGGGTTCCATGTGCCAGAATGGAAACGAACAATTTATTCATCAGAAGTAGGGGTTAACTTTTATTTGAGTATACCACCGAATCCAACGTTAGAGGCATCGGTTTCAACTATTTTGAAAGCTGAATCATTAGAGATGCCAAGGCAAGGCAAAACCTTAACATATTTTTTAACTTGTTGGACGATAGAATTATGAATGTCAGTCCATGGAGGAGGATTACTTTGTAAGCACTGAAAAAAAGGCTTACAAATCTTCCCGAGATCCTTATAAAACTTGCCAATATAATTAAGCGAGCCAAGAAATCTCTGTAGCTTAGTTTTGTCGATAATCTTATCTGGGAATCGATCGGTGATTTGAATAGCTCTGTCAATTGGCCGCGTGAGTCCATGATAGAGGATTAATCCAAGAAACCTGACTTTAGTCGGAAACAGACTACACATGGAAGGAGAAAGAACAAGACCATTGGTTTTAACTGTTTTGAAGAATGAATTCAAATGCTTAATATGCTCTTCAATAGTCTTGGAGAGTACAAGGATATCATCGATATAAACAATAATAAAATGATTGAAAGGATTCAAAATATTGTCAAGAATATTCTAAAATTCATTGGGGGCATTTTTTAGTCCAAATGACTGAACATTCCATTCGTAATGACCGAACGAAGTGGTGAATGCCGTTTTGTACCTATCATCAGGATGAATAGCAACCTGCCAGGATCCGGACTTGAGGTCAAATTAACTAAAGATGGTGGAGACACTTAACCTACCAAGAAGATCATCCTTATTGGGCAAGGGTTATCTAATCCATTCTAGTACTTTGTTTAATGGTTTGTAATTAATGACTAGCCGAGGGACTCCTCGTTCTTTCTCAGCTTCATTATTAACATAGAAGGCTGGGCAAGACCATGGTGACTTACTATGTCTAATTAATCCTTTACTAAGAAGATCATTAATTTCATTTTTACATAACTCTATCTGTTCATGACTCATTTGAATAGGACTAGCTTTGGTGGGAATTAAATGTTCTTTAAATTCCTTAGCATAGGGTAATCTAACTGTGTGCTTCTTCCTATGCCAAAAAGCATTGGGAGAATCAGAACATAAATTTTTTATTAAATAATCTTTTAATTCACTTATCTTTTCTTGAACTCTGTTACTCTTAAGTTGTTCTTCCACTTGTTGATACCTAACTTCTTCTTTGAGAAAATTTAAGTGGGTAAATTTACAGTTTAACAGATTCAATGATTTAGAAATTGATTCTTATTGAACAAATTTTAAATCTCTTTCTTTTGGTTTTATTAGGAATTTGAATGTAATCTTTTTTCCTAAATGTTCGCAGCTTAATCCTTTATTACTAGTAGTAAATGGATATAATAAATATATAAATGGTAATCCTAAAATGATTTTATTAGTAAGATTTTGAATTAAAACAAATGAGGTTTTAAAACACATATTGTCTTGACAAATATGTACATTAGGTAATTTATATTTTATTTCCATTTGACTGCCATTAGCTGAATTAAGTTTTTCATTAGTTTTCTTATAATACCTAGTGGGGATAAGACCTTCTTGAATACAGTTCAAGTTTGCACTAGTATCAACCAAAGCAGGGAGCTGTACAGAGAAAGTTTTATCAATGACTAAATTAATTGAAATATACCATTTCTGAATGGTAATGTCCTTAATTCTTTTAAGGGAGAGCCCTTGAATAAAAAGATCAGGTTCTTCTTTCGTACCGAAAGATTCTGGTTCATCATGACTTTCATCACTAGAAGAGGAATCTTGTACATGAAGATCTGATTTTTTATCATCAATCTCTTTTCTTAATTTAGAAATATCTAATTTGAAGTTAGAAATTTATTTCTTGAGTTTATTAACTTCTTGATTTAACTCAGGGAGGGTAATTTCTTTAACCGGGGACTTAAACCTTTCAAGTGTTTTATTATAACTGAAAATGGGTTTTTCTTTGGCTCTAAGAACCTTATCAGTAACTTTCTTGTCTTTAGTTAATAAATCTTTTAAGCGATTCATATATTGAGTTTTTAATCCGAAATTCGATAATTTTACTAATCAAATCAATTAACAAAGAGCTTTCTTCATCATCTTTGGTAATTACATTAATTCTTTTGCAACAGTTATTACTACAATTTTCAGTACATATGGTGACTTCATTATCACTATTTGACTCATCACTACAGGTGTTATTACTGGAAGATTCTGGGATGTCTGAAACTTCTTCATTACTATTATTATTTTCAATTCTCATTAATTCTAATAATTGTTCAGTGTCTTCGGCTGAGATATTTAACTGAGCTAATTTTTGCTTAACCCTGCACTCACTTTTAAAGTGCCCTTTACGCCTGAATTGTGATGACAATTTTACTCTTATCAAATTTCTTTGATTTTTAGTTGATTTGCGTGTTGACTTAGGTTTTTTATAATAAGAATCTTGATTAGTTTTATCATTTTCCTGATTATATTTTTTTTACTACGTTTATGACTTTTAAGTGACTCAATATGTTTATGCTTATGTGCTTGCTTTCTTAGAGAGGAGCAACAAAGCAAAAACCATCTTGCTTCACGAAGGTGCCTAATTCGTATTTAGCTTTATTTTTATCTTTGCCAGCTTGTTTGGCTAATTTGAAGTCAATAACATTTTTAATCCTATTTTTTGAATATAACTTATGATATCACCGTAGGTTAAATTATCATAGTCAATATATCCCAAATTTTTACTTAATTCTTCTTTGACTTTATGAGCAGATAAAGAAGGTAAACCATTGACGAATTTTTCTTTCCAAAATGGTTTATTCCTATCAGTGCGCATCATAACTCGTGAAGTAAAAACATCTTTGTACCACCTAAAATCACTTAGCGTGGGACACGTAAGGTTACTAAGTTGATCATGGATTCTTTCAGTGATGTTACTAGGAGTTCCAACAAAATGTTTAATAATTGTAAAAATTAAAGTATTAACTCCATCAGGCGGACCAATACCAGCATCTTCATCAAAGATGGGATTGCCGTCATCATCTTTCTGGATAGCATGAATAATAGATACTCTAATATCTTTTGTGAGATGTTTTTCCCACCAAGATCTGAGAGTACCAGTGAATCCACTAGCTATTAATTCAACAATGTCTGGCTGGGACAGGTTGTTGAATTTAGTGATATAGCTATTAACTACCATAGACATATGATTTAATTTATTAAGAACTTCTTGTCAATATTCCATTAATATATTTTATTGGATGAAACAGAAAATTGTTTATCTAGATTTCTCTCTTCGAACGGTAGATCCGGAGGAGTAGGTCCAGAGTACCAATTTCTGGTAATACTTGTGTTATTTATAGTTAATTTGTTTAGCTGTTCATTTAGGTTTGAAACGGATGAGTGATTAGAGTGCACAGAGGAACTGTCGTTATCATCATCAGACTCTACTTGATCGATAATAGCAATAGTTCTACTTGGACCTGCTTCAGTTTTAAGTTTTTTAAATAATTTATCAATCGATTGAACAAGTTCACTATCTTCATTAGGTAAACCTAAATTATATCTGTTTTCTGGTAACTTAATTAAAGGTTGTTCAATTCCTGAATCAGGTTTCTTAATAATATTTCTTCAAATTTTTCTTCTATTCTATCTAGCTGTTTTCCTATAGTTGCTAGATATTGATTACTAAAGTTTAATTGCTCAATTATTTTTTTTATCATCATTAGTTCGATCAGGGATTTTAAAAGGACTTGCAATAACTGAGGTATTTTTAACTGGAATTAGAACTGTTTCTAAAGGAGGATGACTAGACAAAATTTTTGATTTGTCTTCTTTAATCCATTGGGTTTTATTAATAACATTACATTTACTTTGATATTGTTCATACCAGTCATAAAAAGTAATGTTAATCTCTTCATTCTTAACAAATCTTTTCCATCTATTAATTATTTTATCTCTTTCCTTTTCAATAGGGTGATTAGATCTGAATAGATGTCTTTTTTCTTTATTAGATTTTGAATTAAAATCTTTTACTAAATTATCCCAATCTAACACAAAATCTTTTTTAATGACTCTTAATTGATTACTAATTATGGGTTGTTGTGGTAATTCATTCGGTAAAGTCCATTGACTAGGTAAAGTAATATCCTTCCAGAGAATTGTTCTCGGGATCTGGATATTAGCATCACTAGTTGAACTCTGAATTAAAACTGTTTGATCTTTAGGACTTTTATTAAGAGCATGAACATTCAAGTTTGACTTCATAGTCTTATAATAAATCCTGTAAATTAAAGCAATAGGTTGCGATCCTTCAATCATTTGAGTAATTTCACCTGCAGTTTTAATATTTAATGATAAAGCTTTAAATAAATTTTGATCACTAAGACTCAAGGTGAAATCAGGAAAGCAATTGAAATGGATAGGACCATTATGCAAGCTTGCTTCCATGGCACCGATAATACTAGTGTAATAATTCCTTTTCTGTTGAGTGGTTTAACTGCAACTTGAACAAGACCTATATGAATAAAATTATAACCCTTTTTTTTGTGTTTTTAATCATTTCTGGAGATAAAAGACTACAATTTTCATATTCTTTGTTAATTGCATAAACCTTTTCAACTGTTTTAACATTATAATCCGTTTTGAAATTATCTAAAAAGGTTGACTGATTAATTTCTCTTGGAGATACCCTGGGTATGTTCCAATTATGTAACACTTGACTAATGTTTTCTTAACTATGTTCTTCTTGGTTGACAATGTCAGGGACAGGAGGCAAAGCTGACTTATTACTAACTGAAGAGCTAGATATGAATAATCTACTCATCTTAACTGTTTCAAAATAAAATTTTACTCAAGGTTCATTCATGCATACCCCGTTTACCCTAAGTAGACTCATACCTATGTTCTATAACCCGACACTGCTCACACCCTGGAGACTTACAAAGGTTAGACACGAACTAGGTGGACTACAAGTAAGTAAGGTGACTTCAGAACTTTGAGGAAGAAGATGATTTTGAAAAAGAAAGAGAAGTTTGATTAAAGAGATCTTACTATGCAGTAACTAACAACAACTTGGCTTTGATACCATATAACAGCGACGATTAAGTTTTATAAAGAAAAACTTAAACAACAGAAAAGAAAAAATTAAGAAGATGACCGGTGAATCGGTAAAGTAATCTCTTTCTTTTATTTATAAACATTTGGGAAGGGATTACATCTTTAATGTAGACTAAATGTTTGAGGGAAGATCGAAGTACGAAGGACTTCGTCTTCATCTAACTAGAAGAAGAGAAGCTGAAAGCTTCATCTTCGCTAACTCTAGAGAGAAGAGAGAGAGGACCTCGGAAGAGCGTTCTCTAGAGAGAGAAGCTCTGAGGCTACACTGAATTAAGCCTAAGTAACTCTAACACTTGAGTTACTTAAATAGAAAACTGAAAAGTAAATTACTATTGAATCACGCAGGATTCACTATTACATTAACTGAAGTAAAAGTAATTTACTAAAGTAAAAGTAAAACGTAAGAAACATTTTACATTTACTTTTACATTGGTAAAAGTTAAAAACATTTAACTTGAGTAAAAGCAAAAGTTATTCTTTTACTTTTACTTTTACATTTTAACTAAAGTAAAAGACTTTTGCTTTACGGAAAGCAAAAAAGTGAGATGATGGTTTGGGCCGTCACTGTTTGGGTGACTAGAAGATGCCTCTGGCGTCTTCTTCGTTGACTGGTCCGTCTCTACTCCCAGAGGGTGCGATCGCCAGATGAATATTTGTTGATCATCTTCACAGATGAGTCACCACCTCCATACATTTCCACCTCAAAATTTTTATCAAGGAAATAACCCTTTCAGCCACAAAAATTTGGTTTATAAAGAAGGAGGAAAAAAAAACATTTCACCCAAAAATTGGTCAAAATCTTCAAAATTTCTTAGATTTTGTAAAATTTTTTTGTTTAAAAACAAATCAGACTGAATCTAATACAAGGGATCACTCGATTGGTCCTGATCTATCAGTAAAATCGATCTAAATAGAAGACTTCTTTGTTAACTGTTTAAACAAAAATTCTTTCTTTGATCATTCTTGTTAAACTCAAACCATTCTTGCCATGTGTAAACACATACCTGTAGATCTAACGATATCCTTAGCCTAAACTGCTCCCACCTGGAGTCTTACAACGGCGTAACGGGTCTTATGGCGATCTTAGGTGGTTTACGACAAGAGAGGCGAATGATCCAGGAGCCAAAGAAATAAAAGTTTGAAGAAACTTTTAAAAATAAATCAAACTGTTTTTAATCGAAACCACCGACAGCGTCAAGAACCAACCGCGTGGCTCTGATACCATATAACAGCGGCGATTATGTTTTATAAAGAAAAACTTAAACAACAGAAAAGAAAAGATTAAGAAGATGACCGATGAATCGGTAAAACAATCTCTTTCTTTTATTTATAAACATTTGGGAAGGGATTAAATCTTTAACCTAGACTAAATGTTTGAGGAAAGATCGAAGTACGAAGGACTTCGTCTTCATCTAACTAGAAGAAGAGAAGTTGAAAGCTTCATCTTCGCTAACTCTAGAGAGAAGGGAGAGAGGACCTCGGAAGAGCTTTCTAGAGAGAGAAGCTCTGAGGCTACACTGAATTAAGCCTAAACAACTCTGAGCACTTAGAGTTGTTTAAATAGAAAACTAAAAAGTAAATTACTATTGAATCACACAGGATTCACTATTACATTAACTTAAGTAAGAGTAATTTACTAAAGTAAAAGTAAAACGTAAGAAACATTTTACATTTACTTTTACATTGGTAAAAGGTAAAAACATTTAATTTAAGTAAAAGCAAAAGTTATATTCTTTTACTTTTACTTTTACATTTTAACTAAAGTAGAAGACTTTTGCTTTACGGAAAGCAAAAGCTGAGATGATGGCTGGGCCATCACCTGTCTGTGACTAGAAGATGCCTCTGGCGTCTTCTTCGATTGATTGTCCGTCTACTGCTCCCGTGTAGGGTGCGTTGTTCGGATAAGCATTGTTGATCATCTTCACAGATGAGTCACCACCTCCATACATTTCCACCTCAAAATATTTCTCCGCCCCAAATGGTATCAGAGCCAAGTTGTTGTTAGTAACTGCATAGTAAGATCTCTTTAATCAAACTTCTCTTTCTTTTTCAAAATCATCTTCTTCCTCAAAGTTCTGAAGTCACCTTACTTACCTGTAGTCCACTTAGTTCGTGTCTAACCTTTGTAAGTCTCCAGGGTGTGAGCAGTGTCGGGTTATAGAACATAGGTATGAGTCTACTTAGGGTAAACGGGGTATGCATGAATGAACCTTGAGTAAAATTTTATTTTGAAACAGTTAAGATGAGTAGATTATTCATATCTAGCTCTTCAGTTAGTAACAAGTCAGCTTTGCCTCCTGTCCCTGACATTGTCAACCAAGAAGAACATAGTTAAGAAAACATTAGTTAAGTGTTACATAATTGGAACATACCCAGGGTATCTCCAAGAGAAATTTATCAGTCAACCTTTTTAGATAATTTCAAAACGGATTATAATGTTAAAACAGTTAAAAAGGTTTATGCAATTAACAAAGAATATGAAAATTGTAGTCTTTTATCTCCAGAAGTGATTAAAAAATACAAAAAAAAAGGTTATAATTTTATTCATATAGGTCTTGTTCAAGTTGCAGTTAAACCACTCAACAGAAAAGGAATTATTACCCTAGTATTATTGGTGCCATGGAAGCAAGCTTGCATAATGGTCCTATCCATTTCAATTGCTTTCCTGATTTCACCTTGAGTCTTAGTGATCAAAATTTCTTTAAAGCTTTATCATTAAATATTAAAACTGCAGGTGAAATTACTCAAATGATTGAAGGATCACAACCTATTGCTTTAATTTACAGGATTTATTATAAGACTATGAAGTCAAACTTGAATGTTCATGCTCTTAATAAAAGTCCTAACGATCAAACAATTTTAATTCAGAGTTCAACTAGTGATGCTAATATCCAGATCCCGAGAACAATTCTCTGGAAGGATATTACTTTACCTAGTTAATGGACTTTACCGAATGAATTACCACAACAGCCCATAATTAACAATTTATTAAATTTAGAAAATATCAAACAATTTTCTGATGGAACTGTTAAAATTAGTTTTGAACGCACTAGAACACCAATCATTATTGAAGATATTTCTGGTTCTTCAGCACCTTCAGTTATTCATACTAGAAGAGATTCTGAAGTACTTAGTAATCCTTCGGTTAGAGATATCAAACTTAAAGGTATCCTTAATCAAGGAAAAGTTAGTCATCCGTGTTATACCCAGAATGATCCTAATGAAGATGAAGGTTCTTCTTCTCCGACATCTTCTGTGTATCCCACTCAATCTGATTTTAATGCCCCATTTAATAATCAATTAAGAGTCATTAAAAAGGATTTTGTGTTAGATTGGGATAATTTAGTAAAAGATTTTAATTCAAAATCTAATAAAGAAAAAAGATATCTATTTAGATCTAATCACCCTATTGAAAAGGAAAGAGATAAAATAATTAATAGATGGAAAAGATTTGTTAAGAATGAAGAGATTAACATTACTTTTTACGACTGGTATGAATAATATCAAAGTAAATGTAATGTTATTAATAAAACCTAATGGATTAAAGAAGACAAATCAAAAATTTCGTCTAGTCATCCTCCTTTAGAAACAGTTCTAATTCGAGTTAAAAATACCTCAGTTATTGCAAGTCCTTTTAAAATCCCTGATGGAACTAATAATGATAAAAAAATAATTGAGCAATTAAACTTTAGTAATCAATATCTAGCAACTATAGGAAAACATCTAGATAGAATAGAAGAAAAATTTGAAGAAAATATTATTAAGAAACCTGATTCAGGAATTGAACAACCTTTAATTAAGTTACCAGAAAACAGATATAATTTAGGTTTACCTAATGAAGATAGTGAACTTGTTCAGTCGATTGATAAATTATTTAAAAAACTTAAAACTGAAGTAGGTCCAAGTAGAACTATTACTATTATCAATCAAGTAGAGTCTGATGATGATAACGACAGTTCCTCTATGCACTCTAATCACTCATTTGTTTCAAACCTAAATGAACAGCTAAACAAATTAATTGTAAATAACACAAGTATTACCAGAAATTGGTACTCTAGACCTACTCCTCTAGATCTACAGTTCGAAGAGAGAAATCTAGATAAACAATTTTCTGTTTCATCCAATAAAATATATTAATGGAATATTGATGGATTTAGTGAACAAGAAGTTCTTAATAAATTAAATCATATGTCTATGGTAGCTAATAGCTATATCACTAAATTCAACAACCTGTCACAGCCAGACATTGTTGAATTAATAGCTAGTGGATGTACTGGTATTCTCAGATCTTGGTGGGAAAAACATCTCACAGAAGATATTAGAGTATCTATTATTCATGCTATCCAGAAAGATGATGACGGCAATCCCATCTTTGATGAAGATGTTGGTATTGGTCCGCCTGATGGAGTTAATACTTTAATTTTTACCATTATTAAACATTTTGTTGGAACTCCTAGTAACATCACTGAAAGAATCCATGATCAACTTAGTAACCTTACGTGTCCCACGCTAAGTGATTTTAGGTGGTACAAAGATGTTTTTACTTCACGAGTTATGATGCGCACTGATAGCAATAAACCATTTTGGAAAGAAAAATTCGTCAATGGTTTACCTTCTTTGTTTGCTCATAAAGTCAGAGAAGAATTAAGTAAAAATTAAGGATATATTGACTATGATAATTTAACCTACGGTGATATCATAAGTTATATTCAAAAAATAGGATTAAAAATGTGTATTGACTTCAAATTAGCCAAACAAGCTGGCAAAGATAAAAATAAAGCTAAATACGAATTAGGCACCTTCTGTGAACAGTATGGTTTACTGCCTGTTGCTCCCTCTAGAAGAAAGCACCGGCATAAGCATAAACATATTGAGTCACATAAAAGTCATAAACGTCATAAGAAAAAATATAATCAGGAAAATGATAAAACTAATCAAGATTCTTATTATAAAAAACCTAAGTCAACATGCAAATCAACTAAAAAATCAAAGAAATTTGATAAGAGTAAAATTGTCTGTCACAATTGTGGGCAGAAAGGGCACTTTAAAAGTGAGTGTAGGGTTAAGCAAAAATTAGCTCAGTTAAATATCTCAGCTGAAGACACTGAATAATTATTATAATTAATGAGAATTGAAAATAATAATAGTAATGAAGAAGTTTCAGACATCCCAGAATCTTCCAGTAATAACACCTGTAGTGATGAGTCAAATAGTGATAATAAAGTCACCATATATAATTGAAAATTGCGAGAATAATCATTGCAAAAGAATTAATGTAATTACCAAAGATGATGAAGAAAGCTCTTTGTTAATTGATTTGATTAGTAAAATTACTGACCCTGGATTAAAAACTCAATATATGAATCAGTTAAAAGATTTATTAACTAAAGACAAGAAAGTTACTGATAAGGTTCTTAGAGCCAAAGAAAAGCCCATTTTCAGTCATAATAAAACACTTGAAAGGTTTAAGTCCCCGGTTAAAGAAATTACCCTCCCTGAGTTAAATCAAGAAGTTAATAAACTCAAGAAAGAAATTTCTAACTTAAAATTAGATATTTCTAAATTGAGAAAAGAGATTGATGATAAAAAAATCAGATCTTCATGTACAAGATTCCTCTTCTAGTGATGAAAGTCATGATGAACCAGAATCTTCCGGTACGAAAGAAGAACCTGATCTTTTTATTCAAGGGCTATCCCTTAAAAGAATTAAGGACATTACCATTCAGAAATGGTATATTTAATTAATTTAGTCATTGATAAAACTCTCTGTACAGCTCCCTGCTTTGGTTGATACTGGTGCAGACTTGAATTGTGTTCAAGAAGGTCTTATCCCCACTAGGTATTATAAGAAAACTAATGAAAAACTTAATTCAGCTAATGGCAGTCAAATAGAAATAAAATATAAATTACCTAATGTACATATTTGTCAAGACAGTATGTGTTTGAAAACCTCATTTGTTTTAATTCGCAATCTTACTGATAAAATCATTTTAGGATTACCATTTATATATTTATTATATCCATTTACTACTAGTAATAAAGGATTAAGATGCGAACATTTAGGAAAAAAGATTACATTCAAATTCCTAATAAAACCAAAAGAAAGAGATTTAAAATTTATTCAATAAGAATCAATTTCTAAATCATTGAATCTGTTAAACTGTAAAGTTACCCACCTAAATTTCCTCAAAGAAGAAGTTAGGTATCAACAAGTGGAAGAACAACTTAAGAGTAACAGAGTTCAAGAAAAGATAAGTGAATTAAAAGATTATTTAATAAAAAATTTATGTTCTGATTCTCCCAATGCTTTTTGGCATAGGAAGAAACACACAGTTAGATTACCCTATGCTAAGGAATTTAAAGAACATTTAATTCCCACCAAAGCTAGGCCTATTCAAATGAGTCATGAATAGATGGAGTTATGTAAAAATGAAATTAATGATCTTCTTAGTAAAGGATTAATTAGACATAGTAAGTCACCATGGTCTTGCCCAGCCTTCTATGTTAATAATGAAGTTGAGAAAGAACGAGGAGTCCCTCGGCTAGTCATTAATTACAAACCATTAAACAAAGTACTAGAATGGATTAGATACCCCTTGCCCAATAAGGATGATCTTCTTGGTAGGTTAAGTGTCTCCACCATCTTTAGTAAATTTGACCTCAAGTCCGGATTCTGGCAGGTTGCTATTCATCCTGATGATAGGTACAAAACGGCATTCACCACTCCGTTCGGTCATTACGAATGGAATGTTCATTCATTTGGACTAAAAAATGCCCCCAGTGAATTTCAGAATATTCTTGACAATATTTTGAATCCTTTCAGTCATTTTATTATTGTTTATATCGACGATATCCTTGTATTCTCCAAGACTATTGAAGAGCATATTAAGCATTTGAATTCGTTCTTCAAAACGGTTAAAACCAATGGTCTTGTTCTTTCTCCTTCCAAGTGTAGTCTATTTCTGACTAAAGTCAGGTTTCTCGGATTAATCCTCTATCATGGACTCACGCGGCCAATTGACAGAGCTATTCAATTCGCCGACCGGTTCCCAGATAAGATTACCAACAAAACTC
Organism: Panax quinquefolius; assembly: GCA_020205615.1. NCBI lineage: Eukaryota > Viridiplantae > Streptophyta > Magnoliopsida > Apiales > Araliaceae > Panax > Panax quinquefolius. The sequence goes on from CM035172.1 coordinate 60,946,291, forward strand.
AACTACAGAGATGTCTTGGCTCGCTTAATTATATTGGCAAGTTTTACAAGGATCTCAGGAAGATTTGTAAGCCTTTTTTTTCAGTGCTTACAAAGTAATCCTCCTCCATGGACTGACATTTATACTTCTGTCGTCCAACAAGTTAAAAAATATGTTAAGGTTTTGCCTTGCCTTGGCATCTCTAATGATTCAGCTTTCAAAATAGTTGAAACCGATGCCTCTAACGTTGGATTCGGTGGTATACTCAAACAAAAGTTAACCCCTACTTCATATGAACAAATTGTTCGTTTCCATTCCGACGCATGGAACCCTACACAGTTAAAATACAGTACTATTAAAAAAGAAATTTTATCCCTTGTCTTGTGTATTAAAATTTTTTAGAGAGATTTACTAAACCAAAAATTTCTAGTTAGGATAGATTGCAAGTCAGCAAAATTCATTCTTGAAAAAAGCGCTGAAAACGTCGCCTCTAAGCATTCATTCTCTAGATGGCAAGCTATTTTAAGTATTTTTGATTTTGATATTGAATATATTAAAGGTAGTAACAACTCAGTTCCTAATTTTCTCACACGTGAGTTTATTAACACAGGTACTATTGTAACAACATGAGTGTACAAGGAGGTTCATCTTCTCGTGGTCGTGGTCGCTCTCCCGGCCCAGTAAGTCAGTTAAAGGGAATTGTCGTTCCTCACCCATTTAGTCAAACCACCCATAATAAATTTCAGGTTCTTGGTACAGTCCCAAAACCCTATTCATCCGTTTTAGTTAGTCAACCAGAAGCATTTGACATTTTTGCTAATCAATCGAGGGCAACCTCATCAAAACCCAGTTATACAGCTTCTGAGTATTGTACTAAATATGATCAACATTTGTTTCATATTGAGTTATCAATGAAGCCCAAAGATGACCCAGTCAAATTAGCTGCTCAGTATTTTCCTACTGGATGACATTTCCTCCCCATGGCTCCTTATAAATCCCTTGTGTATTATAAGGATATCCTTATTAAAATCGAGTCAGTCTTTATTAAACCCATCTATGCCAACGATGATAAATCCAAACTCCTTTATCACTCGTTGTACATTAAGCAGATTCTCAATTTTTCCGATTGGGGTAGTCATCCTTCTGACCTCAGGTCTCTTTCTAATCATTCAAGCTCTTTTTGTTATTATGATTATATGAAAGCCTGGTATAAGATTTTTCTTCACCAAAATGAAGATCATAGTCATTCGTGGTTTGTGCAGTTTGACCACAAGTTTAAGAGTCAATTCCCCAAGTGGTTCACCCTTTGGTGGACAAGAATTGGTTTGGATCATGCGATCCTTCCAGAGCCTCTCCTAGCACAACTTAATGATTTTAGTACTCATAGTAATTATCATCCCAAATATGAGGAAATCCCAGTCTTCCTTATATTCTGTAGTAAATATAAAATCCCTTGGATTCTTAAGTGGCAATATGTCATTTTATCTACTCAGGAAGTCTCTGTTTTTTAGCCTCCATCATCCATCGGTATCCGGACAGCTCCTACAGTCATTTCCCCTATTGTTCATGTCAATCGCCGTTTTTACATTAAATGGTGGGATAAATTCGGTGTTGATAGAATCGTTGGCCAAGTTCAAAAAGAATTTTTAGCTATTCCTTTATTGACTGCTCCAGTTACTACGGCCCCTGCCGATACATCTTCCAGTAAAATAGTCACTAAAACAGCTGAAAAATTAAAGGAAAAATCAGTTGTTCCTCCAGACCCTTTTGAAGTCACTAATGTTTCTAGTTACTCCAACTCTTAGTTAAGGCGTCTTATAGACGCCATTCATATGAGACTTGACCAGTTACATGAAGAGTCAGACAAAGCTTCTTCTCAGTCCAGAGGAGAAAATTCTAGTCAGGATCTTGAAGACGAAGATGATTGTGATCCCTATGGCACGATCAACCTTCAAGACGCTTAGGATCCTTTCTCCTGATCCCCTTAGTCATCAAGAAGACTCGCCTCCCAAATTTCTAGTCATTAGCAAAGACTCGCCAGCAAATTTAGTCATAAGCATCTTTTGCTTTTCCACCGAAAGCAGCAATCAGTTAGACATCTGGCCCCACGGCCACATTAGTCAAAAGAGATGTCTGTCTTTCCACCGAAAGCAGATTCTTTTACTCAGACATCTGGCCCTATGGCCGCATTTGTCAAAAGAGACGTCTGCTTTTCCACCGAAAGCAGATTCTTTTACTTTTACTTTTACTTTAGTAAATGTAATATGTTTTTTACTTGTACTTTTACTCCAGTTAATGTAATAGTAACCTTGTAAATAGTTCATTTCCTTGTTCTATAAAAGAAAATCGAATTCATTTGGTAAGGCAGACTTAGAAAGACTCAGAGCTCCTTCTCTGAAGAATCTTTAGCCTCTACCACTGTTTAGCCTTTCTTCCCCCCTCTTCTTCTAATGTTTTTATTCTAGTAAACCTATAAGTCATTTAATTTTCTGCATTTGTAAATAGTTCAAGTTATCAAGAAATGAAAGTTTTTTAGTAAATTTAAATTGTGTTTAAATTGTGTTTGTTTGCGCCCTCTTGTTCTTCTCTTTTGTGTCCTTTCCGCCCCAAATGGTATATATATATATATATATATATATATATATATATATATTTACATTTTCAAGTCCTGCCTGGAGTTTACTTCGTGGCAGTTGATAGTTCATATATATATTTATAGCTTATATATATATATATATATAACTATTTATTAGCCCGCGGGTTAGATTTACCTAAATCTGGCTATTTCTCACTTTAACTAGTTATAGTGGCTAAACTGGAACCGTTGAAGCTGGAATGCTTAAATTTACTCAAATCTAATTCGTTTTCTAGCTTTTTCTGTGGGCTATATTTGTCTTAATCTGGATATTTCTTACTTTAACCGGTTCATGGTGACTAAACTGGAACCGATGAAGCTGAAATAGTTTAGATTTATTCAAATCTAGTTCTTGTTTTAGCTTTTGTACATATTGCTTTATCATGTGAGCCTAGGAATCATGTGATCACAGATTCAGTTCCTGAATCTAGATTCGGTTCACGTGATGGACATTTTCAGCTGCAACCAGCTTGTAAATTATTCACGGTGTCTGAATTTTCTTAGATGACTCTCATGCCCACAAGGAGTTCGGCACTGCTATGTATCTTATTTTCTCGAATATGCTTCGCATCTTGAAAATAAAAGCAATCAAGCCGAACACATAATAAAATGGAAGTATCAAAGGCCTCAAATACTATTGAGCACAAGGGTTTGAAAAACCTATTTTACAAAACCTCACTGCCATATCTCGTTAAAATTAAACTTTTATACAAAATTCAAACCCTTTGTATATAGGTGCAAACGAGGCATATCACTACTTCCAAACAACCGCACATAGACCTAATACACACACACACACACACATATTCAGATAAAAGTTCAAATTAAAAAGTGGCAGTAACCATGTTATCACGGAAGTCGGGGGGGGGGGGGTGGTGCTTAAAACCTTCCCTTCGCTTAATCAAGCCCCCTGGACCCTAACAAATTTTGGTTTTACAGACCAGTTAAACAGTGTCACATCACTAGGTCTTTGTGCAAACATTTTCTTGGTTGAGTTGGTGCAACCATTTAAAAATACCAAATGGCGACTCATATAGTCAAATCGCTGACATATACATGTCAGACCTTTTCAAACTTGTTTTTTCAAACAAAATCTCACCTAACATGAGAACATCAAAAGACAAGAACAGAAAGGGACAAATAAAAATCCCGACGATGATAGATGACGACTCTGCTTGGGACTCCAATAAGAGGGCTTAAGCCGCTATTAAAACTTTTCAAAACTTTTATTTGCTTATGTGTGGATGTTACATTTACATTTGAATGAATGTGCACTAATGCTTTATTTACTGCACTTAATGCTTCGCACCATATCTGCATGTGATATTAGTGCTTCACACATGTCATCATTTCCATACGGTGAGACGCAATGTATGTGAATGTATGTTGTGTGGTCCATCCACCAGGAGGCTATCTTGTCGATGTTTGATTACTGAACTCATTGGGAGGCTAATTCCATGAGGCTCAGGAAAGGCACCACCCAAATTCACTTTAGTTTAAAGATCGGATTAACTTCCCATCGAGTAAATTACAATGATCTGGGAACCTTCATGCCAAAAAGCCGCGAGAGTAACCTAAGATAGGTCAGCCTCTAATAAACCAAATGCGGAGGGAAGTCTCTTCATACCTTCCCATTTCAATTACTTGTAATTTCATTTCTATGTCAATATCAATGTAATGAAAAATCTAATACAATATGTGAACATGCATATTTAAAACCTGACATGCTATCCTATCATTAAAACAGCTGACATCCATTTTGCAGGATAATACTCCTAAAAAATAGACAAATTATATAGCATGTAACATTACCACGTTTCCCCATACTAAACTACGTAAGTCTTTTTGTAGGGAAACGATTGGTCCCGTTACCCGTTCAAAGTCCAAGAAGGCACTAAGCCTACAACCAAACATGGCTACATCTGGTCAGCCTAATCCTACTCCTGTCTCTCGCGATGAGTTTGAAGGATTAAGCAATCAAATTACAGAGTTGGCTGTTCTGCTCAAAGAACTACACAAATCAACTTAGGGTCCACAAATACCCATCCACACAGAATCCTCTGCACATGGAGGAATCCAGGGTCCGGACAAAGAAGTTCCAACACCTGAGTCTCAGTCTGATAAGACCAACAAAACCCTTGAAATCACCCATCTTAAAGAAGATCAAGACATCGATGATATTCAGAAGAAGGTTCTACAAATGGAAGAGACTATTCGGTCCATCAAAGGGATTAGAACACACGAGAGTGTTTCATATTCAGACCTTTGCATCTTCCCTGGGGTTCATTATCCGGAGAAATTCAAAACTCCCAATTTTGAGAAATATGATGGATTGGGAGATCCTTATACCCCACTTAAAAGTGTTCATTGGGGAGCTCAGATCTTATGCTGAAAATGAAAAGCTCAAAATGCAGCTATTTCATAAAAGTCTGACTAGAGAAGCTAGAGCATGGCACACCAGATTAGATAACTCCAAAATTCATAACTGGGAGGAGCTAGCCCATGCTTTCCTCAGTCAATACAACTTTCAAACTCAGATGGCTCCAGACCGGTATCCAATTACCAAGGTCAAGAAACAAGTCAATGAGTCTTTCAGAGAGTATGCCCAAAGATGGAGGCGTCTGGATGCTCAAGTTATTCCATCTATGATAGAGTCTGAAATGGTGATGACCTTAATAGATATTCAAGAAGCTCCATTTTATGAGAGGGTCCTAGCTGGAATAGGAAAGCCATTATCAGAAATGATTAAGCATGGAGAAATGGCTGAAATGGGATTGAAATCAAGGAAGATTCAAGACCTCGCCGCATTAAAAGCCATAGCTAAGAATATCCAATTTGGAAGTTATGGGAACAACCCCCGGAGGGTCCATAACAAGAAAGAAGAGGATGTTTCCTTTATACTACAAGGATAAAAAGGCAATCAAAACTTGCCTATTCAGAGGAGAAACTATTACCCTTTTCAAGCATAGTCTTTAAACCCTCCATTGCCAAAGAGTGGAGAATTCAGACATACCAGAGTGTTCACACCCTTAGGGGATTCACTTGAAAACATTCTCAAACTTTTAACAGCTTAGAAAGAAATCACTTATCTCCTTCCACCAGCTAATCCAAGTGGAAAGGGTTTCAATGTAAGTAAGAAATGTGCTTACCATGCGGGAGCTCCAGACCATGACACTCAGGATTGTTGGGCCCTTAAACATAAGATCCATGACTTAATTGACAATGGTGAGATCGTGGTGACCAATCCCGACAAACCACATGTTCAAGACAACCCTCTCCCTCAACACAAGGAAGAGGAGGTTAACATGATCAATTAGGACAGTGGAGAGAGCTCCAAATACCTCAAATATGTGGGTGATTCATCCCAAATCAGCAAGGATAATTCTGACAGATGGGATTATTCATAGTTCCAGTTCATGATGGAACGAGAGTTAAAGTCTCTTGGCGAACAAGTCAATCAATTGGCAGAACTGGTGATTCATCAACACTAAGTCACACGTTATTCAGTTAGGAGCATGCTAGCCTCCTTTCTTTTATCATAAATACTCCATCACTTATTCAAGAAAGTGAAACATTGGAGGAAAAGCTTGTAAAAAGAGCAAAAGCTAAAGCCCGTCGACTTTGCCAACAAAAGGGAATTCACCTATTTAGGTCAACTGATGGAAGAGATATTGCAGATGCTGATCAATGAGGGGAATATCACAGCACTGCTACCTCCAGTCAACCCACGCTCAAAACAGTTTGATGCTAATGGAGTATGTCAATACCACTCCCACTCTCACGGTCACAGCACTGAGGAATGCTGGGCACTCCGCCATCTTATTCAAAACATGATTGATAGCGGTGAACTGCAAATGGCAGATAACGAAACTATATCATCTGAGAGTGGAGACACATTACCTCCAGGATTGAAGGAAATTGTAGCAGTTATATCCTCTGAGGGAGATTTGGCTTCCACACCACTTATAATTTAACCAATTCAGCTCAAAGGTGTTGAAAACCCTTTAAAAGTGGCTGCACCAAAGCCAATCATATTGCCATTCAGGCCACAGTATCCTATTTTCAGCCCTAAGAAAGTCCCATAAAATTATGGAGAGGCTGAATGATTTACATCAAATACAACAGCTGCAGTGTCTAAAGAAATCCACTGTATCTCCCCAACGAGAGATGAAGCCTGTCATCAGATCTAAAGGGAAAGTGCCCAAGGAGAAGATTGAAGAATTCCTCTTCAAGATGGGACACAATGAAGCCAAGGTGGTTCAAAGCTTGAAGGAAGCTCCATAATAGATCTCTATTCTAAACTTGGTTTTCTCTTCAGAAGATCACTGGAAGGTCTTACTAAAAGTATTAGAAGAATCCCACTTCCCAAAGACAATGGATGTTGAAAAATTCAATCATTTGGTTGATCACATCTTCAATAGCAATGTGATATCCTTCACCGATGATGACATACCTCCCGAAGGGATGGGTCATTGCAAACCGTTGCACATAGCGATTATGTCTTCCGGATATGTGGTCGGAGGAGTACTAATAGATGGAGGATCATCCCTAAACATTTGACCCTATTCCACATTGGAAAAAATGAACATCAGTCTCAACAGGATTCGAAGCATCCATATATTCATCAAAGCTTTTGATGGATCTAGGAGAAATGCTATCGGAGAGATTGAATTACCCGTGGAGATTGGTCCACATACATTCTACGTATCCTTTTAAGTGCTTAAGATCACTACATGATATAATTTACTGTTGGGAAGACCTTAGATTCATATGGCTGGAGCCATCCCATCCACTCTTCATCAACAGCTCAAGTATATCATCAACAGTAGTCTGGTCACTGTCAATGCTGAGCCAGAATGTCCTGTTCAAAGTGATATACCACTTATCAGTTTCACTAAAGAAGTTGAGCCTGTCAGCTTCCAAGCCCTTGAGGTGAGCAACACTCACTATCATCCCATTCGGGCTTCACCTCTGATACCCAGAGTTTTTGCCGAGGTAATGTCGGCAAGTTAAAAGATGATAACCTTGGATTTTCAACCTAGACAAGGGTTATGAAATGATCATCAAGGGATCAAATGCCCAATTCAAGTTCCCAGACAGACAGGGACAACCGGATTAGGCTACTCTTTTGGGTCCAGTCACAGGAATCCTCACAAGCATAAACCGATTCCTTCATCTACAAGGCTGTTGCCTAAACCTACAGGTAATAATCATGTACGGCCTTTAATAAAGGTTCCTGCCCCTATGGTAGCCATGCTATTTCCTAAGCCGATACCGCTCAAAGGAAAAAAATTCTTGATTCCAGACCCAGAGGTGGAAGAAAGGAATCAAAAGCGCAAACAAGACATCAAGAGGCGATTATCGAAGATGTACTTCCTGGCACATACCGAGGGTATGAACAAGGATATCTTAGATGACGACTATCCAGATATCATGGTCATCATTCAAAAGAAGGAGGACGATAACAGCCCCTTCATCACAACTGTCCACCAGGACTCGACCCTTGGCAATTGGAGCAACACTCATTGCATTTTTCGACAAGGGTAAAAAGGGCAGAAACTCCCTCTGCCTTGTAGATAAAAATAACTACTTACTTTTGTTGCATAGTATTAGCAGTTGTTCTTGTCATTTCATGCTAACACTTTGTATGATTGAACATTTTCATATGTTAAGTGAAAGCATTTTGTTTCAGGACACTAAAGTTAGATGTGCCTAAACTTGCTGATGAGGTGCCTATTCTTCACAAGGACTGTAACTTTGATGTAAAGTTGGACTCTAACTTGATGGAGATTGAACAAGAGGACTATGAGATACCTCAGGAGATCAAAGAATGGGTCGAAGACAAACCCATGCCAAATCTTGATCAAACCACCTCTTTTTACCTTGGAACCTCAAAAAACTCCAAACAAATCCAGATTGGTACGGACCTTACTCCAAACCAAAGGAATGATATGGTTACTATTAACCCAATTCTATCATCGCCTTCCCATCAAAGAAGAATTCAAGCCAATCAGGCAGAAACTCAAGCGATTAAAACCTGAGTGGAGTTTAAAAGTCAAAGAAGAAACTGTGAAACAATTTTAAGCCGGCATCATCATGGTGTCAACATATCCTGAGTGGCTATCCAACATAGTCTTCGTGGCTAAACCCGGAGGGAAGGTGCGAGTTTGCGTGGATTACAGGGATCTAAACAAAGCTTGTCTCAAAGATAGCTTTCCCGTACCATTCATCCACATACTCATTAACAATACAACTCAGTATGACACGTACTCCTTTGTTGACTGCTTTGCAGGGTACCATCAAATCATGGTTACTGAAGAGGATCGTGAGAAAACTGCATTCATCACTCCTTGGGGAACCTTTTGCTAAAGACGGTTGTCATTCGACCTCATAAATGCTGGAGCTACCTATCAAGAAGCCATGATAGCTCTTTTCCATGATCTAATGTACAAAGAGATAGAAATTTATGTGGATGACATCATTGTCAAGTCCCGAAGGGAGGAAGACCACCTAGATCATCTCAAAAAGCTTTTCAGCCGGTTGCATAAGTACAATTTGAAGTTGAACCTAGCCAAATGCGCATTTGGCATTAAATCAAGAAAATTGCTAGGATTCCTAGTGAGCCACAGAGGCATTGAGCTAGATCCTGCAAAAATCTAGGCCATCACGGAAATGCCCATACCCCAGACAGAGAGGGAAATACGAGGATTTTTGGGAAGAATCAATTTCATCAGTCGAATCATCTCCCAACTCATAGAAACTTGTGAGCCTATCTTCAAGTTGCTAAGGAAGAACTCCTCCATGAAATGGAATAATGAGTGTCAGAAAGCCTTCCTTCTCATTAAAGAGCAGCTAATCAAAGTTCCTATTTTGGTACCTCCCAGGGATGGTGTTCCCCTGTTTATGTACCTGTCAATTAATGACAATGCCATGGGCTGCATGCTGGGACAGAAAGATGATAGAGGCCAAGAAAGAGCTATTTATTACCTCAACAAAAGATTCAGCGTCATTGAACACAAGTACACTCTGATTGAGAAAACTTGTTGTGCTTTAGCATGGGCTTCCATGAGATTACAACATTATCTCCATGTTCACACAACCCATCTCATATCCCGCGTGGATCCTCTCAAGTATGTGTTCAACAAACCCATGTTAAATTGTTGACTGTCCAAATTGCAGTTGATCCTATAGTAATTTGACATCATTTATGTGACTCAAAAGTCTATCAATGGTCAAGGAATTGCGGATCAACTGGCCTCCGCATCTTCAGGGGATTTTAAACCCTTGGAAACATACTTCCCCGATAAAGGGGTAATGGTAGTTCAGCAACACCATCAAGACGGTACACACCAACCATGTAAGATGTATTCTGATAGAGCTGTAATTATGGAAGGTTCTGGAGCTGGAGCAGTTCTGGTATCCATTTCGGGGGAGCAGTATCCCGTTGTTGTCAAATTGCAATTTGCCAGCACCAACAACACAGCTGAGTATGAATGTTGTATCATGGGGTTGAAACTAGCCTAATCCATAGGCATCAGACAGTTAACTGTCTTCGGAGATTCCAAATTGGTAATCAGACAAACCACTGGGATCTATCATACCAAAGAACTACATTTACTGCCTTACCATCGGCAAGTTATCCAGATGTCTTCAGAGTTTGAATAAATATCCTTCCTCCACATTCCTCGGAATAGGAATGACTTTGTGGATACACTAGCAACTTTGGCCTCCTTGATCAACATACTTGATAAGGAAGACATGCCAAATATCACATTTTCCCTGTAAAAGGCACCAGCTTACGGGAACTACATTGGAGAAGTATCGGATGAGCTACCTCCCATCTAGCACCCTTGGTATCAGCATATCACGGAATATCTACTAGATGGATCTACACCCGCTGAGGCGAGTCAAGATGAAAGACAGAGGATCAATAGAATGGCTATGAAATTCTACCTGATCGGAGATGCACTCTACAAAAGAGATGCAGGATTAGGCCTTCTTAGATGCCTAAACAAAGACTAAGCTCAAAGGCTCATGGATGAAATCCATGGTGGAGTATGCGGTCCACACATGAGCGACCCTCTACTTGTCAAGAAAATTCTAAGAACAGGGCATTACTGGCTCTCTCTCAAGGCCGGCTGTGATGAACATGTTAAGAGATGTTACCAATGCCAAATTCATGGGAATGCTATCCACAGCCCTCCAAGGGAGCTTCACAATATGAGTTTGCCTTGGCCCTTCTCAATGTGGGGAATGAACGTGATCGGAACCATCGATCCCAAAGCCAACAATGGTCATCGGTTTATGTGACGCCCTCGAATCCGAGTCCTCTGACCATGGTTTGGTCATCACGATAAAATACAAACATCCACCTCTAAACAACATACGATAACTAAAATGCGGAAAATAATAAACGTACGTCGTTCATTCCAAAGGTGTTACTAGTCCCAAGATTCGATAACCTTAATACAATCTTTCAACATACCCTATAATAGTACTTAGGGTTCATATTACATAATAGTAATTTAAATTAAGCATAAGATAAATTCTGCTCCTGGCGACTATCCTACATCTTTCCTTTACCCTTGTCATTTCCCGAGGTCTTGGGCTTAGTTGCAATATAATTCATGATATAGCAAGGATGAGCAACAAGTTTTCTCAACAAGTTTAAATACAACAATAAGGATATATCATGATGAATGGAAAATATCTGACAATGAATTCAACAATATGAATATCTAAAGGATTCAACAATATGAATATTAGAAGCAAAGATAATGATTGCTTTTAGAATAACTGCTAGTCAAGTAGACTTTGAACTATAACACTCTAATGGAATCAATAGCTAATTGACCCTTTGGTTACTGGCTACAAAATAAGTACTTGAGGGGATCAGCCTCGCGTACACCATGTATATGCACAACATTCAAATATGTTCTTTGTATCTATTATTAGATACCTAGGGTACTCCCCTATCATAAAAGGGGTGTTCTTTCAATCTAAGAATCCTTACCATCAATTGGTTTGGATAACTTTTATAAAACTTCATATTCTTGTCTAACCGAACAAAGATTCAGACTCTATCTGACACAGTTCAAGAATTATAGAACTTTAAATGAAGTACAAGTCCAAGACTGTATGAACTCAAGTGCACTAAGTGTGAATATCAATAATATCGATGTGGAATAATTGTAAGGTAATTAAACCACTTAATAGCATGCTTGGTAATAAAGTTCAAGCTTAATAGAATAACTTTCAATTCAATAATAACCTGCTCAATACGATATGTGAAGGATAGGAAACTTTCACAATCAAGAGTGAAGTTCAAGGAAACTTGCTCAATAATAATTGGAGTAAGTTTAGGGAACTTGCTCAATAAAAGAAGGGTTCAAGGAACTTGCCTGTTTGCTCAGCTACAATAAAATCTAGCTTTAATTACTTGCGTTGAAACAACCTAACATTAACAAGTAGGTCTTTTCAATTAGTAGGTGTAAACTAGTGCAAGTCTACACTTAAAAGAATTAAGTCATCACATAGCATGCTTCTCAACACATTATATGACATATTGTTCATACATTACAAAGTAAAGTAATCATATAAGCATGCCTTACTACTTCAGACCAAAAATGGATCATCTTGGCAAGTTTGCGGATTTGCATGCAATGCTACCTGTCTAGGCTTAGGGACTGAGGTACACTACCGTCCCTCGACTGCACTAAGGTTGAGCTTCTGCACTTCCTGACATCAGTCCAACTCTAACATACACCTATATATACATATTAACATACATACATGCTAGAGTTTCACATAGCACATGACCATACTTGAGTTTATTACTTCAAGTTTAACTTACACTTTATATGTCATTAAAACATAAAAATCATGTAATCATCAAGTTTAATACATATGAATCATGTTTAGGAGTAATATAGCTATAACATGACATATTACTACTTTAATATCTAAGTACTCACATAATATGCACTTATGTTTGAAAATATGTCTAAGGTTGACTTTGAAATCGTTTTAGCACGAATGATGCAATATACACATATAAGACAACTTTAGAACTCATATTGTGTGTGATTAAGTTATGTTTAACATCTTTAAACACCAGAACCTACATCATGTAGCATTCATGTATATTACTTTAATATAATAAACCTTTCCTTTAAAACATTCTCTAACATAAAGCTAACAAGTTTAAATCATGATAAAGACACTATACATCATATATCATACTCACTTAGGTTCCACATCAGTCATGTATGTGGTCTCATAAGTTCAGAATTGTAAAACATATATCACTTCAAAGTTTGTTTTCTAAACTTTACATTTCATACTAGAATCATGTTAGTCACATCATAACTCATAAGGAAACCCTACAACACATGTTTATACCTATTCTTCATGTTTATATGTGTCTTAATACCATATCAGCAACACTTATACACAATAGAAACCATCAACTGAATTGAGGTGCAGGCAGAACAAGGCTACTGCACCCTAATATAAATAGTATGATTCTGCGCCATTTTACGCACTCAGAGGCGAAGAACTCACTCAGTATTGCAGAGCATCAAATATTTTCCTTGATTTTAAACATGCTTCATAAAGTCATAATGCTCGCATTATGTGTTCGTGACAAAGTCTACTTTTGAAACTATGATTTCATTTCAAAACCACAAGTGTTGTGTCAATCATTGATATACTTGTTCATACTACATGCATGTGCTTAACATGTGTATGTTAAAACAGCTTTACAGTGTTAGGTTTGTAATATTCAAGAACACAATCAAATTGCAAAAATAAGCGGAAACGTGTAAAAAACAAATTTTAAAATTTTATAAACCATATACCCTTGGATCACCCTTTATGCACAATTATTAATTAAACGAAAAATAAAAGAACAAGAATCATACCTTTGAAGATCGAGCTTCCTCGTGTACAAGTTCACCTCCAAATCTTTTCGCTCAACTTGAATCCACCGGTTTGGTTCCTTCCTTTGATCAACGTTAGCCACCCAAGTGTTTGGCCTCTGAGAGGTGATCCACCAAGGAAGAAGAAGGATTCAAGAAGATGGGTGGTTTTGCTAAACCCTAGTTTTTCTATCTCTATAGAAAAGGAGCGCATTTCTCCAACCATTGAATTATCACGTATCTCAACAATCCGATATAAGACTCTCTTATAAAGATATCAAATAACCCTATTAAAATAAGGTATTATTTAATTAAAAATTTTTTTAATTAAAGGGGCTCCTAATCTTATTAGGGATAATTAATTAAACTCCTTTAACTAATTTTCCTTCCTAATCCAATTAGGAATAAATGAGAGTACTTATATTAAATTAATTCCTAAACTCTTTTAGAAATTAAAATAATAATAATAATTGTAATAATATTAATAAGACTCTCTTATTAATTTATATTTAATATTTCTAAAATATTAAATAATAATATTAAGCTATTTAATTTATTCTATCACCATAGATTAAATTAAATATACATAACATATTATTACGATTATGCCATTAACTTCTTAAATAATTATTCTTCCTTTTATGGTGTGACCTTTAGGTTCTCCATATTAAACCTACAGAATAAATCAATTAGAATAATTTAATCTTATTTAAATAAATAAATTAAACAATTAATTTATTTAAATAAATAATATTTATTCTACAATAGGATAAGCCTCCCTAGCGATCAACGACTTTCCAGTATATATATAGATTTCAACATTAATCATAAAAGAACCTTTGAGTAAATAGTTACCGTGATAATTCAATCCTTCCACCATACAATGTCCCAATTAAATATAAGACATGGAATTATCACAAGTCTTATTTTATTTAATTATATGTATTTCGATCCTTAAATGCACAACACTAAATAATGCAAATTAGAAACTCCTTTCTAATTTCATTCTCGCCTTTGGCCAAGGACTCACCGGGTTGTCATTTATCGAATCACATAGACATTTCTCTTCTTTAATAAGTGGTAGATTCTTTATCGATCATACATTATCTCCATGTACAACTTATTATACCCAAGCATACCCTTTGATATACCCTAAGGGTCTTAAGGAATAAGTCAAAGTATAACTCATCATACACAAGATACTATGATGATCTCAAGTCCAAGGATCACTTGTACTACTATCACTACAGAAATTCCTATCGACAGCAAGTAAAACTCCATTAGGTATTCTTTAGCGAGCCACGCTCAAAGGAACTTATTCTCTAATAAGCACCTACATACTTACTTTTAGTGTTCCACACAAATGATCATGAGATCAATCATCCTCATCCAACGAGCAAGCAAACGTATGTACCAATCTATCCGGATTCACTAATCCCCAATTTAGTAATCCAACGATTGGGAACTATTTTAGTTTTAAGCTTTCTAAGAATTTAGATCTCATTAGAATGATCATCATCATTATTCTAAAAGCATTGCTTAAAACTATGGGTTTATCACATATTATAAAATAAAGATCATGTAGATAATTAAAAGCCTTTAATAAATTAATACTTTTTATTAATAAATGAATAAGATTGTTACAAAGTATATGCTTTATCATCAAACATGATCGGCTTTTATGCATACTACTTTCAATCTCCCACTTGCACTAAAAGCCAATCACCATGGTATCTCATACTCTTCTTCTAAGTGACGATTATCCCGTCATTGGATAAGCTTTAGTTAATGGATATGTAATGTTGTTCTTGAGAGTCCACTATCTCTATAGTGATTTCCCATCTTTCAATGATTCTAATAATCAAATGAAAGTGCCACAACACATGTTTAGATCCAAGATGAGACTTAGAACTATTCCTAGTTCTCAGAATGAACTTTTCAATCCAAACAATCAACTTGTAGCTTCATTTATAGCTATATACTTTGTCTTTATCACTAAACCAGCAACTTTTTGCTATTTGGAACCTTTCCAATTCACTACACCACTGTTCAAGGTAACACTTTTACCTTAAAGTGGATTTTCTCGTCGCCTTCGTCTGTCTTCGAAAAACTTGAGTCTCAAAAGTCCTCTAGTTTTAATTTAGACCCACCATGAATATGATCACATCCTTAGTGCCAAGCTAAGCACTTTAAGATATTTTTCACCGACTCATAGTGAACTTCTCCATAATATGACCGATCAACATCGTGTCTCGTACATTTCATCAGCATACATGATTGTCACTCATGCGATCTCTCTTTTCGTGAGTCTCTGTGGGGACTATTAAGAGAGATACACTCCATAGCTCATCAACATGAGACATCTCTTGAGTTTGCCATGCTAAACGACTTTTAGCATCAAATGAATATACGCTCGGGTTAAGTCGAGCATCCTTTTAAATCTATCTATATAGATTTATATCCCCAATTAAGATACTCTTCCCAAATCATTCATGGAGGAATGTTTAGACAACTTTATCTTTACCGATTGTAGCATTGGTATGTAATTCCTCATCCGTAGATATCAACATATAATACTAGGAATGTCACGATGCTCCCAATCGACCCTTTTGTACACACTAGAACTCTTACCTCATCGATGTAAATCGATCATCATCTTCTATGATGCGTACCTCATCATCATCATCTATGATGAATCCATACCTCCTAGGTATCTTCTCATCATTATATTCCAGTTCATTTACGATTCTTGCCAGTGGTACAATAGGTCTATCTATAGTGTTCCTCTTATTCGACTTATAGTGTTTTTGTGGTTCTTGAACTCTTCAAGATCTATTATCCTCCCACTAGCCCCTTTAATGATAAACACCTTTATCTTAGAAGGCAAACGTGTTTCGCAACAAACACCTTTTGCTAAGTAGATTATAGAACATATACCCTAAACTTACTTTAGGATGTCCCACAAATCGACACTTGTCAAATCTTGTCCCAAGCTTATCCTTTGAAACCTTTTCACATAAGTCGACAACCCTTATCTTAACATACTTAAGATTAGAAATCCTCCCCCCGTCCATAACTTTTATGGAGTCTTAAATGCTTGATTTTGAGGTTACCATTTTCAGAGATATGCACCCATTTCTAGGACATTATCCTGTAAGGATACCGGAATGTCGGAAAAATCATTATGGACCGCACTATGTCCAACAAGGTACGATTTTTCATTCGATACATCAATCAATTATCACATCGATGTGTCCATTATGAGAAAACCATTTGAGATGATCTAGAAACTTATCAAGACAAGTATTTATTCCTCGATCTAATCAAAGAATCTTAATACATTGCCAATTTGTTTCACTTCAATTCTTTTGAACCTTTCAAATAATTCACACTTATATTTTAACAAATACACACATTCAACTCTTTGAATGATCATCTCCTTTTCTTATACTAATTTGTTCAATATGCAAAATTATTTTCATGTAAGTCAAGTATACAAAATTTATTAAGTAATATTCCATTTCTATACAAAACATTATTATTATAAATAGAACAACAATTGTTCTTAATTATAATACCAAAGATTTCATTGTCCAACAATAAAATGGAAATAATATTTTTAACAAGAACCGGAATACAATAACAACTTATCGACTTAATAGATTTTCCCGTAGGCATTGCTAAACTATAAGTTTCTATGGCTAATATGGCAACCTTTGCTTCATTTCCACACATAGATTACTTATATTTGTTTAGCTTTCTACTTCGCTTGGTCCCTTCATAAATCTATATTTATGATAACCAAAGTCGGTATCCAATACCCAAGTAGAACCTCGACTTAAAGAAAATTTATTTCAATCATGAACAAAAACGTATTTGTAACCGAACTTCACTAAGCTTCTTTGGTTAGCCTCTCGCAAGATGCTTCTCGCAGCTTTCTTTCCAAGGTCCAGTGCTTATTGCAAAGGAAGCAAACTTCTTTGCTATCCGTGACGCTTTTTGTTCTTATTATCCTTTGTTTAGGCCTTTCTATATACCTTCTTTGAATCGCTCTTCTTTCGTAAGATCCTTTGGCCCCTACCAAGAAGACATGGTCTTTCTTGGTTGAAAGTGACTCTCATCATTTTTTCAACATGTTAAGCAAATCAATCAACAGGTCGATATCTAGCTTGTTTATATGAAAAAAAATTCACAACAATTGTGAAAGGAGTCCGGAGTGAGTGCAAGATCAAATCTTGCTCAACTCTCCATCCATGACAAAACCAGCTATCCTAATTGATCAATCAAATTGATTATGTTAAGAACTTTTGTCTGCATTTATAAAGTGCCATTGGCCATTCTAGATCTAAGAGCTCCTTAGATATCCGATATCTATCACCCCTACTTTCCTCACCATCAACTACTTGATGTGCGTGAATATAGTAGAGGATCCATAGCATCCGATAGTCAACTAATCCGCAATTGAAATTTAGTATGTGACGACAAAATAGGTCCATTCCATCCAACCCATTCCATTCCAGTTCGCCCAATACATGGCATGTAAACAACTACAACTTTATTATCACAACAATAAAATCTGTGAGTTTAAATACAAATATTATCTTCTAGACAATATTTATACTCAAATAAATCCTCATCACATTTATTGATACATTATTTTACAATAATGGTGAGGACTACTAAACAACTCTCTCTAGAACCTTCATTCCATACCCCGACTAGTACTCGCTACATTCTCGCCTCCCGAGAAGAAAAATGGAACAACAAGGAAAAGGGTGAGCTCAACTAGCCCAAGAAGAATGTTACGACTAAGATAATATACAACAAATTATCGTTAGTCTCCAACAGGAAAAATCTGATAGAATACAATAGACAACAAGTTTCGCATCAATATTCGCAATGAAATAATAATTCATGTAAGAGTTACGTAGAGAATGAAATCTACTATAATCTATGAATTTAATACCCATCATCAATATTTTATCCTCAGAACATCAATCAATATTCATCTCAAATCAAATATTCATCTTTGCACTACAGCCAAAGATATTCATCAATCTACCATGTTCATCTCAACACTGCTCATCTTTGCACTAAAGGCCAAAGATATTCATCACTGTTCATTTAAACATTCATCTTAAACACTGCTCATCTTTGCACTACAGCCAAAGATATTCATCAATCACTATAGCCATGTTCATTTAAACACCATTCATCTTTGCACTACAGCCAAAGATATTCTTCAGAATCATTCATCTTTGCACTACAGCCAAAGATATTCAATAATATCATCATTTAAGACCGAGGATGATGAAAAATATTTTTAAAGAAACGAATCCAAAGGAAACAAAATGACAAGGATTAAGGATTCGTACTTGGTTTTATCCACGCCCAAAAATACCTCAAAAATAATCATAGTGGTGTAAAATTCAAGAATGATCAAAACATGGATACAATCAAAGCTAGTATCCGTAATAGATATTTTAGACGAAAAGAAAAATTTTCATTTTTCTATGAATAGTGCCGTATTCGTGAATAGTGTCAGATATCGTGAATAAAGGCCGATACGTGAATAGTAACTCTCGACACCAAAAGATAGAAATTCCACAAAAAAACATCTTCACGCTTCACTTAATAGTACTCGTGAATAAGAATCGTGAATAAGAACTCATGAATAAGAACTCGTGAATAAGAACTCATGAATAGTAACCCCGATATGAAAAAGTTCCAAATTTGATAAAAAGTTCCAACCAATATTTCAAAGATAATGATATCAAGAAATAATATCATTCGAGAAGAAAATAACATCCCTTACCTCAAAGAATCAAGATTTCTAAGGAAAGGCTCAAGTGATGTCAATGAAACTTGTACCAACCTAACAAAGAACTCTCAAAGTATCTAAATACTCACAAAATACGCCAATAATATAGAGAGAGAAAGAGAGAAAACTTTGTTTCGTGTGATTTTCAATTCTAACTTAGCCTTCTATTTATAGAAAATGTTAGCCCACCAAGCGCATTTCGACTCGCACCGATGGCTTTACCTCGCTACTATTGCCACCCACCACATTTGAAATAAAATTCAGCACATTTCTTCACCAACCACAAGTGGGGCCCACTCAATTCTAGAATTTTCCACCAAAATCAATTATAAACCTAATTTCCTAATCCGACACCTCTTAAAATTCACAACAAATCATTCGTGCATTTTTAATTCTGCTCAAAATTTGTGGACATATACTCAACTTATGTATGTATAACATACCCAAAAATTTACAACAATCCAACTATGGGCTGATTAAAAATTATAACCCCCGCAATATATCTCAAAACCCCGATTTGATTTTTAATACCTCCAATCCGATAAAATACCGATAAAACACCTCAACATTAATTCCTTCATTAATAACCACATAAATAAATCCATCATTTATATTCATATAAAATAAATATTTCTTTATCATATGAATCAATAATTAATTATTCACAAATAATATTACGTAATCACATTTATGACAACCAGTGTCGCTCCTCAGAAAGAGGGGCTTCCAATAAGGATCTCTCCTCATCGGGCGCAAGCAATTAGGTGACCAAACCTCTCCTTAGATGTAACTTTCTAGACATTGCCAATAATGTTATCTAATAATATTATTCAAATAATATGAATTATTGATCCGATAATGGGAAATATCAGCAGTTGACAATTATCAAACAAAGAATAATATAAAATACCAACGCAAAGAATTATCAAATCAATAAAATAAAATATCGAACAAGAATTCACCGTGAAAAATTATTGAGTAAGTGCCTTCTTACGTAAGGATCAATAATTCAACAATCAGCAATACCGCAAAGCATCGCGGCAACCACGCCAGACATCGTATTTTAACCAATTTTATTCCAATAACCTTTAATTCAAATAACTACGCCAAGTATTTATAACCACCCAAACTTTATTCGCTTTCCTCATCCAATCGCTTTCCGTTATGGGGCCCACATACGGGGTCAATACTATCAATATTCACCGCATTTAATATTCCCCAAACGAATATTCCCCATTTAAATATTCCACGACCAAACGAATATTCCCCGACACAAAAATGAATATTTTATAACCACTTGCTTATTTTGAAATATTTATGATTTAACCCTTAACTATCCACATTAATCAAATCAACCCTTACTATTTCAAAATAATAAATAAAGGAAATTCCTTTTATTTAAAAAAATTTCGGTCTTACAACCTCCCTCCTTATGAAATTTCGCCCTCGAAATCGACGACGACTGTGTTTTGTTTCAAAAGGTAAAGATACCTCGCTTTCATTTTCGCTTCCAACTCCCGTGTCATTTCCTCAATAAAGATGGTTTCTCCACAAAACTTTAACTTATGGTATAACCTCCAGACATAGGTCATGTTCTTTCCTCTACAAAATCTTGACAGTACCTCCTCATACGTTAAGTCTTCTATTATCTCGTCCGGTTCTAACTCAATGACGTGTTTCGGTCGTCCACATATTTACGTAACATCGATACGTGAAAAACGCTTATGAACACGCCACATACTTGGTGGTAAAACGAGTCTATAGCCACGCCCCTATTCGATCGAGAATTTCAAATGGATTAATAAATCAAGGTTCGAGCTTTCCTCACCTCACCGATTCTCGCTTTTAAAATAACAACTTCTTGCACCTCCTTCTTCAAATTCATCACCGCGTGTGTAGCTTGAAATAAATTTTAACTTTATCGATTAAAGTCGATTATACTCAGATATCATCACGCATCAGATATCATCACGCGGGTACCTAGAGTTTTCATCTCCATCTCTATTATTTGTATATTATACTTAAATGAGTCTTTGACAATATCGACTCGCATTCAGTATACGACATCTTCTACTCAACACGCCGCCTACCACGCTCGCTTTTCCAGATGGCACGGTCGTAACATGTACGAAATGAGTCTCCTCTCGAGTTCTTCAAGCTCTTCCCACATTCCTCGCTTCCATTCAATTTTGTATCTCTACGAGTCACCACGATAATGGAATAGCGATTCGAGAATATCCTTCAACGAATCTCCGATAATAACCAACTAAGCCTAGAAAGCTACGATTTCGATTATCGACTTAGGTTGCTTCTCAATCGCGACTCATATCCCAATCTCGATAAGACGTCACAATGACACCTATCGCTTTACTATCGCATCTAATATGACGCCCCTACAGAGAGTCTCGCTTAGTGAATTCCACAAAGGAAGTCACAAGATAAAGGCTCATGTACCAAATTTATAGTTGAATTTTTAACTCCTCAAGTTCAATAGAGCCATTCGATATGAGATTTTAGAAATGAGTTTTGTACCGGTTCAAAGTCGATACAAAATTTAATATCACGCTTTGGGAGTAAGCCAAGAAATTCTTCAGAAATACGCCAGAAAAAATCAATAACAACAAGAATATTATTCAAATCGACGTGTCTTTATTCAAATCCATAACACGGACTAAGAAAACTCGACATCCGTAATAAAAACGAATGACTTCATGGCTTGATATGAAAATGTTTGATTACAATGGTTTGATTGCTTGATTCAATAACAAAGTTGCTTAGAATATGAAAACTAACAACCTTACGAAAAAGCAATCAATTTTGGTATGATGAGTAGTTAACCAATCAATCACATCAAAAGCAAATATCTCTATGAGATAAGGTCAATGTAATGTAATAGTGCCAACTCAATCAAACAAGATTTTTAAACAACTGGATGTAATGAAAGTTTCTCCTAACTGAGTCTCCATAAATAGGTCAAAGTCTAATTTCTCCGTAGTCAAGTTCAAACGCTGAGCGCAAGCAAGAGAGATAAAAGAATGGGTAGAACCCTAGATTCAGTAAGGTATAAACTTCGCAAGAATTTATAATTAACTAACCTGCGCTAACTTCGCTCGAGTTCCTCGTGATTTTGACCGGCCACGACAAACGCCTTCCGTGAATCGCTGACTTTGACTTTTCTCGGGACATCCTTTTGAGTCACCATTCCTCACGAACTAGGTTTCGATATCGCATAACTTCGAGCGATATGTCCTTCTTTTCCACAATTATAGCATACCTTAAACTGCTAGGCGCTTAAATGATATGTCCTCTTCCCGTGATTTGTAACATACGACCGATGGTCTTTCTCCTCCTGGAACCAGCTTGCCACATCGGGCGCCGACGCCTTCACACGGTCGCTTGTTGAATCTCCTTTTAAAATCTCCTCCCAACTCGCTTCTTCTATTTTCATGGCCACGATTACCACCAGAGTGGTTACCGCTTTTGTCCGTATTCTTCTTTCTCCACCGGTTATCGTTATTCGATGATCGCTATCTTCTATGATCCTCGTTATGGTCCCTCAATGAACGTATTTCGTTATCTCGCCTAACAACCGAGCCCTCGCTTACAACATCCGAATAGAGAGAAAATTTATGAGAAATGAGATACCGACGACGCCGGTTTTCAAACCTCTCGTAAACATCCGCCATACGCTCCTCATTCTCCACCAAATGAGGTGCAAACCTCGATAACTCCGCAAACTTCGCCTCGCATCGGGACACCATGTTATTCTCGCTTCCAATCTAATAAACCCACTTCCTTCATACGACGTAATACTTTCGTGGAAGTACTTGTCATTGAACTGCTTCAAAACGCTCCCACGACATGCCGAAAAGCGCAAATGAATGGGTACGCTTCACGTATTCCCACCAAGAATCACCGCCACTTTTAACATAAAAGTAGCGAATGGAACCTTCGCTCTCCGCATCCCAAGACATCGAATATCTTGGTAATTTGTTTGACCCATGTTTCCGCCATGATCGGATCCGCTTTCCTGCACTCGTGGTCCCAACTTTTGAACGCTTGGTCACGACCACCCGTGAATCGCTATCATCTCCTCCTCAGATTTTGAACACGAAGTCTCCTCGTCTCGATTTTGCATGAACCGCAAAAAGCTTCTAAACATCCCCTCGCTCATCATCTCGCCAAAGGTGTTATTCACAGAGGTACATTGCCACTGCTGCAGTACGCTCTCCTCGCTGTTAAGTATGCATCTCCACTGGCCTCATTTACACCACTATTAATATTCTCAATGACATTCTCAATTACCGCCATAAAACAAGGGTTAATTAAGGAAATCAATCACATAATATCCCTATATACCGACCAACTAACAAATAAGCTTAGGTAGGACACACTAGCAAAGGATTTACTCGCCTCCCTCCTAGTTCTATTCCCCGATCTCCGCCAGTAGATCATATCCCTAAGCTCGATACCAACCGCGACGCCCCCCAAATAGGTCCATTCCATCCAACCCATTCTCGAGTCGCCAAATACATGGTATGTAAACAACTACAACTTTATTATCACAACAATAAAACTGTGAGTTTAAATACAAATATTATCTTCTAGACAATATTTATACTCAAATAAATCCTCATCACATTTATTGATACATTATTTTACAATAATGGTGAGGACTACTAAACAACTCTCTCTAAACCTTCATTCCATACCCCGACTAAGACTCGCTACATTCTCGCCTCCCCGAGAAGAAAATGGAACAACAAGGAAAAGGGTGAGCTCAACTAGCCCAAGAAGAATGTTACGACTAAGATAATATACAACAAATTATCGTTAGTCTCCAACAGGAAAAAATCTGATAGAATACAATAGATAACAAGTTTCGATCAATATTCGCAATGAAATAATAATTCATGTAAGAGTTACGTAGAGAATGAAATCTACTATAATCTATGAATTTAATAAATTCATCATCAATATTTTATCCTCAGAACATCAATCAATATTCATCTCAAATCAAATATTCATCTTTGCACTACAGCCAAAGATATTCATCAATCCATTATGTTCATCTCTCAACACTGCTCATCTTTGCACTAAAGGCCAAAGATATTCATCGCCTCATTATGTTCATTTAAACACCGCTCATCTTTGCACCAAAGGCCAAAGATATTTAAACATCAATCATCATGTTCATTTAAACACATCGAAATCTCATCTTTGCACTACAGCCAAAGATATTCTTCAAATCATTCATCTTTGCACTACAGTGCCAAAGATATTCAATAATATCATCATTTAAGACCGAGGATGATGAAAAATATTTTTAAAGAAACGAATCCAAAGGAAACAAAATGACAAGGATTAAGGATTAAGGATTCAGATTTGGTTTTTATCCATGTCCAAAAATACCTCAAAAATAATCATAGTGGTGTAAAATTCAAGAATGATCAAAACATGGATACAATCAAAGCTAGTATCCGTAATAGATATTTTGGACTTAAAAGAAAAATTTTCATTTTTCTATGAATAGTGCCGATTCGTGAATAAAGGTCAGATATCGTGAATAAAGGCCAGATACGTGAATAGTAACTCTCGACACCAAAAGATAGAAATTCCACAAAAAAAACATCTTCACGCTTCATACTTAATAGTACTCGTGAATAAGAATCGTGAATAAGAACTCATGAATAGTAACTCGTGAATAAGAACTCATGAATAGTAACCCGACATGAAAAAAGTTCCAAATTTGATAAAAAGTTCCAACTAATATTTCAAAGATAATGATATCAAGAAATAATATCATTTGAGAAGAAAATAACATCCCTTACCTCAAAGAATCAAGATTTCTAAGGAAAGGCTCAAGTGATGTCAATGAAACTTGTACCTAATAAAGAACTCTCAAAGTATCTAAATACTCACAAAATACGCCAATAATATAGAGAGAGAAAGAGAAAACTTTGTTTTGTGTGATTTTCAATTCTAACTTAAATTTCTATTTATAGAAAATGTTAGCCCACCAAGCAGATTCGACTCAACACCGATGGCTTTACTCGCTACTATTGCCACCCACCACATTTGAAATAAAATTCAGCACATTTCTTCACCAACCACAAGTGGGGCCCACTCAATTCTAGAATTTTCCACCAAAATCAATTATAAACCTAATTTCCTAATCCGACACCTCTTAAAATTCACAACAAATCATTCGTGCATTTTTAATCTGCTTCAAAATTTGTGGACATATACTCAACTTATGTATGTATAACATACCCAAAAATTACTACAATCCAACTGGTTGGATTAAAAATTATAACCCCGCAATATATCTCAAAACCCCGATTTGATTTTTAATACCTCCAATCCGATAAAATACCGATAAAACACCTCAACATTAATTCCTTCATTAATAACCACATAAATAAATCCATCATTTATATTCATATAAAATAAATATTTCCTTATCATATGAATCAATAATTAATTATTCACAAATAATATTATGTAATCACATTTACGACAACCAGTCGCTCCTCAGAAAGAGGGGCTTCAATAAGGATCTCTCCTTTATCGGGCGCAAGTAATTAGGTGACCAAACCTCTCTTAGATGTAACTTTCTAGACATTGCCAATAATGTTATCTAATAATATTATTCAAATAATATGAATTATCGATCCGATAATGGGAAATATCGCAAAAGGACAATTATCAAACAAAGAATAATATAAAATACCAACGCAAAGAATTATCAATCAATAAAATAAAATATCGAATAAGAATTCATCGTGGAAAATTATCGAGTAGTGCCTTCTTACGTAAGGATCAATAATTCAACAATACTGCAATACCGCAGCTATCGCGGCAACCACGCCAGACATCAGATTTTAACCAACCGTATTCCAACAAATTTTAATTCAGAATAACTACGCCAAGTATTTATAACCACCCAAACTTTGTCGCTTTCCTCATCCAATCGCTTTCCAAGTTATATGGGCCCCACACATCATGGTCATTACCATTCGCATTTAATATTCCCCGACAAAGATTTAATATTCCACAACCAAAAACGAATATTCCCCGACAAAATGAATATTTTATAACCACTTGCTTATTTTGAAATATTTACATTTTTAACCCTTAACTATCCACATTAATCAAATCAACCCTTACTATTTCAAAATAATAAATAAAGGAAATTCCTTTTATTTAAAAAAATTTCTGGTCTTAATTTAGATCTAAGAGTCTTAAAAAAGTAGTAATCTCTTCCGAACTAACCATTGCGGATAAAGGATATAGGACATAAGATAACTTTTCACCATATGAAACTATTCTCAAATTCCTTAACCAATCCATTTAATTGATGCAAGTTAATTTAGCATCTAATATGTTCAGAGTGATAGTAATTTTGAAATTTGTAAAATTTTTGTAAATGAATTTGTAATTAACAACATTTTAACATACATTCTTTTATTAATTACCAAAATAAATTAGGTCTTGTTTTAAATTGGTATCTCCCACTATTTTCTTCAAACTATATTACCTCAATATATATAGTTCTTTAAGAAATCTAATTAAAGATCCGCTAGTGAGAATAAGGATCCCATTTCAAATGTATATAGCCTTGTGGTGACACAACAAACTATATATAAATAAATAGGTAGAAACTCTTGTCAATTACATCAACTATGCAACTCCTTGTATTTTTGCCTCTTAGATTATTTTCGATCAAGTGTCAAGTGTGGCATCCGAATCAAAATTATCCAAGTTAAGTCCAACCTAGCACTCCATATATTCAAAAAGAAAATATCATCCTTGTGGTGACACAACAAAACAATATTGTTCAATTTTCTTTATAAGCATCAAATGTGATAAATTAACATCTTAAATACTTAATACTCATTTTGTGGTGACACAACAAACTCATATTAAATATTTAATACTCTATTAATTTTATCATGCTAGAAGGCTTACGCTCGATATTCCAAATATCTTTGAACGCTTAGGACTTAATATAAAAAAAAAAAAAATTTGAGGGATTTATTATTAAATGTCTCATCTTGTTTAATGCATATGCATTATATATATATAAAATACGTCGTTAATATATTAATTAACATACGCCAAGTATGTTTATATAATATATATATATATATATAGTATAAGCATGCACATATAGAATACTATATTCTACCCTGGATTGATTATGGACTTTTATTCTAGTTTGGTTCACTAGAGCCACCAAGTGAACCAAAATGTCAAACCCTAGGGTGCAAGAAATAATATTTAAATATAACTATTACATTTAAACCTGTGCTCCATTACAAACGGTCTTCAAGCGCCTTGCTTTTTGATCTCCAATTTTCAAAATTAATTCTAACTATTCCTATTACAAAACTAATTAAAATAAATAGAAACCTTGATCAAGCAATAAGAGGAAGTACATAGGAGGAGATAGAATTTACATTCGGAAAAATTAGAGAAGACGCAGGTACGCAGAATTCATTTAATAAAACCCATACATTCACGCATCCAACTAAAATAAAATCCAATCACATCGGGTCCATAATCCATAATCAATCCCATTTATTATCATACACATCATCATATGCATCAATAAATAACATTCATCTCATGAATAATAAACATTTAATATATATATTGATATCATTTAATGGGCAAATTTAATTAGTATAAAATCTAATTTTGAATCAAAATAAACTCCTTTATTTTAATCCAAATTTAAATTAAATTAAAATTATTTTATTTTAATTTATCCAATTTTGAATAAAATAAACTATTTTATTTTAATCAAAACTTTAATAAAAATAAACTCCTTTATTTTAATTAATTATGGAATCCAATTCCATGTAAAAAAAACTCCTTTATTTAAGGAAACACTTGATTCTCTTTTTCTATTCACAAATAAACTCTTTTATTTGGAATAATATGAAATCTTATTTCATATCTAAATAAACTCCTTTATTTAAGGAAAGACTCCATTCTTTTTCCTATTCACAAATAAACTCTTTTATTTTGAATAATATGAAATCTTATTTCATATCTAAATAAACTCCTTTATTTAAGGAAACATAGAATCCAATTTCAACTTCAATTAGTTATCATAGAATCCAATTCCAACTCTAATTAGTTAGCATGAAATCTAATTTTATAATTAAAATAAACCTTTATTTTAAGATTAAAATAATTTTTTTATTTTAATTATAAAATTATTGAAATATAAAACAATAAGATTAATATATATATACTTATATATATATATATATATATATATATATATATAATATAACTATATATATATATATATATAACCAATCATGTTTATATGATAATATATATATATATATATATAACCGAATCATGTTTTTATATATGATATGATCCCTTGCCACGTTAATCATCCTGTAGCCTTTTTCAATAGAAACAAATCATTATACGTGATTTGACATATCTATATATGTCCCAAAAAGCAATCACGTGGTCACCATGATTTAAAATCGACTTTTTTTCAAAAAAAAAAAACGTGATCTTACATGTTTGTAAATACCATGATTGCTTTTGTTAATCAAATATATAAAATAATCATGAGAATCCGTGTTTTAAAAATAAAGCCTCACTTAAAATTATTATTTTATTTTTTTTTTTTATAAATTTTATACAATTAAATTATGCCCAATTAAATTGTTCTAAACACATATCAATATACATATCAAATTTAAAATAATTAATAATTTGTATAAAGGTTTGGCTCTCGATGCCACCGTTAGGTTTGTAATATTCAAGAACACAATCAAATTGCAAAAATAAGCTTTAACGTGTAAAAATCGAGTTTAAAATTTTACAAACCATATACCCTTGATCACCCTTTATGCACAATTATTAATTAAACGAAAAATTGAAGAACAAGAATCATACCCTCAAGATCCGAAGCTTCCTCGTACAAGTTCACCTCCAATTTTTCGCGCTCAACTTGAATCCACCGGTTTGGTTCTTTCCTTTGATCAACGTTAGCCACCCAAGTGTTTGGCCTCAGAGGTGATCCACCAAGGAAGAAGAAGGATTCAAGAAGATGGGTGGTTGGCTAAACCCTAATTTTTCTATCTCTATAGAAAAGGAGCGTTTCTTCAACCATCGAATTATCACGTAGTCTTGATATCCGATATAAGACTCCTCTTATAAAGATATCAAGTAACCCTATTAAAATAAGGTATTATTTAATTAAACCCTTTTAATTAAAGGGGCTCCTAATCTTATTAGGGATAATTAATTAAACTCCTTTAACTAATTTTCCTTCCTAATCCAATTAGGAATAAATGAGAGTACTTATATTAAATTAATTCCTAAACTCTTTTAGAAATTAAAATAATAATAATAATTGTAATAATATTAATAAGACTCCTCTTATTAATTTATATTTAATATTTCTAAAATATTAAATAATAATATTAAGCTATTTAATTTATTCTATCACCATAGATTAAATTAAATATACATAACATATTATTACGATTATGCCATTAACTTCTTAAATAATTATTCTTCCTTTTATGGTGTGACCCTTTAGGTTCTCCATATTAAACCTATTGCAGAATAAATCAATTAGAATAATTTAATCTTATTTAAATAAATAAATTAAACAATTAATTTATTTAAATAAATAATATTTATTCTACAATAGGATAAGCCTCTCCCAATGATCAACGACTTTCCAGCTTAATATAGATTTCAACATTAATCATAAAAGAACCTTTGAGTAAATAGTTACCGTATAATACAATCCTTCCACCATACAATGTCCCAATTAAATATAAGACATGGAATTACCACAAGTCTTATTTTATTTAATTATATGTATTTCGATCCTTAAATGCACAACACCAAATAATGCAAATTAGAAACTCCTTTCTAATTTCATTCTCGCCTTTGCCAAGGACTACCGGGTTGTCATTTATCGAATCACATAGACATTTCTCTTCTTTAATAAAGTGGTAGATTCTTTATCGATCATACATTATCTCCATGTACAAACTTATTATACCCAAGCATACCCTTTGATATACCCTAAGGGTCTTAAGGAATAAGTCAAAGTATAACTCATCATACACAAGATACTATGATGATCTCAAGTCCAAGGATCACTTGTACTTACTATCACTACAGAATTTCTATCGACAGCAAGTAAAACACCATTAGGTATTCCTTAGCGAGCCAATGCTCAAAGAACTTATTCTCTAATAAGCACCTACATACTTGCTTTAGTGTCTCCACACAAATGATCATGAGATCAATCATCCTCATCCAATGAGCAAGCAACGCGAGCATTCAATTTATCCGGATTCACTAATCCCAATTTAGTAATCCAACGATTGGGAACTATTTTAGTTTTAAGCTTTCTAAGAATTTAGATCTCATTAGAATGATCATCATCATTATTCTAAAAGCATTGCTTAAAACTATGGGTTTATCACATATTATAAAATAGCATCATGTAGATAATTAAAAGCCTTTAATAAATTAATACTTTTTATTAATAAATGAATAAGATTGTTACAAAGTATATGCTTTATCATCAAACAAGATTGGCTTGTATGCATACTACTTTCAGAGAGTTGGTGATTCCACTCATGAATCCCATTCCCCCTCAACTTATTGATCTAGGTTGGTTGATTTTGAGATGAAAATAGAGTAGGATAGCTAGCTTTTGGAAAATACGTAAATTAGCCTTATGCTCCTATTCATGTACTTGGTGACACTCATTTAGGGACAAAGAAATCTCAGCACTTGCAAAATGAAATGCAACATTTGGCTTATACCATATATTCACTTAATATAAACTTTGGTTATAAATTATGTACACACAATTCATTTCATATAACATAGGTTATAATGATTTAAAGGGCATACAATGTATTTCCTAATTACAAGGTATCAAGTAGTGCACATACATATAATTCATGTACATTTTCTATTACTACAATACAATTGTGCATTGCTTATTATTTATTACCATGACTGTTATTATCATAACAACTTAATGGCATCTTTATTAAATTAACAATTGATATTATTATATGTCAATAGGGTGTACATGAATGTTTACCCACACACTTCATATCATATAACAATATTATTATGCAACTCACATGAATGCAAATGACTTTTACTATATAGTCTATATATATAATATATAGACATATTAATGTGCCACCTTGTACTATATAAAATATATAGCTAACTACTATATAATAAAGGTTTACTATATTACACAAATTAATCAAGTAAACATATAATCATTTTATAAATTATTAACCTTTTACACATTAATTATTATTTATTCATAATAATTATTAATTACCACATTATCAATTAATTACTCATAATTGAAATTAATTAATATGTTCAAATCTTGCCACTATATTCAAATACATTGAATATTTAATTATTAATAATCCTATCAATTCCTTGATATTAAACTCTTAGGGTTAGTCCACTAATTTAAATACACTATTAGTTACTCCCTTTAATCATTTCATAAATTCACATAATCACATAAGGTTTAAATAAACTCACAAAACTAACTCATTAAAAATTAAATCACATATTTAATTAAATAAGGAGTTTCAAAGGTAATTTGAAGTTTAACGATCATCAACTAGGGAACTAGTTGATTCAACAAAGCTTTATAACACAATATTTGTTTAATAACAGCATAACTTATAACATTTGAGAATCATAGGTGAACTGACTATATTCTAGACTCATGCTTGAAATAACTAGAGAGCATAAGTATTGATTAAAATAAAGAAATGATAAACCTTGTCTTGAACAATAATAAGCTAGGTCTGTGATCTTGTCAAATTAGAATTTTAGTTACCGAACAAGCATTAATTGATAGCAAGCTAGAAACAATGCTTACTCCACATGGTAATAAACTATACAAAGTGATTGAACCATTCAACACAAGGAATTAAGGTTCAAGAAACATTTATTATAAAAGAATGAACTAAAGAAACTTGTTTAACTAAACAAGTTAGAGTAAGTCAACAATGATTAGAATTCCAATAATTTATAATTAAAACATGCTCAATGTAATAGATGAGATTTTGGAATTTGCATCATCATAAATAACTAGATACAAGAAACTTGCTCAATGTAAAAAGATAGGTTTAGAAAACTTGCTCAATGTAAAAAGATAGGTTTAGAAAACTTGTTCAATGTAAAAAGAATGAAGTTATACAATGTAATAATAGAACTAACTCAACGAAAGTATAGAGTTAGAAAACTTGCCTCGAGTGTAAGCTAAAATATTAAAACTCACGTTCACCTATACACAGTATTAAAACCACAACATCTATTAGACATAATAATATTCACTTTTCAATATAAAATGCATTACTAGCTAAACTTGTTATTTTAGCACAAATCTTATGCTACCATATATATTTCAGAATTCCCAAGTGTTAACATCACAACACTTATCTAACATTCATTGTATAAACTAAGTTACGCATAACATGTTCGTAACTTACTAATCACTTTTACAACTTTGAATTTATAATCCACCTAACATGACTCTGTTTAACCTTGTTGTTACATGATTCTCACATTAACCTAACATTAAGCTAAGTTACATTGAACGTTCAAAGTCTGCAAAATTAGCAGACTTCACTGTCTGAAATTGGGCACTGGCGCGGTCGCGTCAATTTTATCTTGGATTGCGGTCTTGCACATGGTCAACAATACCAAGCTAAGAGATCATGAGGTCGCTGCTTACGCATGCACTCTAATTTCTGCAGAACATGGCTACGACAATTTTTCTTAAGCCAACTAACACGAATTTCACCCACCAAACAGTAATAATAACATGTAAAAATGGTATAGAACTATCACAAACATATTTGTGAACATATTCCACCAATTAAAACCATTTAACAACAATTTAAGCTAGGTTAATTTCTCAAATTCCATGTTTTTCATATAAAACTCAATATTTTGATATTCATCCCAAAAATCATCACTGTGATTTCAATACTTGGCCAAATCACTTCATTCAAATTATGTTATGCTTGTTTCTTAACAAACTAGCATATACAAGCTTCAATTTACAATTTAGCATACAAATTAATCACTAATTTTGGTACTTACACCATATGAGAAAATATGCATAAAACATACATTGTCGTTAATTTTTCCTACTGTTTAACCAAAATTAGCATGCAATTCTTGTTTAAACATAAACTCTAGCAATATATCACATATAACCACAATTAACAGTTATACATATCAACAATTCCGTAAATTGAATTCACAGACTTAGAAGGTTTATGCCGTAAAACTCATATGTGCATATTCATATATAATTAGGGAAAATACCTTCAATTAGCGTGATAATTCCTTGCAAACACCAATTTAATTGACTTTGAAATCCTTAAGCTTCCTCTCAATCTCCCTCAAGTTTCACTCTCATCAAGCTCTATCAATTCTCGACTCTTCTTCTTCACTCTTCAAGATTAGCCAATATAGACTAACTTAAGCGTAAACAAAAAAACCGATAACCTTAATAATCCTAATAACTAATATCGCTATTAAAAGAAAAAGAAAGTATATAATATAAATATATTATATTTATTATTTTAATTATATTTTATTTATATAATTCAAAATTAAAAGAATTTCAAAGGCCATAGGGCCTTGTTTGGCAAAAACCATTTAAAAATTAAACACTTAATATCCTTGAACCTTGTTTGGATAAACTAAATTAAAAACTACTTTAATTTATTTTAATAACTCCTTATAATATAGTTATTTGTCACACTTTATTTAATCAAGCTTTCATATTTAATTTAATTAATTCAAATAATAATTAATTAAATAAATCATTTAATCACATAACTCAATACAAATAATTAACCATCAATTTGAAATATCAACATATTAAAATTTCATTAACTCATTAATTATTTATTTAACAAATAATTAACCAAATAAAATCAAATCAATTAAACAAATATTTATTCAATGATAAACACATCCATTAAATATTTATATAACTCAATAAATATTTAATATTATAATTAAAATTCTAGAATGTTACATGCTTAATTCAAGAAATCTTAACAAAACTCAACTAAGAACATAAATTGGGATTTTCATACCTTTTAAGGTAATTGAGTTGCAATACTCTCACTCCTTACAAGCTCCTTAGCAAATAAATCTCAGCAATTGCAATAAGGAAGATGAAGGTGTTATTTATAGAAGAATGGTTAACTAGACAATGTCATTACCTCACAATTCAAACCATTGGATTTCAAGAATGCAATATGGATAAGAGGAGGTTGGTGAGAGTTGGTGATTCCACTCATGAATCCCACTCCACCTCCACTTATTGATCTAGGTTGGTTGATTTTGAGATGAAAATAGAGTAGGATAACTAGTTTTTTGGAAAATACGTAAATTAGCTTCATGCTCCTATTCATGTACTTGGTAACACTCATTTAGGGACAAAGAAATCTCAACACTTGCAAAATGAAATGCAACATTTAGCTTATACCATATATTCATTTCATATAACATAGGTTATAATAATTTAAAGGGCATACAATGTATTTCCTAATTACAAGGTATCAAGTAGTGCACATACATATAATTCATGTATTTTTTATTACTACAATACAATTGTGCATTGCTTATTATTTATTACCATATGATCATTATTATCATAACAACTTAATGGCATCTTTATTAAATTAACAATTGATATTATTATATGTCAATAGGGTGTACATGAATGTTTACCCACACACTTCATATCATATAATAATATTATTATGCAACTCACATGAATGCAAATAATTTTTACTATATAGTCTATATATATAATACATAGACATATTAATGTGCCACATTACTACATATAAAATATATAGCTAACTACCATATAATAAAGGTTTACTATATTGCACAAATTAATCAAGTAAACATATAATCATTTTATAAATTATTAACCTTTTACACATTAATTATTATTTATTCATAATAATTATTAATTACCACATTATCAATTAATTACTCATAATTGAAATTAATTAATATGTTCAAATCTTGCCACTATATTCAAATACATTGAATATTTAATTATTAATAATCCTATCAATTCCTTGATATTAAACTCTTAGGGTTAGTCCACTAATTTAAATAAACTATTAGTGACTCCCTTTAATCATTTCATAAATTCACATAATCACATAAGGTTTAAATAAACTCATAAAACTAACTCATTAAAAATTAAATCACATATTTGATTAAATAAGGAGTTTCAAATTCGTGGACGTTATAGTTTATCTTCACCATGATCGACTACTTCACCAAGTGGGTAGAAGCAGCCTCTTCCCTCAGGGTTACTAAAGAGGTGATCATTGGTTTCATCAGAAATAATGTCATTTGTCGATATAGACAACCAAAGGTGATTGTATCAGACAATGCCAAAAACCTCAACAACGAAATGATGGAGGAGTTATGCAGTAAATTCCACATCAAACACCTTAACTCTGTCATCTATCGTCCAAAGATGAATTGTGCTGTTGAAGCGGCTAATAATAATATCAAAAAGATCATGCAAAAGATGTTTGTCAATCACAAAGGATGGTCTGCCTTGTTGCCTCTAACTCTATTAGCCTACAGAACGTTAATGCGCACTTCCACTGGGACAACCCCCATTCATTAACCTATGGCATGGAAGCAGTGCTCCCCATAGAGGTGGAAATGGAATCCCTCAGAGTGTTGATAGACGCTCTGTGACGCCCCTAAATTCAGGTACTTGAAATCCGAACTCGGTGCTTCACGATACCATTTCTATGAGCGGAATAATACTAATAATAATAACAATAATATAAATACCAAACTTAATTTACATATATCAGAGTCTAATCCCAGGTACACTGTTACGCCCCCAAAATAGGTATACATCACCCATCTTAAGTCGCCAAATACATGGTACAAAATTCAAATACAACTTAATTATACAACAATACGATGTAAAATACGACAAAACATAATCTAAGAGTTTTAATAAGAATATTGTCATCTAGACAATATCCACACTCAATGGAGTCCTCATTACATTTATTGTCACACTATTTAATGAATAGTGAGGACTACTAATGCTTATCATCTAGGCCGTCACTCCGTTCCCGAGATTTAGTCCCGGCTACGTTCTCATTTCCTGAAGAGAACAGTGAAAGAAAGGGTGAGCTCAACTAGCCCAGTAAGAAATATTATAACTAAGATAATGTAGAATAAATTATCATTAGTCTTCAACAGTGTTAAACTGATAAAATATAATAAACATCAAGTCAGCGGAACAAGCAATCCATTAGAAGAGTCAAGTAGAGAATAAAATCTACTATCTTCTATTATTTAAAAAGGTTTTTCATCACTTTTATCGCTGAGACTCAGCTTAATAAATAAACCACATCATCCCTGCACTACGGCCAATGATATTCATTAGTATCACGACCACAAATTATCCATGCACTACGGGCCAATGATATTCGTGTATTCATCAATGGTCATGATCATGCCAACAATTGTCCATCAATGCACTACGGCCAATGAGGACTTTTACCACATCATTTGTAACATTACGGTCATGATTATACCGAATAATCCCTGGTCATAATCATACCAAGTACATCTATGCACTACAGGCCACAGATGACTTTCAACATATTATAAACATGAGGATGATGACAACGATATAAGAATTCAATAAAACAAGTTCAAGGATAAATTTGTAAAAATTTATAATTTAATTTATCCAGAAATCAATAACGCCCAAATTGTCAACATGATACTGCTTTGTGGAGTAAAATTCAAGAATGCTCAGAAGAATATTTCCATGAAAAGATACTTTGGATGAAGCGCAAATATCAAGGATATTCCACTAATTTCATGGAGTATAGAAGCCAAAACTTAATCAACTAAGTATAATAGAATATATGAAACCACAAATGGATTTTTTTTGCCGCCATACGGTAATCCATGTGCATGATTATTCCAATGTAATAATAAAGAATGGAATAACGTAAGAATTCTCCAGCGCATGTAATCCTCAAAGACAAAGTTATTCCAATGAATAATAATAAAGAATGGAATTAGGTCAATACATGTAATACGCACATCACGAGATGTTCCAATGAGAATAATAAAGAATGGAACCAGGTCATGCGTAATTCGCATAGACAGGATGTTCTAACAGAATAATAAAGAATGGAATAACAACATAATTCACCAGGCATGCGATAGACCACACAGACAGGTTATTCCGACAAAATAATAAAGAATGGAATAGCAGAAGAATTTTACCATGTATGCGGTACTTCACATAGACAGGTTAATCCAACATAATAATAAAGAATGGAATAAAAACCCTTACGAGTATTGAAAGAAAATAACTCTCTTCATGAATACGAAAGAATAATACCCCTTACCTTAGAAAAATAGGATATTAGAATAGTGAGGTAGCAGACTTCTCTTCTTCTTTCTCTCTATAATTTCTCTCATTAATAATTGCTCTAAAGCTTTTGTGAATTGGTGACAAATGAAGGAACAATGAGCTTCTATTTATAGGAAAATAAATTTTTGATAATTGCACGTTTTAGGGCTCGAAATATTACAGTATAATACCTTCCTCTTTTTCTTCATTTTTAATTTAGTATTGCAAGTATTATCAAACTTACACCACCTCCCCTAATAGTAAATAATGTGAATTAATAGTTCATTCATTTGACTCAATAGTATAATCATGTGAAAAAACTAATTACAGTATAGTACCTTCAACTATACCTCCATTTTTAATTTTGTCATGCAAGTATTATCAATCTTGCACCACCTCTCCTAATAGTACATGAATGTGAATCAGTAGTACACACATGTGAACAAATAGTTATAAGCATTTGAAATAATAGCAATTAATTGCTTATTTATCTTATTAATTACCCAATTGGTCAATATAACCTCCAGACATCAATTATTATCGAAATAAATGTCGATTTCCACTAACACTAATAATCCCAACACAATGGAACTATCAATTTCAACTTTAATCAACACAACTTATTCATCATTAATATTATAACTCATAATATTTAACAACCGTGTCGCTCCTCAGAGAAAGGGCTCTCTCGATAAGGATTTCTCCTTATTATGCCGCAATTAGGTGACCAAACCTCTCCTCGATGAACTTCTAGACATTGTCAATATTGTAAATAATAATATGAATAACTTTATCGTCTCAATTATTGATTTAATAATAATAAATATTATGCAGATGATACTGTGACAATAATTGAATCATTAATATGAGAGATATGATGTAGCAATTACGCAATAATTGAGTATAACTGAGTGACTTCTCACGTAAGCATCAATAATCAATACCGTATGCTACTATGCAACCATCGTATTCTTGTTCTTTTACTCTACCGGTAGTTCAACAGTTTTAACGGTAGCACTTTCGTAGTTATTTTTATAAAAAGATAATTACATCATTTTCTAACTACGACATATACTTACATTGTGGGGTCCACCAATGATTGTCTTGCATTTAATATTCCCTATTAAAACGAATATTCCCCACCAATCGAATATTATATAACCACTTGCTTACTTTGCAAAATTTGTAAATATTACCCACAACTATTACATTATATCAAATCCACACCATAATATTCAAAAATATATTTCAAGAAAATTATTCTTTATTCATAAAAGTTGGGGTCTTACATCCTCCCCTTTTTATGAAATTTTGTCCTCGAAATTAGGGTACGTACCTGGTATATCGAAGAGGTGATGATATCTTGATTCCATCTCAGATTCTAACTCCCAGGTCATTTTCTCAACATCGTGGTTTCTCCACAAAACTTTGACTTGAGGTATAACTTTAGAGCGTAGAATATGATCCTTCTTATCCAAGATTTTAACAGATAACTCTTCATACGTTAAATCTTCATCTATCTCGTCTGGTTCTAATTCAATAAAGTGGTTTGGGTCTTTCACATATTTACGTAACATAGATATGTGAAAAACGTTATGAACACTAGACATACTTGGCGGTAAGGCTAGTCTATAGGCCACAATTCCTACTCGATCAAGGATTAAAAATGGGCCAATGAATCGAGGGTTGAGCTTTCCTCTCTTTCTAAATCTCGTAACTCCCTTCCATGGAGCAACACGTAACAACATATGATCTCCAATATTGAATTCCACATCCTTTCGATGAAGATCATCATAACTCTTTTGTCGATCTTATGAGGTTTTTATACGTTGTCAGATCGTTTGAATCTTTTTCGTAGTCATACGTACCAACTCCGGTCTCAACAACGTTGCTTCACCCACCTCATCCCAGCATACTGGAGAATGACACTTTTTTCCATACAACGTCTCAAATGGAGCCATGCCAATACTTGCTTGATAACTGTTGTTGTAGGAAAACTCCACCAATGGTAAGAACTTGTCCCAACTTCCTTTGAAGTCAAGGACACAGAGTCTTAATAAATCTTCAAGAGTTTGAATAGTCCTCTCCGACTGCCCGTCCGTCTGAAGATGATATGCGGAGCTAAATCGTAAATCTGTGCCCATAGCTTTTTACAAACTAACCCAAAATCTTGAAGTGAATATTGGGTCTCGATCAGAAACTATGGATACCGGTATACCATGCAGTCTTACAATCTCGTTTATGTGCATACGAGCAAGACGTTCAAGTGTATAAGTTTCTCGTATAGGTAGAAATGAGCAGACTTGGTCAATCTATCAACAATGACCCAAATTGCATCTATACCTTGAGAAACCTTGGGAAGACCAGTAACAAAATCCATGACAATGTGCTCCCACTTCCATTCCGGAATTTCAAGTGGTTGCAATGGACCTTTTGTACTGATGCTCTACCGACTTGACTCGTTGACAAGTTAAACACCTTGAGATAAACTCCGCTATCTCTCTCTTCATATTGCTCCACCAAAATGTATGTCGAAGATCACGATACATTTTGGTACTCCTAGGATGGAATGCAAACGGTGTGTTGTGCGCCTCCATCATGTTTTTATACTTTAAATCAGGGTTGTTAGGAACACAAATTCTAGAGTTGACTCAAAGTATTTCTTCTTCGTCGATTCTTGTTTCCGGCATAGCACCTTCTTGCACTTTCTTCCTCATACGCATCAGCTCCAGTGTCTCAGAGCTTGAGCGACTTTTTAACTTTATCAATTAAAGTCAGTTCTACTCGTATATTTGCCATCATCACATGGGTCCCTGGAGTCTTTAACTCTATCTCCATCCTTTGTAAGTCATATAAAATGGGCCTTTACGTTAACAATAATGCACTCGTACCCGCATATGATCTTTTACTCAATGTATCAGCTACTACGTTCGCTTTTCTAGGATGGTATTGAATGGTA
This sequence comes from Panax quinquefolius, assembly GCA_020205615.1. Taxonomy (NCBI): domain Eukaryota; kingdom Viridiplantae; phylum Streptophyta; class Magnoliopsida; order Apiales; family Araliaceae; genus Panax; species Panax quinquefolius. Next base: position 60,987,115 of record CM035172.1, read on the forward strand.
TGATCGCAATCTTTCAACAACTCAAGCCATAGTCATTGCCGCATGTTGAGTTCCTTTTGAGTGAAGAAATATTTGAGGCTTTTATGATCCGTATAGATCTCCACCTTCTCTCCATACAGGTAATGCCTCCAAATCTTAAGCCCAAAAATGACTGCTGCTAACTCTAGATCATGAGTAGGATAATTTATCTCATATTCTTTGAGTTGTCGTGAGGCATAGGCTATGACTTTCCCATGTTGGATGAGAACACATCCTAACCTTTTGCCTGAAGCATCACTGTAGATGACAAATCCCTCCGAGCCAGATGGTATTGTGACGCCCCCAAAATAGGTATACAACACCCATTCTGAGTCGCCAAATACATGGTACAGAAAGCAAACTACAACTTCAATAATACAATTGTCATGCAAAATACGACAACACATACTGTGAATTTAAATACAAATATTGTCTTCTAGACAATATCCACACTCAAATAAGTCCTCATTACAATTATTCAAACACTATTTTATAGAAATAGTGAGGATTGCTAAAACATCTTTCTAGAACCATCACTCCATACCCCGACTAGATCCTACTATGTTCTCACCTCCTGAGAAGAAAAATGGAACAAAAAGGAAAAGGGTGAGCTCAACTAGCCCAGTAAAGAATATTATGACTAAGATAATATACAACAAATTATCATTAGTCTTCAACAAGGAAAAATCTGATAAAATATAATAGACAACAAGTTTTAGATCAACAACTGCAGCGGAAACATCAATCCATTAGAAGAGTCACGTAGAGAATGAATTCTATTATCTTCTAAGATTTAGAATTAAGTCCATCATCAATATTTTATCCCTGTAACATCAATCAATATACATCTTTAATCAAATATTCATCTTTGCACTACATGCCAAATATATTCATTTGTATCGCCAATCGGTCATGTTCATCTCAACACCTGTTCATCTTTGCACTACGGGCCAAAGATATTCATCAGATAATAATTCATCTTTGCACTACAGGCCAAATATATTCATACAGTATCACCTATTAAGGACTAAGGATGATGAAAAACATTTTAGAGAACGAATCCAGTGAGACAGATCTAGAAGGACAAATATTAAGGATTCGTATTTTGGTTTATCCAAATACAATAATACTCCATAATAACCAATTATGAAGTAGAATTCAAAAATAAAGATCAAAACATGGATACAATCAAAGATAGTAACCATAATAGACATCTTGGACAAAAAAGGAAAATTTTCATTTTTCAAGTGAATAATCGTGAATAGTCGACATCGTGAATAACCCCACACAAAAAGTTCCAAATTTGATAAAAGTTCAGACTAATATTTCAAGATAATGATATTGAAAGAAATAATATCATTTATGAAGAAAATAACATCCCTTACATCAAAATAACCGTATTTCCGATCAATTTCGATATAAAGTCTTGACAAAAACTTGCACTGAATAACAACTCTCAAAGTATCAAAATAGTCACAAAAATACGCTCGATAATCTAGAGAGAAAGAAAACTTGTTTCTGGTGTGATTTTCAATTCTAACCTAAGCGTCTATTTATAGGAAAATACTAGAACGCCATAGGAGACTAAAATAATAAAATATTATTATTTTAAACAAATTTCTACGCACACCTTGGAAAACAAATTCAAGCATGCCAAATCTGAAAATTCCCAGCAGCCCACATGTTTTTAACACAAGTGGGTCCCACCCATAATTTAATAAAAATTATTTTATTTTTGAAACTTCAGTAATTCATAGAAAATAGCCCGTTTATCAGAAAAATATGAATTTTATGTCCATTCCACACGAAATCGAATTCTCTACAACTTTGTAGCTTTGATTTTTTCCAAATTCTAAACAGAAAATATCCAAAATCCATAAACGGGTGATTTTTAATACCTCCACTCCGACAAAATACTGATAAAACACCTCAGCATTAATTCCTTCATTTATAACCACATAAAATAAATAAATCAATCATTTATATCCATATCAAATAAATATTTTCTTATCATATAAATCAATAATTAAATATTCACAAATAATATTACAGAATCACAATTATGACAACCAGGCCGCTTCTGTGAAAGGGGGCTTTTTAATAAGGATTTCTCCTCATCGCCAAGCATAATTAGGTGACCAAACCTCTCCTTGATGTAACTTTCTAGACATTGCCAATAATGCCATCTAATAATATTATTCAAATAATATGAATTATTGATCTGATAATGGGAAATATTGTGCAGTGACAATTATTGAAACAACAATAATATAAAATATCAACGGAACAATTATTGAACCAATAAAATAAAATATTGAAATAATTATCGAATTATTATTGTAACAATTATTGAGTAGTAGTGACTTCTTCACGTAAGAATCAACAATTCAACAATAACTGCCACTGTATACCAACAAAGGTTAATCGTAATAACGCGTTATTTATAAAAACTCAGACATTATATTTTAACCATCGTATTCCAACGATTATTCTCCGAAAAAAGAATATTCCACGTAACAATTTCCCGCAAAATGAATATTTATAAAACTCAAACTTTGTCATTTTTTTCATCCGAAAGCATTATCCGTTATGGGGCCCACAAATGTCGGCTGCGGCAATTTTATTTATATGAATATTTCAACCTCCCTCCTTATAAAATTTCGAATATTCCACGCCATGGTTCCCGAGGGTACATTTCATTTCCGATAGCAACTGGTTCCTCAATAGCATGGTTCCTCCACAAAACCTTAACTTGTGGTATAACCTTGGTGCGTAGGACATGCTCTTTTCTATCCAAGATCTTAACAGGTACCTCTTCGTACGTTAAATCTTCGGCTATCTCGTCTGGTTCTAACTCAATAATGTGGTTTGGGTCTTTCACATATTTACGAAGCATAGATATATAAAAAACATTATGAACACGAGACATGCTTGGAGGTAATGCGAGTCTATAGTCCACATTTCCTATTCGGTCAAGAATCTCAAATGGACCAAGAAATCGTGGATTGAGCTTTCCTCTCTTCCCAAATCTTGTAACTCCCTTCCATGGAGCAATACATAACAATACATGATCTCCAATATTAAATTCCATGTCATTTCGATGAAGATCATCATAACTCTTTTGTCGATCTTGTGAGGTTTGAATACGTTGTCGAATCCCTTGGATCTTTTCTGTAGTCATGCGTACTGGTCCCAACAACGTTGCTTCTCCCACCTCGTCCTAGCATACTAGAGAGCGACACTTTCGTCCATACAAAGCTTAAAATGGAGCCATACCTATACTTGTCTGATAACTGTTGTTATAGGAGAATTCCACCAATGGCAAATACTTATCCCAACTCCCTTTGAAATCTAGGACACATAGTCTTAATAGATCTTCAAGGGTTTGAATAGTCCTTTCCGATTGCCCGTCCGTTTGAGGATGGTATGCTGAACTGAATCGTAAATCCATGCCCATAGCTTTCTACAAGCTAACCCAAAATCTTGAAGTGAATCTTAGGTCACGATCCGAAACTATGGATACTGGCATGCCATACAATCTCACAATCTCATTTACGTAGATACGAGCAAGACGTTCAAGGGAATAAGTCTCACGTATCGGGAAGAAATGAGCAGACTTGGTTAATCTATCAACAATAACACAAATCGCATCTATGCCTTGAGAAACTTTGGGAAGACCTGTAACGAAATCCATGGTAATGTGTTCCCACTTCAATTCTGGAATCTCAAGTGGTTACAATGGACCTTTTGGCACTTGATGCTCCGCCTTTACTAGTTGACAAGTTAAACACCTCGAGATAAACTCCGCGATCTCTCTCTTCATATTGTTCCACCAAAATGTGTGTCGAATATCATGATACATTTTGGTACTCCTAGGATGGATTGCAAACGGTGTGTTTTTTGCCTCCATCATGATTCTATGCTTCAAGTCAGAGTCGTTAGGAACACAAAGTCTAGAGTTGAATCTAAGTATTCCTTCTTCATCGATTCTTGCTTCTAAAATAACACCTTCTTGCACTTTCTTCTTCATACGCATCATCCCCAGGTCCGTAGCTTGAGCAGCTTTAACTTTATTGATTAAAGTCGGTTCTACTCGTATATTCGCCATCATCACGTGGGTCCCTGGAGTCTTTAACTCAATCTCCATCCTTTGTAAATCGTACAAAATGGGTCTTTGTGTTAACAACATCGCACTCGTACCCGCAAATGATCTTCTACTTAATGTATCAGCTACTACGTTTGCTTTTCCAGGATGGTATTGAATGGTATGATCGTAATCTTTCAACAGATAGAGCCAATGTCGTTGCCGCATGTTGAGTTCCTTTTGGGTGAAGAAGTATTTGAGGCTTTTATGATCCGTATAGATCTCCACTTTCTCCCCATACAAGTAGTGTCTCCAAATTTTCAATGCGAAAACGACTGCTGCCAACTCTAGATCATGAGTAGGATAATTCCTCTCATATTCTTTGAGTTGTCATGAGGCATAGGCTATGACTTTCCCATGTTGCATGAGAACACATCCTAACCCTTTTGCTCAAGCATCATCAGATATAACAAATCCATCCAAACCAGATGGTATTGCTGCACAGTGCCGAAATGAGTCTCCTTTTGAGCTCTTGGAAACTCTTCTCGCATTACTCGCTCCATACAAATTTTGTATCCTTCTGAGTCAACTGAGTTAATCTGAGTAGCGATTTGAGAAAATCCTTCCACGAATCTCGATAATAACCAACTAAGCCCGAAAGCTACGCACTTTTGGCCACCGACTTTTGTTGCTCCCAACTTTGTATTGCTTTAATCTTCACCAGGTCAATAGATACTCCATGTTTTGACACCACGCGCCCAAGGAATGCTACTTCCTCAAGCCGAACTCACCTTTCTTCAAATTTTGACATATAGCTTGTTATCACGAAGCCTTTGCAAGTATCAAATTTCAAATGGTGCTCATGATCTCTTCACGGCTTTTGAATAGATGAGGATGTCATCAATAAAGATAACAACGAATCGATCCAAATATTCCTTGAATACACGGTTCATCATATCCATGAAAGCAAAGAGGAGCATTAGTCAATCCAAAAGACATGACTAAGAATTCATAATGCCCGCATTCGAGTTCGAAGGCATTCTTTGGAATATCCTCAGTTTTAATCTTCAGCTGATGATATCCAGAACAAAGATCGATCTTTGAAAAGAATTATGCTCCTTGCAACTGGTCAAATAGGTCATCAATGCGAGGTAGCGGATACCAATTCTTGATGGTGACATGGTTCAATTCTCGGTAGTCAATACAAAGTCGCATACTCCCATCTTTCTTCTTTACGAATGAAACTGATGTCTAACAATTCATGTAGTTGGACTTTTAACTCCTGAAGTTCAATAGGAGCCATTCGATATGGGGTTTTAGAAATGGGTTTTTTACTCGGTTCAAGGTCAATAAAGAATTCAACATCACGTTCTGGGGGTAGACCGGGAAGTTCTTCAGAAATACATCGTGAAATTCACTAACAACAAAAATATTATTCAAATCGACTTGTCTTTATTCAAATCCATAACATGGGCTAAGAAAGCTTGACATCCGCTTTTCAATAAACGAATATCTTTATGGCTTGATATGACAAATGACTCGATTTTAGTGATTTAGTTGTTTGAATTGCATATACAAAGTTGGTTAGAATATGAAAACTAACAACCTTACGAAAACAATCAATTTTGACACGATGAGTAGTTAACCAATCAATTCCTAAAATCACATCAAAAGCAAGTATCTTTAAAGAGATAAGATCCACAGGTAATTTGATGGTGCCAACTTGGATTAAGCAAGATTTATAAACAGTGGACGTAATGAAAGTTTCTCTTAACGGAGTCTCCACTGATAAATCAAAGTCTAATTTCTCCGGAGTGAAGTTTAAACGTTGAGCATAAGTAGGAGAGATAAAAGAATGGGTAGAACCGGTATCTAGTAAGGTATAAACTTCGCAAGAGTTTATGATAAGCTTACCCGTGATCACCTCGTTCGGGTTTCTCGCGTTTTGGCCAGTCACGACAAACGCTCTTCCAGGAACTGTTGATTTCAACTTATCCGGGACAGCCTTTGGAGTTACCATCCCTGCTGAACTTGGTTTTGCTACAGAACAGTCTCAAGCTATATGGCCCTCCTTTCCACAGTTATAACATACCTTGGATTGTTGTGGGAAGTTTGGGCTGACATGTCCCTCTTTCCCGCATTTGTAACAAACGACCAGTGCTCATTCTCCTCCCCTAGAAATAGTTGATGTTTGTGCTGACGTCTTCACATTATCATTGTTGTACCTTCTCTTTTTGAAAACTCCTCCCGAATCTCTCCTTCTATTATCACGGCCACGATTACCACCAGAGTGGTTACCGCTTTTATCCGAATGTTTTCCTCGCTGTTGGTTTTCATTGCTCCGATGACTGCTGCCACCAGTATGACCCTGGTTGTGTTCCCTTGGTTGAACATATTCATTATCTTGCTCTAATAATTGAGCCCTGTTTACAACATCTGAATATAAAGAAAATTTATGAGAGATAAGATATTGCCGAATCTGGGGTTTTAGACCTCTCAGAAACATCCTTGTCCTTCGTTCCTCATTTTCTACCAAATGAGGTGCAAACCTGGATAACTCCACGAACTTCGCCTCGTATTGCGACACCGTCATGTTGTTCTGTTCCAGTCTAATAAACTCTACCTATTTCATATGATGAATACTTTCAGGAAAGTACTTGTCATTGAATGCTTCAAATCTTTCCCAAGACATGTTGAGTGCGGCAGGTTGTACGCTTCACGATTTCCCACCAAGAATCACCTCACCACGGAACATAAAGGTGGCGAATGGAACCTTCTGTTTCTCTGTGCATCCCCAGACATCGAATATCTTGGTAATTTTCTTGACCCATATTTCCGCCTTGATCGGATTCGGCTTTCCAATAAATTCTGGTGGTCCCAACTCCTCGAATCGCTTGGTCATGATGTATGCATCAAGTTCTGCTATCACTTCCACCCATATTTTGTACACGAGTCTCCCTCGTCTGATTTTGAATGAACTGCAAAAAGCTCATTAACATCCCATTGTTCATCGTTTGCTCGGTAGTGTTGTTTACAAGTGGAATATTGCCTTCTTGTTGTACGTTCTCCTGATTTGTGACTAAAGGTTGTTCCACAATCTCATACACTCCATTGTTAATGTTCTCAGCAACCATTCTTAAATACTGTCATAAAACAAGGGTTAATTAAACAAATTAACATATCACATAATATCCCTATATTATGACCGACCAACAAATAAGCTTAGATAGGACACACTAGCGAAGGATTTACTCATCTCTCCCCTCCTAGTTCTATTCCCCGATCTCCACCAGAGACCATATCCCTAAGCTTTGATACCAACTGTGACGCCCCCAAAATAGGTATACAACACACATTCTAAGTCGCCAAATACATGGTACAAAAAGTAAACTACAACTTCAATAATACAATTGTCGTGCAAAATACGACAACACATACTGTGAATTTAAATACAAATATTGTCTTCTAGACAATATCCACACTCAAATAAGTCCTCATTACAATTATTCAAACACTATTTTACAGAAATAGTGAGGACTGCTAAACCATCTTTCTAGAACCATCACTCCATACCCCGACTAGATCCTGCTATGTTCTCACCTCCTGAGAAGAAAAATGGAACAAAAAGGAAAAAGGTGAGCTCAACTAGCCCAGTAAAGAATATTATGACTAAGATAATATACAAAAAATTATCATTAGTCTTCAACAGGGAAAAATCTGATAAAATATAATAGACAACAAATTTTAGATCAACAACTGCAGCAGAAACATCAATCCATTAGAAGAGTCACGTAGAGAATGAATTCTACTATCTTCTAAGATTTAGAATTAAGTCCATCATCAATATTTTATCCCTGTAACATCAATCAATATACATCTTTAATAAAATATTCATCTTTGCACTACAGGCCAAAGATATTCATTTAGATCACCAAATTCGGTCATGTTCATCTCAACACTGCTCATCTTTTGCACTACGGGCCAAAGATATTCATCGAATAATTATTCATCTTTGCACTACAAAATAAAGATATTCATCGAATATCACCTATTAAGGACCGAGGATGATGAAAAATATTTTAAAGAAAACGAATCCAAAGGAGACAAAAGGACAAATATTAAGGATTCAGATTTCGGTTTATCCAAATACAATAATACTCCATAATAACCAATTGTGAAGTAGAATTCAAAAATAAAGATCAAAACATGGATACAATCAAAGATAGTAACCATAATAGACATCTTGGACAAAAAGGAAAATTTTCATTTTTTGGTGAATAGTGCCGTATACGTGAATAGTAACCCCGAAACAAAAAGTTCCAAATTTGATAAAAAGTTCAGACCAATATTTCGGCATAATGATATTGAAAGAAATAATATCATTTATGAAGAAAATAACATCCCTTACATCAAAATAACCGTACTTCTGACTGAATTTCGGATATAGTGCTGACAAAAACTTGCACTAAATAGCAACTCTCAAAGTATCAAAATACTAACAAAAATACGCTCGATAATCTAGAGAGAAAGAAAACTTGTTTCTGGTGTGATTTTCAATTCTAAACTAAGCGTCTATTTATAGGAAAATGCTAGAACGCCATAGGAGACTAAAATAATAAAATATTATTATTTTAAACAAATTTCTACGCACACCTTGGAAAACAAATTCAAGCATGCCAAATCTGAAAATTCCCAGCAGCCCACATGTTTTTAACACAAGTGGGCCCCACCCATAATTTAATAAAAATTATTTTATTTTCTGAAACTTCAGTAATTCATAGAAAATAGTCCGTTTATCAGAAAAATACGAATTTTATGTCAATTCCACACGAAATCGAATTCTCTACAACTTTGTAGCTTTGAATTTTTCCAAATTCTAAACAGAAAATATCTGAAATCCATAAACGGGTGATTTTTAATACCTCCACTTCGACAAAATACTGATAAAACACCTCAGCATTAATTCAGTCATTTATAACCACATAAAATTAATAAATCAATCATTTATATCCACATCAAATAAATATTTTCTTATCATATAATTCAATAATTAAATATTCACAAATAATATTACAGAATCACAATTATGACAACCAAAGCCGCTCTCGAGAGAGGGGGGCTTCCAATAAGGATTTTTCCTTACTAAGCACAAGCAATTAGGTGACCAAACCTCTCCTTGACAGAACTTTCTAGACATTGCAATAATGCTATCTAATAATATTATTCAAATAATATTAATTATTGATCTGATAATGAGAAATACTGTGCAGTGACAATTATTGAAACAACAATAATATAAAATATCAACGCAACAATTATCGAACCAATAAAATAAAATATTGAATAAGAATTACTCAGAATAATTATTAAATAGTGCCTTCTTACGTAAGAATCAATAATTCAACAATACTGTGCAATACCGTGTGCTACGTGCAATCACGCCAGACATCGTATTTTACCACCGTGTATTCCAACAATGTTATTAATCTGAATAATTTCACCGTTATTTATAAAACTCAAACTTTGTCGTTTTCTTCATCCGACAGTTATCCGTTATGGGGCCCACAAATGGTCAAATGGCAGCATTTAATATTCCCCAACAGAAAGAATATTTCACGACCAATCGAATATTCCCCGACAACAATGAATATTTTATAACCACTTGCTTATTTTGCAAAATTTGCACATTTCACCCAAAACCAGAGCATTATATCAAATTAATTCCTTATTATTTCAAAATAATAAAGAGAGAAATTCAATTTTATTTATAATAAGTTGGGGTCTTACAGGTATTGTCAGAACAGGTGCTGAAATGAGTCTTCTCTTGAGTTCTTGAAAACTCTTCTCACATTCCTCGCTCCAACTGAATTTTGTATCTTTTTGAGTTAGCTGAGTTAATGGAGTAGCGATTCGAGAAAACTCTTCTATGAATCTCTGATAATAACCAGCTAAGCCAAGAAAGCTATGTACTTCGGTCACGGATTTAGGTTGCTCCCAACTTTGAATTGCTTCAATCTTTGTCGGGTTAACAGATATTCCATGATTTGATATCACGTGCCCAAGGAATGCAACTTCCTCAAGCAAGAACTCAAATTTCTTCAACTTGGCATATAGCATGTTTTCACGAAGCTTTTGGAGTATCAGCCTCAATTGTTGCTCATGGTCTTCACGGGTTTTGGAGTATATGAGGATGTCATCAATAAAGACGACCACAAAGTGATCCAAATATTTCTTGAATACTCGGTTCATCATATCCATGAAGGCAGCAGGAGCATTAGTCAATCCAAAAGACATGACTAAGAATTTATAATGCTCGTACCGAGTTCTGAAAGTAGACTTTGGAATGTCATCAGTTTTAATCTTCAACTGATGATATCTGGAACGAAGATCAATCTTTGAAAAGAATTTGGCGCCTTGCAACTGGTCCAACAGGTCATCAATGCGAGGCAACGGGTACCTATTTTTGATGGTGACATGATTTAACTCCCGATAATCAATACAAAGTCGCATACTTCCATCTTTCTTCTTCACGAGTAGAACATGAGCACCCCAAGGAGACGTACCAGTACGAATGAAACCGATGTCTAACAATTCCTGTAATTGGGTCTTTAACTCCTGAAGTTTAATAGGAGCCATTCGATATGGGGCTTTGGAAATGGGTTTTGTACCGGATTCAAGGTCGATAAAAAATTCAATTTCACGCTCTGGGGGTTGGCCAGGAAGTTCTTCAGGGAATACGTCAAGAAATTTATTAACAATAGAAACATCTTTCAAATCTGACGTGTTTTTGTTTAAATTTGTGTCATGAGCTAAGAAAGCTTGACATTCGTTTTTCAATAAATGAATAGCTTTATGGATTGAGATGACCGTGATTGATTTTAATGGTTTGGTTGCTTGAATTCGCATAATAGGTTGATTAGGAATATGAAAGCTAACAACCTTACGAAAATAATCAATTTTAGCATGATGAGTAGTTAACCAATCAATCCCTAGAATCACGTCAAATGCAAGTATTTTTAAAGAAATAAGATCGAAAGGTAACATGCGGTTACCGATTTGAATCAAACAAGACTTATAAACAGTGGATGTAATAAAGGTTTCTCCCAATGGAGTTTCCACAGATAAGTCAAAATCTAATTTCTCCGGAGTCAAATTTAAACGTTGAGTGCAAGTAGGAGAAATAAAAGAATGGGTAGAACCGGTATCAAATAAGGTATAGACTTTGCTAGAGTTTATGATAAGCTTACCCGTGATGACCTCGTTCGGGTTCCTTACTTTCTGGGAGGTTACAACAAACGCTCTCCCTTGAACTACCAACTTTGACTTTTCTGGGACGGCCTTTGGTGCCTCCATCCCAGCTGGACTTGTCTTTGGTGCATGACAAAATCAGGCTAGGTGACCTTCTCTTCCAGAATTATAACACGCTTTGGACTACATCGCGTAGTTTTGACTGATATGTCCCTCCCCTCCGCATTTGAAGCATATGATAGGTGGTCGTTCTCCTTCCTTAACAACGGGTGCTGGTGCTAACGTCTTTTCATCATTGTTGAATCTCCTTTTCTTAAAATGTCCATTTTTTGTGTCTTGGCCATGATTACCACTGAAGTGGTTACCATTTCTGGCATGTTGATTCCCTCCACGTTTGTTGTCACCGCTTCGATGACTGCTTCCACTGGTATTATCATTTTGCCAGTTGCTTTCTCTTGGTTTAGTTAACTCGTTATCGCACTCAAATAACTAAGCCCTATTAACAACATCTGAATATAAACACAGTTTATAAGAAATTAGATATTGATATATCTCGGGTTTCAAACCTCTTAGAAACATCCGCGTTATTCTCTCCTCATTATCAACCAAGTGAGACGCAAACCGGGACAACTCGGCAAACTTATCTTCGACTTGATGAACTTGATGAACTCTACCTCTTTCATGTGACGAATACTTTCGGGAAAGTACTTGTCGTTGAATAGTTCTTGGAACATCTCCCAAGACATCTTCAGTGTGACAGGTTGAGTACGCTTTACCGATTCCCACCAGTAATCTGCCTCTCCTAGCAACATAAAGGTGGCAAAGGGAACCTTTTGCTCCTCGGAGCATCCCAAAACATCAAATATCTTGGTGATCTGCTTTATCCATGCTTCCGCCTTAAGTGGTTTTGGCTCTCCAATGAACTCCGGTGGTCCCAGCTCCTTGAACTGTTTAGCGGTGATCGTCCGAGAGTTTCCAGTGTTTCCACCTACCATTTGGACTGGAGCCGCTCTCGCCTGATGTTGCATGAATTACATAAAGCCTCTAAACATTCCATCGTTCATCATTTGGTCAGTGTTGTTGTTTGCATGAGGATTGCCACCTTCTTGATGCATATTATCCTGATTATTGATCCGTGGAGACTCAACGGTCTCCTGTGCTCCATTGCTATTCTCAACATTCTCGGATGTCATGTGACGACCCAGAAATTCGGGTTGTCCAGAATTCAGGTTTAAAGAATTAGTTATTAATAAAATGAATTCTTATTAATACTATTATGTGTTATGTGTTTATTAATCGTTCTATAACCTAAGATGATTATAAGGCAGGAGTATTCTGGCTACGAACTAGATTGAACGAATAAGAATTTTCAAGATGAAAATGAAAGTTTTCCGAGAACAAAATATTTTTGGGGAAAAAGACAAAATAGGCACTATTCATCCGTTTCTGCTCGGAGATTTATTTTGAAATTCCGAGAAGTTATAGATTACGTTTAATTCTGAGACGTGATGGAATATTCAATAATATTTCAGTTATGGCAAAAACGAAGTTTTTGCCTGCGGACTCAAAACCTAGGGTTAGGAAAAGTGAGTTTCGAGAATTTTATGATCACGTATAATCATTAAGGCAAAACGTGAAGGAAAACGCTTAACGTCGAAAAGTGTTTTTCAGTTTTTGAAGATCCGAAGAATACTTAAAAATTAGTCGGTAAAGGAAAGACGAAATATCCAAAAATATTTGGATTCCGAGAATCGCAGTTTTTGAACTGTCGGACGAAACCCGAAAGACAGAATCACGAAACTTCCAAGGGAAGTCTCGTGAATAGTAAGGAGGTGGAATAGTAAGGAGGTTAAGGGGGGCGAAATGACTAAACTACCCCTAACTTTGGTTTTCTATAAATAGTAAGCTTAATTCATTTAAATGGGATTTTAGAAATCCTACACCTTAGAGAGAGAGAGAGAGGGTTCGGATGAAGAGGGAGAAGGAAGAACATGAGCATGAATGATCGGATCGAAAGTGTTCGTGAAATAGAAAAGCTTGCAAATCGCCGGCTTTGTCTAGCGGGAGAAAAATAAGAAGAAGAGGTACTTTAAAACCTAGTTTCTTCTAATATTTTCTTTAAGTTTAATATGTTTAAAACATAGCTTAATGAGAATAGAGAGAAGATGATGTTAGAAATAATTTCATATGGTTGAAATCATGAGAAAAGAAGAAATAAGAACTTAGAAATTTAGTTTATAAATTTCTTAAGGAAGTATAAGATTCGTAATGAATTAGAGCGATCCGAGTTGATTATATCAATAAGTAAGTGTAATAATTAAGGAATAATGTTATATAACATCAAATTCCAATAAAAAGTGGAATCGTAAACCAAAATATCGATTAAAAATGAAGAACGAACGAAGAACACGAAGAACACACGAAGAACGTTGTTGATGGACAAATTTAAAACCATCGTTGTGTAATTGTTGTTGATGGACAAGTTTAAAACCATCGCGTATAAGTTAGATGTGTATTGTTTGGTTAGGAACTGTAGAAACGTTCATGAAGAACGGATTAAAACTTAGCTATAACGAAGTTATGGCAAAATTTCGTAAAAGACGAACGAGAATTAAAAAGTTAGTAAATGAACCCGAACTTGTAGGGTTTCATAAGAAAGTAAGAGAACATAGAAAACATGAGTCGTGGACTCAAGAACGAGCGAGTTCCGATTTCGAATGATCGAATTACAGACGAACAAACGAAGAGCGTTAAAAACGTAAAAATGAACAAAGGGTGAAGATTAAGCCAATCGAATGGCACGTTAACGGATTCAGAACAAAGTTCTGTCAGAGGAGTATTGAAGTACGTAAGATAAGGAAGAGAATGGTTTTGGAATGACCTCATTCCGAGTTATAACAAATAAGTTAAGGAAGTGGGAAGTATGCGTCTCAGACCGATCAAAGACTTAGAAGAATTTTTCAAGAATTAGGGCTTGGCGCCGTGGTGCCAACCATGCCTTATGGAAGGTGGCAACTGCGGCGCACTGACCGAGGCCAGTACTACTGGCGTGTCTTTGCATGATGCAGAGAGATAAAGAGAGAGAAAGTACCATACTGACCAGTGTTGGGAAAAAACCAGAGATGAGCTTTTAACTGCTCAGCTCTTGGGGGAAATGAAAGGGACGATAAAGAATATAATATTCAACTAATGTAACACTTAATCAAGTGATGTAAACCTTTATTAAAGGTTGAACATATAGATTAAAAAAGATTAAATGACAAAGAATTTAATCACGGGATTACGTAACCAATATCCGGGGACCGTAGTCGGGATGAACGAACGTGAGGAATTGCTATGGTTGTGATTCCTTAGACGTTGAGTGACGAGGGTAATGAATAACATTTCGATGTTATATCATGATAATGAGAGATAAGTGTGAAGCGTATAGACGCTGTGAATGCAACGTCGTTGCGATGGACGCTTGGTCTTAGCATACAATGATCAGTATGGCTTTGACACTAAGAACTAGTAATGAGCATGGGGTTCATATAATGGATAACAAAAGTATTAAATAGTATATGAATTATCAAGAAATCCGTAACAAATGGTAATAAGATTAATGAAAGCCAAATGTAATTCGATAAAGAATGAATCCGGAGGGATGACATTTAGTTGTCAGAAAGCCGTAAGGAATAAGAAATTGACTTAATCGAACATTATAGTTTAATAGTTCGTATAAGTTAAGAGAAGTTAGGTTGTGGTATAATCGTAACCTTGATGGTTGACATATGGGAGCTGGGCTAAATAATTCCTTCAGAGAGCAAAGGTATATACGAAACTGGCAACCGATCTAACTCATTGTGATGGCAGTGTAGATGAGACGGGAACTTGTTTGTTGGTTGTTTGTGGGAAACCACTTAGAGTACTATATGGACTACTAGCAGAGACGCGATGTGTGCTGAGTCCTAGAGAAGTTATAAGAAGAAGATAAGAATATAAATCATCCAAGATGATGAACGTATGAGTAAGACATCTCCGTATGTCATAAAGTCAAGTAAATTGGTAAAGGAAGTTAGTCGTAACCTTATATTGCAAGAACGCGAACCCTAAGAAGTAAAGTTAAGTAAAACCAATGCGTAAGTTCAATATATGACTAATTGGTGTTTATGTTTTCTCCTTATGTGTTATATAGAATTGAAATGAATAGTTCAGTTAAAGTAATATGTAATGTAGGCGTAAAAGTTTCCTAACTTCATTCATATTATATGAATGTTAGTTTCTTAAACTTCTCGGATGTTGTACTTGAGAAGTCTTGTCTATGTGTGCATATGTGCGATGTATGTATGCAGGTGTTAGAATGTATGAGGCCTTGAGCCACAATTTGAACACTTCGGTATTTCTATGATATGAATTGTTCTGTGATTGAGCTATTCAATACAAGTATGTTCTGTTTATACATGAATCGTTATTGTTAAGTCTGTGCTAATGATTCTAGCCAGACAGGATGTGTATGAAAAAGGTAGAAGGATGAAAGTATTTCAAAGTGAAAATAATTGATGTTTTAAAATGATAGGAATCGAGACTATTCCTATTATTCAAGATGCTTCATAACCTTTGTTCGGTTATGGAAGTTCTAGAGAAAAGTTTTAATTCTGAAGTTGTTTGTTCAACTGTTATGACTTGCTGGGCAATTAAATGCTCACACTTGCTTTAAATGAAAAACAATTTTCAGCGAACAAGGTTAGAAGAACTTAAGGATCCCGTAAAGATCAAGCTGACGGTATCTAGATGCAGTACCATTCAGAAGGTGAATGAGCGAGAAGATCAAGTGAAGACTTGTAATGTAAAAAGATAGAATTTAATTATAGACTAGTTTAATGAACTGTTATGTATCCTTGGTGGTGGATAAAAGTCACTCTTGTAAGAAGAAATGAATAATGTATTTATCATTATTTGTAGTAAAAGAGGTCATAAGGTTCCAGAACCTGGGATTTGAGAGTGTATGTCGTTATATTGCATTATATAATGATGTATGTTGGATGAATGATGTACTCGTGATGTACGGAATTCGGGTGTGAAGATAGATCGCTGTTGAGGCGTCACAAGTTGGTATCGAGAAATTATAGGTTATAAACCTTAGGTAGGGGTACCTAAGACTATAATCGTAGAGAGAAGGACAAAAAGATCACCACGTGATCATATTGACTCGTAGTAACATATGAACTGTTAAACGAGGAATGATATATAACAAAGGCTATGAATGAAGGGTACTATGAAGTAGTACGGGAAGAAGAACTTAGAATGAGTTATGAAGGATAATATATGAATTAAAAAAAATTCGTATTAATTAGAGAGAGATTTAGAAGTTGTAAAATTTCAATTGAGGACTCATGTGATAGCTGAGTTGTATGAACCTTTGTTATGGGCAGAGGTTTGTGCTTGGTGTAATAACTGCTTAACTTATTACAGTGATAATCATTTAGATTGGTCGCGCTATCAAGATGTATATGACGAGAAGGTGAATCTTTTCTAATGTATATACTTGGTAGGTAGAGAACGATAAGGTAGGTACGAGTTCCTGAAACTCATACTTATGGTAAGTTCGTGACTCATAATAATATGGTATGTTTTCGAACGTCTCAGTGAATGGAATGACTATAGTGCATGCCGTCTGGATGTTCTTAAACTCATATTATTGTGGAAAGTTCCTGAACTCATAATGTGTGGTAAGTTTATGGACTATACTAAGGTATAGGAATGTTTAGACTGAAAATGAGTTGTTTTCAGTAGGCTTAGTATTTAAGGTGCTAGAGAAGATTAAATATTGTCACAGTAAGACAATGAAGGAAGATGGAGAATAGGATATTCCAAGTCATCTAGCTATGCTAGATTTCGAAGTTTATTGAACTCGTGCTGATATGTACATTTTGAAAAAGAAAAGAATTGGTTAAACTTTTGGAATCAATAGAATTTTTAAAAGAGATATTCTTGGTATGTCTTTGCTAATTGCTTTGGCTAGACAGAAATTGATTTAAAATATTCAAAATGAATTTTATATCATCTGTGCATTCGATGCAAGGGTGGTAAAACGATGGAGTTGTTAATACCATTGAACCTGGTGTTGGATGTGATCTTAGGATCAACAACCCGCTATGGTATGATGTATAATGACGAAGTCCTCAACGTACTGTGAAAAGTACGATATCATGACGTCATAAACCGTTTTGATGTATTGCGAAAATAATTTAAAGAAGTAGTCGATGTCAATTGAGTTGACTAGACGAATGTTTCACGTTGAAATCCAATTTATTGGTATGGTCTAAGCTACTTGATTCGGCTAGACAAATGGTATGTCATCGAGCTTTCTTTGAGAACTTGTGCCAAACCAAATTGTTTTGGTGCGGAATCTAATGATTTAGTCTGAGGTGAACATGGAAGAGGTAGTTACTTTCTTTGTGATTGTAAACCGGACCAGATTAAAGAAGGGCTTCTGCACGAAATCTTTGTTTAACCTAGTAAGAGTTCATGGTCTATTTGACCCCTCAGCAAAAGTATGAAAAGTTTTAAGAGGAAATTTTATATTCCTCGTTATTCCTTCTGCTTCATGATTCTTGATATGTTATGGGGGTTAGGAATGAGGGAAAGATAAGAACTCCGTTGATGAGAAGTTGAGAAGAAAGGTAGGCTAAAATTTCGAGGACGAAATTCTGTGAAGAAGGGGTGAATGTGATGACCCGGGTAAGGGTGTGGTTTTATGAAATTCCGAGGACAAAATTTTTATAAGTGGGGAAGAGTGTGACGACCCGAAAATTCGGGTTGTCCAGAATTTAGGTTTAAAGAATTAGTTATTAATAAAATGAATTCTTATTAATACTATTTTGTGTTATGTGTTTATTAATCGTTCTATAACCTAAGATGATTATAAGTCAGGAGTATTCTGGCTACGAGCTAGATTGAACGAATAAGAATTTTCAAGACAAAAATGAAAGTTTTCCGGGAACAAAATATTTTCGGGGAAAAAGACGAAATAGGCACTACTCATCCGTTTCTGCTCGGAGATTTATTTTGAAATTCCGAGAAGTTATAGATTACGTTTAATTCTGAGACGTGATGGAATATTCAATAATATTTCAGTTACGACAAAAATAAAGTTTTTGCCTGCGGACTCAAAACCTAGGGTTAGGAAAAGTGAGTTTCGAGAATTTTATGATCACGTATAATCATTTGTGCAAAACGTGAAGGAAAACGCTTAACGCCGAAAAGTGTTTTTCAGTTTTTGAAGATCCGAAGAATACTTAAAAATTAGTCGGTAAAGGAAAGACGAAATATCCAAAAATATTTGGATTCCGAGAATCGCAGTTTTTGAACTGTCGGACGAAACCCAAAAGACAGAATCACGAAACTTCCAAGGAAAGTCTCATGAATAATAAGGAGGTCTAATGAGGAGGTGGGAATAGTAAGGAGGTGGAATAATAAGGAGGTTAAGGGGGGCGAAATGACTAAACTACCCCTAACTTTGGTTTTCTATAAATAGTAAACTTAATTCATTTAAATGGGGTTTTGGAAATCCTACACCTTAGAGAGAGAGAGAGAGGGTTCGGATGAAGAGGGAGAAAGAAGAACATGAGCATGAATGATCGGATCGAAAGTGTTCGTGAATTAGAAAAGCTTGCAAATCGCCGGCTTTGTCTAGAGGGAGAAAAATAAGAAGAGGTAATTTAAAACCTAGTTTCTTATAATATTTTCTTTAAGTTTAATATGTTTAAAACATAGCTTAATGAGAATAGAGAGAAGATGATGTTAGAAATGATTTCATATGGTTGAAATCATGAGAAAAGAAGAAATAAGAACTTAAAAATTTAGTTTATAAATTTCTTAAGGAAGTATAAGATTCGTAATGAATTAGAGCGATCCGAGTTGATTATATCAATAAGTAAGTGTAATAAGTAAGGAATAATGTTATATAACATCAAATTCCAATAAAAAGTGGAATCGTAAATCAAAATATCGATTAAAATGAAGAACGAACGAAGAACACGAAGAACACGCGAAGAACACGAAGAACGTTGTTGATGGACAAATTTAAAACCATCGTAGTGTAATTGTTGTAGATGGACAAGTTTAAAACCATCGCGTATAAGTTATATGTGTATTGTTTGGTTAGGAACTTTAGAAACATTCATGAAGAACAGATTAAAACTTAGCTATAACGAAGTTATGGCGAAATTTCATAAAAGACGAATGAGAATTAGAAAGTTAGTAAATGAACCCGAACGTGTAGGGTTTCATAAGAAAGTAAGAGAACATAGAAAACGTGAGTCGTGGACTCAAGAACAAGCGAGTTCCGAGTTTGAATGATCGAATTATGGACGAACAAACGAAGAGCGTTAAAAACGTAAAAATGAACGAAGGGTGAAGATTAAGCCAATCGAATGGCACGTTATCGGATTCAGAACAAAGTTCTGTCTGAGGAGTATTGAAGAACGTAAGATAAGGAAGAGAATAGCTTTGGAACGACCTCATTTCGAGTTATAACAAATAAGTTATGGAAGTGGGAAGTAAGCGTCTTAGAACGATCAAAGACTTAGAAGAATTTTTCAAGAATTAGGGCTTGGCGCCGCGGTGCCAACCATGCCTTGTAAGGTGGCACCACAACGCCAGACCAGGGAGCCTGGTACTGCATGCGCGCGCCGCGGAGCGAGAGATAAAGGAGAGAGTGGCGCTGCAGCGCCAGTGTTGGGAAAAAGCCAGAGATGAGCTTTTAACTGCTCAGCTCTTGGGGGAAATGAAAGGGACGATAAAGAATATAATATTCAACTAATGTGACACTTAATCAAGTGATGTAAAACTTTATTAAAGGTTGAACTTATTGATTAAACAAGATTAAATGACAAAGAATTTAATCACGGGATTACGTAACCGATATCTGGGGACCGTAGTCGGGATGAACGAACGTGAGGAATTGCTATGGTTGTGATTCCTTAGACGGTGAGTGACGAGGGTAATGAATAACATTTCAATGTTATATCATGATAATGAGAGATAAGTGTGAAGTGTATAGACGCTGTGAATGCAACGTCGTTGCGATGGACGCTTGGTCTTAGCATACAATGATCGGTATGGCTTTGACACTAAGAACTAGTAATGAGCATGGGGTTCATATAATGGATAACGAAAGTATTAAATAGTATATGAATTATCAAGAAAGCCGTAACAAATGGTAATAAGATTAATGAAAGCCTAATGTAATTCGATAAAGAATGAATCCGGAGGGATGACATTTAGTTGTCAGAAAGCCGTAAGGAATAAGAAATTGACTTAATCGAACATTATAGTTTAATAGTTTGTATAAGTTAAAAGAAGTTAGGTTGTGGTATAATCGTAACCTTGATGGTTGACATATGGGAGCTGGGCTAAATAATTCCTTCAGAGAGCGAAGGTATATATGAAACTGGCAACCGATCTAACTGTAAGACCCCAGCTTTTATAAATAAAGATGAATTTTTCTATAAATATTATTTTTTAATATTATGGAATAAATTTGATATAATGTTATAGTTGTGGGTAATATTTATAAATTTTGCAAAGTATGCAAGTTGTTATAAAATATTCATTTGGTCGGGGAATATTCTTTTTGTTAGAGAATATTAAATACAATAGCTCAATCATTGGTGGACCCCACAATGAAATTATTGTCGGATTGAGAAAACGATAAAAATATTTTATAAAAATAACTACGGAGGTGTTACCGTTAAAACTGTTGAACTACCCGGTGGTAAAAGTACGATGTCTGGCGTGGTTTCATAGTAGCACACTCAGTATTGATTATTGATGCTTACGTGAGAAGTCACTCTCATTATGCTCAATTATTACTACGATGAATTGTTGCATCATATCTCTTATATTATTGATTCAATTATTGTCACGGTATCATCTGTATAATATGTTATAGTATTAAATCAATAATTGAGACGATAAGTTATAAATGATTAATAATTGTTGAACGATTAAATATATGTTGATGAAAAAAAAAGATTTGTGGTAAGTTTGATTATTTTATGGGGGCTCATATATGTCATCATCTAAGAGTCTCTTCGTCAATAGTAATTACCTTCGTCAATAGTAATTACCCTTGTGAATAGTATTTACCTTCGTCAATAGTAATTACCTTCGTCAATAGTAATTACCCTTGTGAATAGTATTTAACTTCGTCGATAGTATTTACCTTCGTTAATAGTAATTACCTTTACCAGACGTCAAACCACTTGTCATTTCATATTACAACGTCGAACCACTTGTCGTTTCACATTACAAAGCGTCCAAACCGATTAAATCGAGCCACTTGCCTTTTCACACGGCGGTGCTAAGCTAGAAATCTTCTATAAATAGAGGCCTAGGGCTTCATTATTTTCACGAATTCATTCAAGCTATAGAGAGAGAAAGTATAGAGAGAATAAGAGAGAAAGAAGAAGAGTATTTTGTTACTACACTTTCTTTGCAGATTTCAATCTCCTACCAAATGTAAGGGGTGTTATTCTTTCTTATTCATGAAGAGAACTGTTGTTATTCCATTGCTTATTATTACATTGGAATAACTTTGTATCACGCTGGGTTTACCCTATACTTGGTGACATTCTTCTATTATTCATTGGAACATCCATGCATGTGTGTTTTACACCCGACTGGTTCCGTCTTTATTATTATTCATTTGGAACATCACATGCATGTGTTTTACACAGGACTGGTTCCGCTCTTTATTATTCTGTTGGAACATCACATGCATGTGTTTTACACCGGACTGAGTTAAAATCTTTTTTATTATTATTCATTGGAATATCCTATCATGTGTTTTACAATCGGATGCAGTTCCATCTTTATTATTACATTGGAACATCCATGCCGGTTGTGAATTTCACACGACTCGGTTCCGTTATTTATTATTACATTGGAATAACTTTTATGCATGCGGTCTATCGCATGCATGGTGATTTCTTTTGTTATTCCATTCTTTATTATACCCAAATGGTTAAAACTTTGACTTCTATACTCCATGAAATTAGTGGAATATCCTTGATATTTGTGTTTCATCCAAAGATCTTTTCATGAAAATATTCTTCCGATCATTCTTGAATTTTACTCTACAAAAGCAATATCATGTTGATAATTTGGGCGTTAATAATTCTTGGATAAAATAATTCTTGAACTTGTTTTATTGAATTCTTATATCATTGTCATCATCCTCATGTTTATATTTTTTTTAAAAAGTCATCGTGGCTTTTGTAGTGCATAGATGGACTTGGTATGATTATGACCGAGAGACTATTCTCGGTATAATCATGGTAGTAATGTTACAAATGATGTGGTAAAAATCCTCGATGGTCGTAGTGCATTGATGGGCCGATTGTTGGCATGATCATGACCATTAATGAATACACAAATATTCTTGGCCCGTAGTGCATGAATAATTGTGGTCGTGATACTAAAGAATATCCTTGGTAGTAGTGCGGGGGTGATTCGATGATGTGGAATATTTATTAAAGGCGTGTCTCGGCTATAACAATGATGAAAACCTTTTAAAACCTAAAAGATAGTAGACTTTATTTTCTACTTGACTCTTTTAATGGATTACATATTCAAGCTGCAGATTAAAGCCGGTTGTCTATTGTATTTTATCGGTTTAACATTGTTGAAGACTATTGATAATTTATTACGCATTATCTTAGTCATAATATTTCTTCTTGGGCTAGTTGAGCTCACCCTTTCTTTCACTTTTTCTCTTCTGAAATGAGAATATAGGCGGGACGAGTCGGGAAACGAGTGATGGTCCCGAAGATAGCATTAGTAGTCCTCACTATTACGTGAAATAGTGTGATAATAATTGTAATGAGGACTCCTTTTTGAGTTTGTATAATATCTAGTAGACGCGATATTTGTATTTAAACTCATAGTTTATGTCGTATTGTACACGACAGTTATGTTAGTAAGTTGTATTTAAATTCTGTACCATGTAAGTGGCGACCCAAGATGGGTGATGTATACCTAATTTTGGGGGCGTCACACTAACTCATTGTGATGGCAGTGTAGATGAGACGGGAACTTGTTTGTTGGTTGTTTGTGGGAAACCACTCAGAGTACTATATAGACTACTAGTAGAGACGCGATGTGTGCTGAGTCCTAGAGAAGTTATAAGAAGAAGATAAGAATATAAATCATCCAAGATGATGAACGTATGAGTAAGACATCTCCGTATGTCATAAAGCCGTAAATTGGTAAAGGAAGTTAGTCGCGTAACCTTATATTGCAAGAACGCGAACCCTAAGAAGTAAAGTTAAGTAAACCAATGCGTAAGTTCAATATATGACTAATTGGTGTTTATGTTTTCTCCTTATGTGTTATATAGGAATTGAAATGAACAGATTAAAAGCGTGAGTCGTGCGCGTAGGCGTAAGTTTCCTAACTTCATTCATATTACATGAATGTTAGTTTCTTAAACTTCTCCGATGTTGTACTTGAGATGTCTTGTCTATGTGCATATGTGCGATGTATGTACAAGGTGTTAGAATGTATGAGGCCTTGAGCCACAATTTGAACACTTCGGTATTTCTATGATATGAATTATTCTGTGATTAAGCTGTTCAATACAAGTATATTCTATTTATACATGAATCGTTATTGTTAAGTCTGTGCTAATGATTCTAGCCAGACAGGATGTGTATGAAAAACGTAGAGGGATGAAAGTATTTCAAAGTGAAAATAATTGATGTTTTAAAATGATAGGAATCGAGACTATTCCTATTATTCAAGATGCTTCATAACCTTTGTTCGGTTATGGAAGTTCTAGAGAAATGTTTTAATTCTGAAGTTGTTTGTTCAACTGTTATGACTTGCTGGGCAATTGAATGCTCACACTTGCTTTAAATGAAAAACAATTTTCAGCGAACAAGGTTAGAAGAACTTAAGGATCCCGTAAAGATCAAGCTGATGGTATCTAGATGCAGTACCATTCAGAAGGTGAATGAGCGAGAAGATCAAGTGAAGACTTGTAATGTAAAAAGATAGAATTTAATTATAGACTAGTTTAATGAACTGTTATGTATCCTTGGTGGCGGATAAAAGTCACTCTTGTAAGAAGAAATGAATAATGTATTTATCATTATTTGTAGTAAAAGAGGTCATAAGGTTCCAGAACCTGGGATTTGAGAGTGTATGTCGTTATATTGCATTATATAATGATGTATGTTGGATGAATGATGTACTCGTGATGTACGGAATTCGGGTGTGAAGATAGACCGGATTTCGGGGCGTCACAAGTTGGTATCAGAGCACATAGGTTATAAACCTTAGGTAGGGGTACCTAAGACTATAATCGTAGAGAGAAGGACAAAAAGATCACCACGTGATCATATTGACTCGTAGTAACAGATGAACTGTTAAACGAGGAATGATTTATAGCAAAGGCTATGAATGAAGGGTACTATGAAGTAGTATGGGAAGAAGAACTTAGAATGAGTTATGAAGGATAATATATGAATTAAAGAAAATTCGTATTAAGTAGAGAGAGATTTAGAAGTTGTAAAATTTCAATTGAGGACTCATGTGATAGCTGAGTTGTATGAACCTTTGTTATGGGCAGAGGTTTGTGCTTGGTGTAACAACTGCTTAACTTATTACAGTGATAATCATTTGGATTGGTCGCGCTATCAAGATGTATATAACGAGAAGGTGAATCTTTTCTCATGTATATACTTGGTAGGTAGAAAAGCGATAAGGTAGATGCGAGTTCACAAAACTCATACTTATGGTAAGTTCAGTGACTCATAATAATATGGTATGTTTTCGAGCGTCTCGTGAAATGGACGGCTATGGTGCATGCGGATGTTCTTAAACTCATATTATTGTGGAAAGTTCCTGAACTCATAATGTTTGGTATGTTGATGGACTATACTAAGGTATAGGAATGTTTAGACTGAAAATGAGTTGTTTTCAGTAGGCTTAGTATTTAAGGTGCTAGAGAAGATTAAATATTGTTGCAGTAAGACAATGAAGGAAGATGGAGAATAGGATATTCCAAGTCATCTAGCTATGCTAGATTTCGAAGTTTATTGAACTCGTGCTGATATGTACATTTTGAAAAGGAAAAGAATTGGTTCAACTTTTGGAATCAATAGAATTTTTAAAAGAGATATTCTTAGTATGTCTATGCTAATTGCTTCGGCTAGACAGAAATTGATTTAAAATATCATCTATGCATTCGATACAAGGGTGGTAAAACGATGGAGTTGTTAATACCATTGAACCTGGTGTTGGATGTGATCTTAGGATCAACAACTCGCTATGGTATGATGTATAATGACGAAGTCACGAACTGACGAAGTCCTCAACGTACTGTGAAAAGTATGGTATCATGACGTCATAAACCGTTTTGATGTATTGCGAAAATAATTTAAAGAAGTAGTCGATGTCAATTGAGTTGACTAGACGAATGTTTCACGTTGAAATCCAATTTATTGGTATGGTCTAAGCTACTTGATTCGGCTAGACAAATGGTATGTCATCGAGCTTTCTTTGAGAACTTGTGCCAAACATAATTGTTTTGGTGTGAAATCTAATGATTTAGTCTAATGATAACATGGAAGAGGTAGTTACTTTCTTTGGGTTTGTAAACTGACCGTTAAAGAAGGGCTTACAACGAAATGTTGTTTAACCTAGTAAGAGTTCATGGTCTATTTGACCCCTCAGCAAAAGTATAAAAAGTTTTAAGAGGAAATTTATATTCCTCGTTATTCCTTCTGCTTCATGATTCTTGATATGTTATGGGGTTTAGGAATGAGGGAAAGATAAGAACTCTGTTGAAGAGAAGTTGAGAAGAAAGGTAGGCTAAAATTTTGAGGACGAAATTCTATGAAGAAGGGGTGAATGTGATGACGCGGGTAAGGGTGTGGTTTTATGAAATTCCGAGGACGAAATTTTTATAAGTGGGGAAGAGTGTGACGACCCGAAAATTCGGGTTGTCCAGAATTTAGGTTTAAAGAATTAGTTATTAATAAAATGAATTCTTATTAATACTATTTTGTGTTATGTGTTTATTAATCGTTCTATAACCTAAGATGATTATAAGTCAGGAGTATTCTGGCTACGAGCTAGATTGAACGAATAAGAATTTTCAAGACGAAAATGAAAGTTTTTCGAGAACAAAATATTTTCGGGGAAAAAGACGAAATAGGCACTACTCATCCGTTTCTGCTCGGAGATTTATTTTGAAATTCCGAGAAGTTATAGATTACGTTTAATTCTGAGACGTGATGGAATATTCAATAATATTTCAGTTATGACAAAAACGAAGTTTTCGCCTGCGGACTCAAAACCTAGGGTTAGGAAAAGTGAGTTTCGAGAATTTTATGATCACGTATAATCATTAGTGCAAAATGTGAAGGAAAACGCTTAACGTCGAAAAGTATTTTTCAGTTTTTGAAGATCCGAAGAATACTTAAAATTAGTCGATAAAGGATGAGGCGAAATATCCAAAAATATTTGAATTAGAGAATCGCAGCTGAACCGCTTTGATTTAAACCCGAAGATAAAATCACGAAACTTCCAAGGGAAGTCTCGTGAATAGTAAGGAGGTCTAATGAGGAGTTGGGAAGAGTAACGAGGTGGAATAGTAAGGAGGTTAAGGGATGCAAAATGACTAAACTACCCCTAACTTTTGTTTTCTACAAATAGTAAGCTTAATTCATTTAAATGGGATTTTGGAAATCCTACACCTTAGAGAGAGAGAGTGAGGGTTCGGATGAAGAGGGAGAAGGAAGAACATGAGCATGAATGATCGGATCAAAAGTGTTCGTGAAATAGAAAAGCTTGCAAATCGCCGGCTTTGTCTAGCGGGAGAAAAATAAGAAGAAGAGGTAATTTAAAACCTAGTTTCTTCTAATATTTTCTTTAAGTTTAATATGTTTAAAACATAGCTTAATGAGAATAGAGAGAAGATGATGTTAGAAATGATTTCATATGGTTGAAATCATGAGAAACGAAGAAATGAGAACTTAGAAATTTAGTTTATAAATTTCTTAAGGAAGTATAAGATTCGTAATGAATTAGAGCGATCTGAGTTGATTATATCAATAAGTAAGTGTAATAAGTAAGGAATAATGTTATATAACATCAAATTCCAATAAAAAGTTGAATTGTAAACCAAAATATCGATTAAAAATGAAGAACGAACGAAGAACACGAAAAACACGCGAAGAACACGAAGAACGTTGTTGATGGACAAATTTAAAACAATCATAGTGTAATTGTTGTTGATGGACAAGTTTAAAACCATCGCGTATAAGTTAGATGTGTATTGTTTGGTTAGGAACTGTAGAAACGTTCATGAAGAACGGATTAAAACTTAGCTATAACAAAGTTATGGCGAAATTTTGTAAAAGACAAACGAGAAAGTTAGAAATGAACCCGAATTAGTTTCAAATGAACCATAGAAAAGTGAGTCGTGGACTCAAGAATGTTAGGGATCGAATTCATGAAAAAAAAGCGTAAAATAAACAAAGGGTGAAGATTAAGAATCATAGAAAAAGTTACGTGGAGTCGATGGACTCGAAGAATGAAAGCGAAGTTCCTTAGAGTTCAAATGATCGAATTACGGATGAACAAAAAGAAGAGCGTTAAATGCACAAAAAAGTTAATCATGTTTGATGATAAAGCATATACTTTGTAACAATCTTATTCATTTATTAATAAAAAGTATTAATTTATTAAAGGCTTTTAATTATCTACGTGATCTTTGTTTTATAATATGTGATAAACCCATAGTTTTAAGCAATGCTTTTAGAATAATGATGATGATCATTCTAATGAGATCTAAATTCTTAGAAAGCTTAAAACTAAAATAGTTCCCAATCGTTGGATTACTAAATTGGGGATTAGTGAATCCGGATAGATTAGTACATCGTTAACTTGCTCGTTGGATGAGGATGATTGATCTCATGATCATTTGTGTGGAACACTAAAAGCAAGTATGTAGGTGCTTATTAGAGAATAAGTTCAACTTTGAGCATTGGCTCGCTAATTAAGAATACCTAATGGAGTTTTATTTGCTGTCGATAGGAATTCTGTAGTGATAGTAGTACTGAAGTAATCCTTGGACTTGAGATCATCATAGTATCTTGTGTATGATGAGTTATACTTTGACTTATTCCTTAAGACCCTTAGGGTATATCAAAGGTATGCTTGGGTATAATAAGTTGTACATGGAGATAATGTATGATCGATAAAGAATCTACCACTTCAATAAAAGAAGAAAATGTCTATGTGATTAGATAAATGACAACCCGGTAGTCCTTGGCGAAAGCGAAATGAAATTAGAAAGGAGTTTCTAATTTGCATTATTTGGAGTTGTGCATTTAAGGATCGAAATACATATAATTAAATAAAATAAGACTTGATGTAATTCCATGTCTTATATTTAATTGGGACATTGTATGGTGGAAGGATTGAATTATCTGGTAACTATTTACTCGAAAGGTTCTTTTATGATTAATGTTGAAATCTATATTATCTGGAAAGTGCGTTGATCATTGGGAGGCTTATCCTATTGTAGAATAAATATTATTTATTTAAATAAATTAATTATTTAATTTATTTATTTAAATAAGATTAAATTATTCTAATTGATTTATTCTGGCAAGGTTTAATATGGAGAACCTAAAGGGTCACACCATAAAAAAGGAAGAATAATTATTTAAGAAGTTAATGGCATAATCGTAATAATATGTTAAGTATATTTAATTTAATCTATGGTGATAGAATAAATTAAATAGCTTAATATTATTATTTAATATTTTAGAAATATTAAATATAAATTAATAAGAGGAGTCTTATTAATATTATTACAATTATTATTATTTTAATTTCTAAAAGAGTTTAGGAATTAATTTAATATAAGTACTCTCATTTATTCTAATTGGATTAGGAAGGAAAATTAGTTAAAGGAGTTTAATTAATTATCCTAATAAGATTAGGGAGCTTAATTAATTAAAAGAATTTAATTAATTAAATAAATTCCAATTCCTTAATTGTTAAGGTGGGTTGCCCACATCTATAAATAAGAGGAGTCTTATTATGGGTGGTAGGGGTTGTTGACTTTTTCACAACTACGTAATAATTCCATTTGTTGGAGAGTACGCCTTTTACATAGAGATAGAAAAACTAGGGTTTGAGCCAATACCCTTCTTCTTGAATCATTATTATTCCTTGGTGGATCACCTCTAGAGGCCCGAACATATGGGTGGCTAACGTTGATCGAAGGAAGGAACAAAACCGGTGGATTCAAGTTGAGCGAAAAAGGATTTGGAGGTGAACTTGTACACGAGGAAGCTCGATCTTGAGGGTATGATTTTATTCTTTATCTTTTCGTTTAATTAATAATTATGCATAAAGGGTGATCAGGGGTATATGGTTTGTAAATTTTTTAAACTCGATTTTTACACGCTTAGCACTTTTATGCAATTTGATTGCGTTCTTGAATATTACAAACCCTAACGGTGGCATCGAGCCAAACCTTTATCTGAATTATTAATTGTTTTAATTTGATATGTATATTGATATGTGTTTAGAACAATTTAATTGGGCATAATTTTATTGTATAAAATTTAAAAAAAAAAAAAAAAAAAAAAAAAAAAAAAAAATGAAATTTTTTTTTTTATTTTTTATTAAAAATATAAAAAGTAACCAAAATTTATTTTTATATTGACAAAATTATAAAATTTTATATATAATTTTTTTTTTGAATGATGAAATATATATATATATTTATAAAAAATATATTATATATATTTTTATTATATAATATATATATATATATATTATAATATGGTTATATATATTTTTATATATATATATATATATATATATATATATATATATATATATATATATTTATATATATATATATATATATATATATATATATATATATATATATATATATATATATATATATATATATATATATATATATATATATATATATATATATATATATATATATATATATATATATATATATATATATATATATATATATATATTTTAATTATTTTATAATTAAAATAAAAAATTTATTTTAATTTTAAAATAAAAGTTTATTTTAATATTAAAATAAAAAGTTTATTTTAATTTTAAAATTAAATTTCATCTTAACTAATTAGAGTTGGAATTGGATTCCATGATAACTAATTGGAGTTGAAATTGGATTTTATTTTTCTAAAAAATAAAGGAGTTTATTTGTGAATAGGGAAGTAAATCCATCTTTCCTTAAATAAAGGAGTTTATTTAGATATGAAATAAGATTTCATATTATTCAAAATAAAAGAGTTTATTTGTGAATAGGAAAGAAAAATTTCCTTAAATAAAGAGTTTATTTAAATATGAAATAAGATTTCAATTATTCAAAATAAAGAGTTTATTTAAATAGGAAATAATCCTATTTCCTTAAATAAAGGAGTTTATTTAAATATGAAATAAGATTTCATATTATTCAAAATAAAGGAATTTGTGAATAGAAAATCAAGTGTTTCCTTTAATAAAAGATTTTTTTTACATGGAATTGGATTCCATAATTAATTAAAATAAAAGAGTTTATTTTAATTAAAGATTTTTTTATATATATGGAATTGGATTCCATAATTAATTAAAATAAAGGAGTTTATTTTGATTAAAGATTTTGATTAAAATAAAATAGTTTATTTTATTCAAAATTGGATAAATTAAAATAAAATAGTTTTATTTTGATTTAAATTTGGATTAAAATAAAGGAGTTTATTTTGATTCAAAATAGATTTTATACTAACTAAATTTGCCCATTAAATGATATCAATATATATATTAAATGTTTATTATTAATAAGATGAATGTTATTTATTGATGCGTATGATGATGTGTATGATAATAAATGGGATTGATTATGGACTATTGACCCGATGTGATTGGATTTTATTTTAGTTGGATGCATGAATGTATGGGTTTTATTAAATGGGGTTTACTGCGTACCTCGTCTTCTCTAATTTTTCTTAATGTAAATTCTATCTCCTCTCTATGTACTTCCCTTTATTTGCGATCGAGGTTTCTATTTATTTTAAATAGTTTTGTAATAGGAATAGTTAGAATTAATTTTGAAAAATTGGAGATCGAGGAAAGCGAAGGCGCTTGAAGACCAGTTTGTAATGGAGCAGGGTTTAAATGTAATAGTTATATTTAAATATTATTTCTTGCACCCCTAGGGTTTGACCTTTTGGTTCACTTGGTGGCTCTAGTGAACCAAACTAGAATAAAAGTCCATAATCAATCAAGGGTAGAATATAGTATTCTATATGTGCATGCTTATATATATATATATATATATATTATATGAACATGCTTAGCATGTTCATTAATATATATAGCGTATTTTATATATATATATGTGCATGCATGCAGCTAAACAAGATGAGACAAATTAATAACAAACCCTCGATTTTTTTATATTAAGTCTAAGCGTTCAAAGATATTTGGAATATCGAGCGTTAAGCCTTCTAGCATGATAAAATTAATAGAGTATTAAATATTTAATATGAGTTTGTTGTGTCACCACAAGGCAAGTATTAAGTATTTAAGATGTTAATTTATCACATTTGATGCTTATAAAGAAAATTGAACAATATTGTTTTGTTGTGTCACCACAAGGATGATATTTTTCTTTTTGAATATATGGAGTGCTAGGTTGGACTTAACTTGGATAATTTTGATTCGGATGTGCCACCACTTGATCAAAATAATCTAAGAGGCAAAATCTGAGGAGTTGCATAGTTGATGTAATTGACAAAAGTTGTCTACCTATTTATTTATATATAGTTTGTTGTGTCACCACAAGGCTATATATACATTTGAAATGGGATCCTTATTCTCACTAGCAAATCTTTAATTAGATTTTGCGAGAACTATATAAGTGAGGTAATATAGTTTGAAGAAAATAGTGGGAGATACCAATTTAAAACAAGACCTAATTTATTTTGGTAATTAATAAAGAATGTATGTTAAAATGTTGTTAATTACAAATTCATTTCTGAAATTTTACATGTCTAAAATTACTATCAACTGCGAAGCATATTAGATGCTAAATTAACGGGGCCAAATTAAGCGGATTGGTTAAGGAATTTGAGAATAGTTCTCATGGTTTGAAAAGCTATCTTATGTCATAATCGCCTATCCTGCCTGCAATGGTTGCGAGAATGATGCCTCGAGGAAGAGATTGCTACTTTTAGAAAGTGGCGAGATGATGCCTGATTGGCTCGATGCATCATGCTCATCCATATGAGTAACGAGCTTGACGTCGACGTGAAACTATGGATGCTCTACTATATTCCACGCATCATCAAGTAGTTGATGGTGAGGAAAATAGGGCCGATAGATATCGAGATATCTAAGGAGCTCTTAGATCTAGAATGGCCAATGGCACTATAAATGCAGACTGAAAAAAAGTTCTTAACATAATCAATTTGATTGATCGATTAGGACAACGGGTTTTGTCATGGATGGAGAGTTGAGCGAAGATTTGATCTTGCACTCACTCCGGACTCCTTTCACAATTGTTGTGAATTTTTCATATGAACAAGCTAGATATCGACCTCATTGATTTGCTTAACATGTTGAAAAATGTTGAGAGTCACTTTCAACCAAGAAAGATCAAGTCTTCTTGGTAGGGGCCAAAGGATCTTACGAAAGAAGAGCGATTCAAAGAAGGTAAATAGAAAGGCATAAACAAGGATAATAAGAACAAAAGCGATATGGATAGCAAAGGTTTGCTTCCTTTGCAATAAGCACAGACCTTTGGAAAAGAAAGCTGCGAGAAGCATCTTGCGAGAGGCTAACGAAAAAAGCTTAGTGAAGTTTGATTTACAAATCTGAAATTTGTTCATGATTTAAATAAATTTTTCTTTAAGTCGAGGTTCTACTTGGGTATTGGATCTGACTTTGGTTATCATAAATATAGATTTATGAAGGGACCAAGCGAGTAGAAAGCTAAACAAATATAAGTAATCTATGTGTGGAAAATGAAGCAAAGGTTGCTTTGCATTAGCCATAGAAACTTATAGTTTAGCAATGCTACGGGCAAATCTATTAAGTCGATAAGTTGTTATTGTATTCCGATTCTTGTTAAAAATATTATTTCCATTTTATTGTTGGACAATGAAATCTTTGGTATTATAATTAAGAACAATTGTTGTTATATTTATAATAATAATGTTTTGTATAAATGGGAATATTACTTAATAAATTTTGTATACTTGACTTACGTGAAAATATATTTTGCAAATTGAACAAACTAGTATAAGAAAAGGAGATGATCATTCAAAGAGTTGAATGTGTGTATTTGTTTGAAATCTGAAGTGTGAATTATTTGAAAGGTTCAAAAGAATTGAAAAAGTGAAACAAATTGGCAAAGTATTAAGATTCTTTGATTAGATCGAGGAATAAATACTTGTGCAATAAGTTTCTAGATCATCTCAAATGGTTTTCTCATAATGGACACATCGATCTGTGATAATTGATTGATGTATCGAAAGGAAAAATCGTACCTTGTTGGACATAGTGCGGTCCATAATGATTTTACTGACATTCCGGTATCCTTACAGGATAATGTCCTAGAAATGGTACTGCATATCTCTGAAAATGGTAACCTCAAAATCCATTTAAGACTCCATAAAAGTTATGGATGGGAGGATTCTAATCTTAAGTATGTTAAGATAAGGGTTGTCGACTTATGTGAAAAGGTTTCAAAGGATAAGCTTGGGACAAGATTTGACAAATCTGATTTGTGGGACATCCTAAAAAGTAAGTTTAGGGTATATGTTCTATAATCCTACTTAGCAAAAGGTGTTTATTCTGAAACACGCTTCCTTCAAGATAAAGGTGTTTATCATTGAAGGGGCTAGTGTGGGAGGATAATAGATCTTGAAAGTTTCAAGAACCACAAAACACTATATAAGTCGAATAAGAGGAACACATAGATAGACCTGTTGTACCACAACCAAATAAATAAATGCGGAATAGTACCAAGATACCTAGGAGGTATGGATTCATCATGGATGATGATGATGATGAGTACATCATAGAAGATGATGATCCGATTACATATGATGAGGTAAGTGTTGTCACTCGGAGAAATGGATTGAAGCAAGTTTCTCAAATATGGAACATTAAGTTTTGATGAAGCAATCAAAAGAGTTTGATTTTATCAAAAATAAGAATGAACCTAGTGTGTACAAAAGGGTCGATTAGGGATTTCGTGACATTCTAGTATTATATGTTGATATACTACGGATGAGGAATGACATACCAATCTACAATCGGTAAAGATAAAGTTGTCTAAACATTCCTCCATGAATGATTTGGGAAGAGTATCTTAATTGGGGATAAAATCTATATAGATAGATTTAAGAGGATGCTCGACTTAACCCGAGGAATTATATTCATTTGATGCTAAAGTCGTTTAGCATGGCAAACTCAAGAGATGTCTCATGTTGATGAGCTATGGGTGTATCTCTCTTAATAGTCCCCATAGACTCACGAAAAGAGAGATTCGCATGAGTGACAATCATGTATGCAATGAAATATCTGAGACACGATGTTGATCGATCGTATTATGGAGAAGTTCACTATGAGTCGGTGAAAAACATCTTAAAGTGCTTAGCAGGCACTAAGGATGTGATCATATTCATGGTGGGTCTAAATTAAAACTAGAGGCTTAACGACTCAAGTTTTTCGAGACGGAGACCAAGATGACGAAAAAATCCACTTTAAGGTAAAGCGTTACCTTGAGCGGTGGTGCGATGAATTGGAAAGGTTCCAAGCAATGACAAAAAGTTCTTTGGTTTAGTGATAAAGACAAAGTATATAGCTATAAATGAAGGCTGCAGTTGATTGTTTGGATTAAAAGTTCATTCTGAGAACTAGGAATAGTTCTAAGTCTCATCTTGGATCTAAACATGTGTTGTGGCACTTTCATTTGATTATTAGAATCATTGAAAGATGGGAAATCACTATAGAGATAGTGGACTCTCATGAACAACATTACATATCCATTAACTAAAGCTTATCCAACAACGGGATAATCGTCACTTAGAGAAGAAGTATGAGATACCATGACGATTGGCTTTAGTGCAAGTGGGAGATTGAAAGTAGTATGCACACAAACCATCATGTTTGATGATAAAGCATATACTTTGTAACAATCTTATTCATTTATTAATAAAAAGTATTAATTTATTAAAGGCTTTTAATTATCTACATGATCTTGTTTTATAATATGTGATAAACCCATAGTTTTAAGCAATGCTTTTAGAATAATGATGATGATCATTCTAATGAGATCTAAATTCTTAGAAAGCTTAAAACTAAAATAGTTCCCCAATCGTTGGATTACTAAATTGGGGATTAGTGAATCCGGATAGATTGAGTACATCGTTGCTTGCTCATTGGATGAGGATGATTGATCTCATGATCATTTGTGTGGAACACTAAAGCAAGTATGTAGGTGCTTATTAGAGAATAAGTTCATTTGAGCATTGGCTCGCTAAGGAATACCTAATGGAGTTTTATTTGCTGTCGATAGGAATTCTGTAGTGATAGTAGTCTGAGTAATCCTTGGACTTGAGATCATCATAGTATCTTGTGTATGATGAGTTATACTTTGACTTATTCCTTAAGACCCTTAGGGTATATCAAAGGGTATGCTTGGGTATAATAAGTTATACATGGAGATAATGTATGATCGATAAAGAATCTACCACTTCTAATAAAGAGAAGAAATGTCTATGTGATTCGATAAATGACAACCCGATGAGTCCTTGGCGGCGAAATGAAATTAGAAAGGAGTTTCTAATTTGCATTATTTGGAGTTGTGCATTTAAGGATCGAAATACATATAATTAAATAAAATAAGACTTGACAGTAATTCCATGTCTTATATTTAATTGGGACATTGTATGGTGGAAGGATTGAATTATCTGGTAACTATTTACTCGAAAGGTTCTTTTATGATTAATGTTGAAATCTATATTATCTGGAAAAGTGCGTTGATCATTGGGAGGCTTATCTATTGTAGAATAAATATTATTTATTTAAATAAATTAATTATTTAATTTATTTATTTAAATAAGATTAGAATTATTCTAATTGATTTATTCACAACCGGTTTAATATGGAGAACCTAAAGGGTCACACCATAAAAGGAAGAATAATTATTTAAGAAGTTAATGGCATAATCGTAATAATATGTTAAGTATATTTAATTTAATCTATGGTGATAGAATAAATTAAATAGCTTAATATTATTATTTAATATTTTAGAAATATTAAATATAAATTAATAAGAGGAGTCTTATTAATATTATTACAATTATTATTATTTTAATTTCTAAAAGAGTTTAGGAATTAATTTAATATAAGTACTCTCATTTATTCCTAATTGGATTAGGAAGGAAAATTAATTAAAGGTTTAATTAATTATCCCTAATAAGATTAGGGCTTAATTAATTAAAAGAATTTAATTAATTAAATAAATTTCAATTCCTTAATTGTTAAGGTGGGTTGCCCACATCTATAAATAAGAGGAGTCTTATTATGGGTGGTAGGGTTTGTTGATTTTAACAAAGCTAGGGATACGTAATAATTCTTAAATTTGTTGGAGATGTAAAAAACTACGTAGTATGCTTTAAGTCATTATTGATCTTGTTTTGATGATAAAGCATATACTTTGTAACAATCTTATTCATTTATTAATAAAAAGTATTAATTTATTAAAGGCTTTTAATTATCTACATGATCTTAAAGGCTTTAAATTATTTTATAATATGTGATAAACCCATAGTTTTAAGCAATGCTTTTAGAATAATGATGATGATCATTCTAATGAGATCTAAATTCTTTGAAAGCTTAAAACTAAAATAGTTCCCAATCATTGGATTACTAAATTGGGGATTAGTGAATCAGGATAGATTGAATACGTCGTTAACTAACTTTCATTGGATGAGGATGATTGATCTCATGATCATTTGTGTGGAACACTAAAGCAAGTATGTAGGTGCTTATTAGAAATAAGTTCATTTGAGCGTTGGCTCATTAAGGAATACCTAATGGAGTTTTATTTGCTGTCGATAGGAATTCTGTAGTGATAGTAGTCTAGTAATCCTTGGACTTGAGATCATCATAGTATCTTGTGTATGATGAGTTATACTTTGACTTATTCCTTAAGACCCTTAGGGTATATCAAAGGGGTATGCTTGGGTATAATAAGTTGTACATGGAGATAATGTATGATCGATAAAGAATCTATCACTTCAATAAAGAAGAGAAATGTCTATGTGATTCGATAAATGACAACCCAGTAGTCTTTGGCAAGGCGAATGAAATTAGAAAGGAGTTTCTAATTTGCATTATTTGGAGTTGTGCATTTAAGAGTCGAAATACATATAATTAAATAAAATAAGACTTGTGATAATTCCATGTCTTATATTTAATTGGGACATTGTATGGTGGAAGGATTGAATTATCACAGTAACTATTTACTCAAAGGTTCTTTTATGATTAATGTTGAAATCTATATTATCTGGAAAGTCGTTGATGATGTTGGGAGGCTTATCCTATTGTAGAATAAATATTATTTTTTAAATAAATTAATTGTTTAATTTATTTATTTAAATAAGATTAAATTGTTCTAATTGATTTATTCACAACCGGTTTAATATGGAGAACCTAAAGGGTCACACCATAAAAGGAAGAATAATTATTTAAGAAGTTAATGGCATAATCGTAATAATATGTTAAGTATATTTAATTTAATCTATGGTGATAGAATAAATTAAATAGCTTAATATTATTATTTAATATTTTAGAAATATTAAATATAAATTAATAAGAGGAGTCTTATTAATATTATTACAATTATTATTATTTTTTAATTTCTAAAAGAGTTTAGGAATTAATTTAATATAAGTACTCTCATTTATTCTAATTGGATTAGGAAGGAAAATTAATTAAAGGAGTTTAATTAATTATCCTAATAAGATTAGGGAGCTTAATTAATTAAAAAAAGAATTTAATTAATTAAATAAAACCCAATTCCTTAATTGTTAAGGTGGGTTGCCCACATCTATAAATAAGAGGAGTCTTATTATGGGTGTGATGGGTTGTTGACTTTTACAACGTAATAATTCCAATTTGTTGGAGAGTACCTTTTCTATGTAGAGATAGAAAAACTAGGGTTTGAGCCATAACACCCATCTTCTTGAATGAATTTTATTCTTCCTTGGTGGATCACCTCTAGAGGCCAAACATTTGGGTGGCTAACGTTGATCGAAGGAAGGAACCAAACCGGTGGATTCAAGTTGAGCGAAAGGATTTGGAGGTGAACTTGTACGAGGAAGCTCGATCTTCAGGGTATGATTTATTCTTTATCTTTTCGTTTAATTAATAATTGTGCATAAAGGATGATCCGGGTATATGGTTTGTAAAATTTTAAACTCGATTTTTACACGCTTAGCATTTTTTATGCAATTTGATTGCGTTATGAATATTACAAACCCTAACATGGCATCGAGCCAAACCTTTATGCAAATTATTAATTGTTTTAATTTGATATGTATATTGATATGTGTTTAGAACAATTTAATTGGGCATAATTTTATTGTATAAAATTTATTTAAAAAAAAAAAAAAAAAAAAATCTTTTAGAAATCATATATATATGATATAACATAAAAAAAAAATGGTATAATTAATATTTTTTTTTTTTGAAATCAAAAAAAAACTACATAAATATAAAGCAAGTTCACAAGTTTTATAAAACATTTTTTAAAGAACAAAAATTTGAAATGACACATAAGGTCCGTATGATCTTAATTATATAATATGATGTTATATATATAATTAATTGGAATTAACCATATACCATATGAATCACTAATGGGAACAAATGGCACGGTATATATATATATATATATATATATATATATATATATATATATATATATATATATATATATATTCTCAATAATTTTATTATTAAAATAAAAAATTTATTTTTTTTTTAAAATAAAAAGTTTATTTTAATATTAAAATATAAAATTTATTTTAATTTTAAAATTAAATTTCATCTTAACTAATTAGAGTTGGAATTGGATTCCATGATAACTAATTGGAGTTGAAATTGGATTTTATTTTTCCTAAAATAAATGAGTTTATTTGTGAATAGGAAGTAAATCCATCTTTCCTTAAATAAAGGAGTTTGTTTAGATATGAAATAAGATTTCATATTATTCAAAATAAAAGGAGTTTATTTGTGAATAGGAAAGAAATCCATGTTTCCTTAAATAAAGGAGTTTATTTAGATATGAAATAAGATTTCATATTATTCAAAATAAAGGAGTTTATTTGTGAATAGGAAAGAGATATCCGTGTTTCCTTTAAATAAATGATTTTTTTTTTTACATGGAATTGGATTCCATAATTAATTAAAATAAAAGAGTTTATTTTAATTAAAGATTTTTTTTATATATATGGAATTGGATTCCATAATTAATTAAAATAAAGGAGTTTATTTTGATTAAAATTTTGATTAAAATAAAATAGTTTATTTTATTCAAAATTAGATAAATTAAAATAAAATAGTTTTATTTTGATTTAAATTTGGATTAAAATAAAGGAGTTTATTTTGATTCAAAATTAGATTTTATACTAACTAAATTTGCCCATTAAATGATATCAATATATATATTAAATGTTTATTATTCATGAGATGAATGTTATTTATTGATGCGTATGGTGATGTGTATGATAATAAATGGGATTGATTATGGACTATTGACGATGTGATTGGATTTTATTTTAGTTGGATGCATGAATGTATGGGTTTTATTAAATGGGGTTACTGCGTACCTCGTCTTCTCTAATAATTTTTCTTAATGTAAATTCTATCTCTCTCCTATGTACTTCCCTTTTGCTGTGATCAAGGTTTCTATTTATTTTAAAATAGTTTTGTAATAGGAATATTTAAAATTAATTTTGAAAAATTAGAGATCGAGGAACAAGAAGACTTGAAGACCCGTTTGTAATGGAGCAGGGTTTAAATGTAATAGTTATATTTAAATATTATTTCTTGCACCCACAGGGTTTGACCTTTTGGTTCACTTGGTGGCTCTAGTGAACCAAACTAGAATAAAAGTCCATAATCAATCAATCAAGTAGAATATAGTATTCTATATGTGCATGCTTATACTATATATATATATATATTATGCAAACATGCTTGCATGTTCATTAATATAATGTGTATTTTATATATATATAAAAATGCTGCTATAAACAAGATGAGACAAATTAATAACAAACCCTCAATTTTTATATTAAGTCCTAAGCGTTCAAAGATATTTGGAATATCGAGCGTAAGCCTTCTAGCATGATAAAATTAATAGAGTATTAAATATTTAATATGAGTTTGTTGTGTCACCACAAGGCAAGTATTAAGTATTTAAGATGTTAATTTATCACATTTGATGCTTATAAAGAAAATTGAACAATATTGTTTTGTTGTGTCACCACAAGGATGATATTTTTCTTTTTGAATATATGGAGTGCTAGGTCGGACTTAACTTGGATAATTTTGATTGGGATGTGTGCCACCACTTGATCAAAATAATCTAAGAGGCAAAATACAAGGAGTTGCATAGTTGATGTAATTGACAAAAGTTGTCTACCTATTTATTTATATATAGTTTGTTGTGTCACCACAAGGCTATATACATTTGAAATGGGATCCTTATTCTCACTAGCAAATCTTTAATTAGATTTTGCGAACTATATAAGTGAGGTAATATAGTTTGAAGAAAATAGTGGGAGATACCAATTTAAAACAAGACCTAAATTATTTTGGTAATTAATAAAAGAATGTATGTTAAAATGTTGTTAATTACAAATTCATTTACGAAATTTTACAATGTCTAAAATTACTATCAACTGCGAAGCATATTAGATGTTAAATTAACTGAGGCTAATTAAGCGGATTGGTTAAGGAATTTGAGAATAGTTCTTATAGTGAAAAGCTATCTTATGTCCTTAATACGCCTATCCTACGCAATGGTTGCAGACATGCCTCTGAGGAAAGATTGCTACTTTTAGAAAGTGGCAAGATGATGCGCGATTGGCTCGATGCATCATGCTCGCATCCATGAAATGCTGAGCTTGACGTCGGCATGAAACTATGGATGCTCCTACTATATTCCCACATCAAGTAGTTGATGGTGAGGAAAGTGGGGCCGATAGATATCGATATCTAAGGAGCTCTTAGATCTAGAATGGCCAATGGCACTATAAATGCAGACAAAAGTTCTTAACATTATCAATTTGATTGATCGATTAGGACAACGAGTTTTGTCATGGATGGAGAGTTGAGCGAAGATTTGATCTTGCACTCACTCCGGACTCCTTTCACAATTGTTGTGAATTTTCATATGAATAAGCTAGATATCGACTTTCATTGATTTGCTTAACATATTGAAAAATGTTGAGAGTCACTTTCGACCCAAGAAAGACCATGTCTTCTTGGTAGGGGCCAAAGGATCTTCTCGAAAAGAGGAGCGATTCAAAGAAGGTAAATAGAAAGGCATAAACAAAGGATAATAAGAACAAAAGCGTCACGGATAGCAAAGGGTTTGCTTCCACTGCAATAAGCACTGGACCTTTGGAAAGAAAGCTGCGAGAAGCATCTTGCGAGAGGCTAACCAAAGAAGCTTAGTGAAGTTTGATTTACAATCTGATTTTGTTCATGATTGAAATAAATTTTTCTTTAAGTCGAGGTTCTACTTGGGTATTGGATCTGACTTTGGTTATCATAAATATAGATTTATGAAGGACCAAAGCAGTAGAAAGCTAAACAAATATAAGTAATCCTATGTATGGAAAATGTAGCAAAGGTTGCCATATTAGCCATAGAAACTTATAGTTTAGCAATGCTACTGAGCAAATCTATTAAGTCGATAAGTTGTTATTGTATTCCGATTCTTGTTAAAAATATTATTTCCATTTTATTGTTGGACAATGAAATCTTTGGTATTATAATTAAGAACAATTGTTGTTCTATTTATAATAATAATGTTTTGTATAGAATGGAATATTACTAATAAATTTTGTATACTTGACTTACGTGAAAAATTATTTTGCATATTGAACAAACTAGTATAAGAAAAGGAGATGATCATTCAAAGAGTTGAATGTATGTATTTGATGAAATACAAGTGTGAATTATTTGAAAGGTTCAAAGAATTCAAAAGTGAAACAAATTGGCAAAGTATTAAGATTCTTTGATTAGATCGAGGAATAAATACTTGTGCAATAAGTTTCTAGATCATCTCAAATGGTTTTCTCATATTGGACGCCTCTCGATATACATAATAATTGATTGATGTATCTCGAAAGGAAAATCGTACCTTGTTGGACATGAGTGCGGTCCATAATGATTTTACCGCATTCCGGTATCCCTCTACAGGATCAATGTCCTAGAAATGGTTGCATATCTACGAAAAAGGTAACCTCAAAATCCATTGAAGACTCCATAAAAGTTATGGACGGGGAGGATTCCTAATCTTAAATATGTTAAGATAAGGGTTGTCCAACTTATGTGAAAAGGTTTCAAAGGATAAGCTTGGGACAAAATTTGACATGTCTGATTTGTGGGACATCCTAAAGTAAGTTTAGGGTATATGTTCTATAATCCTACTTAGCAAAAGGTGTTTGTTCATGAAACACGCATTCCTTCTAAGATAAAGTGTTTATCATTGAAAGGGCTAGTGGGAGGATAATAGATCTTGAAGAGTTCAAGAACCACAAAAATACTATAAGTCGAATAAGAGGAACACAGTAGATAGACCTGTTGTACCACAACCCAATAAATAAATCGGAATAGTACCAAAGATACCTAGGAGGTATGGATTCATCATGAATGATGATGATGAGGTACACATCATAGAAGATGATGATCGAGTTACATTCGATGAGGTAAGACTTCTAGTGTGTACAAAAGGGTTGGATTGGGGAGCGTCGTGACATTCCTAATATTATATGTTGATATACTACGGATAAGGAATGACATACCAATGCTACAATCGATAAAGATAAAGTTGTCTAAACAATTCCTCCACG
This sequence comes from Panax quinquefolius, assembly GCA_020205615.1. Classification (NCBI taxonomy): domain Eukaryota; kingdom Viridiplantae; phylum Streptophyta; class Magnoliopsida; order Apiales; family Araliaceae; genus Panax; species Panax quinquefolius. The sequence goes on from CM035172.1 coordinate 61,030,675, forward strand.
AATGATTTGGGAAGAGTATCTTAATTGGGGATATAAATCTATATAGATAGATTTAAGAGGATGCTCGACTTAACCCAAGGAACGTATATTCATTTGATGCTAAAATTCGTTTAGCATGGCAAACTCAAGAGATGTCTCATGTTGATGAGCTATGGGTGTATCTCTCTTAATAGTCCCCATAGACTCCAAAGAAGAGAGATCGCATGAGTGACAATCATGTATGCAATGAAATATCTGAGACACGATGTTGATCGGTCATATTACGGAGAAGATCACTGTGAAGTGGTGAAAAACATCTTAAAGTGCTTACTTAACACACTAAGGATGTGATCATACATGGTGGGTCTAAATTAAAACTAGAGGGCTTAACGGACTCAAGTTTTTCGAATGACGGACCAAGATGACGAAAAAAATCCACTTTAAGGTAAAGGGTTACCTTGAATAGTGGTGCGATGAATTGGAAAGGTTCCAAACAGTAAAGGAGTTCTTTGGTTTAGTAATAAAGACAAAGTATATAGCTATAAATGAAGGCTGCAAGTTGATTGTTTGGATTAAAGTTCATTCTGAGAACTAGGAATAGTTCTAAGTCTCATCTTGGATCTAAACATGTGTTGTGGCACTTTCATTTGATTATTAGAATCATTGAAAGATGGGAAATCACTATAGAGATAGTGGACTCTCATGAACAACATTACATATCCATTAACTAAAGCTTATCCAACGGCGGGATAATAAATCACTTAGAGAGAAGAAGAGTATAAGATACCATGGCGATTGGATTTAGTGCAAGTGGGAGATTGAAAGTAGTATGCACACAAGCCAATCATGTTTGATGATAAAGCATATACTTTGTAACAATCTTATTCATTTATTAATAAAAAGTATTAATTTATTAAAGGCTTTTAATTATCTACATGATCTTTGTTTTATAATATGTGATAAACCCATAGTTTTAAGCAATGCTTTTAGAATAATGATGATGATCATTCTAATGAGATCTAAATTCTTTGAAAGCTTAAAACTAAAATAGTTCCCAATCATTGGATTACTAAATTGGGGATTAGTGAATCCGGATAGATTGGTACATCGTTGCTTGCTCATTGGATGAGGATGATTGATCTCATGATCATTTGTGTGGAGACACTAAAGCAAGTATGTAGGTGCTTATTAGAGAATAAGTTCATTTGAGCGTGGCTCGCTAAGGAATACCTAATGGAGTTTTATTTGCTGTCGATAGGAATTCAGTAGTGATAGTAGTACAAGTAATCCTTGGACTTGAGATCATCATAGTATCTTGTGTATGATGAGTTATACTTTGACTTATTCCTTAAGACCCTTAGGGTATATCAAAGGTATGCTTGGGTATAATAAGTTGTACATGGAGATAATGTATGATCGATAAAGAATCTACCACTTCTAATAAAAGAAGAAAATGTCCTATGATTCGATAAATGACAACCAGTGAGTCCTTGGCAACGCGAATGATGAAATTAGAAAGGAGTTTCTAATTTGCATTATTTGGAGTTGTGCATTTAAGAGTCGAAATACATATAATTAAATAAAATAAGACTTGACAAGTAATTCCATGTCTTATATTTAATTGGGACATTGTATGGTGGAAGGATTGAATTATGCGGTAACTATTTACTCAAAGGTTCTTTTATGATTAATGTTGAAATCTATATTATCTGGAAAGTCGTTGATCGCTTGGGGGCTTATCCTATTGTAGAATAAATATTATTTATTTAAATAAATTAATTGTTTAATTTATTTATTTAAATAAGATTAGAATTGTTCTAATTGATTTATTCACAAAGTTTTAATATGGAGAACCTAAAGGGTCACACCATAAAAGGAAGAATAATTATTTAAGAAGTTAATGGCATAATCGTAATAATATGTTAAGTATATTTAATTTAATCTATGGTGATAGAATAAATTAAATAGCTTAATATTATTATTTAATATTTTAGAAATATTAAATATAAATTAATAAGAGGAGTCTTATTAATATTATTACAATTATTATTATTTTAATTTCTAAAAGAGTTTAGGAATTAATTTAATATAAGTACTCTCATTTATTCCTAATTGGATTAGGAAGGAAAATTAATTAAAGGAGTTTAATTAATTATCCCTAATAAGATTAGGGAGCTTAATTAATTAAAGAATTAATTAAATAAAACCCAATTCCTTAATTGTTAAGGTGGGTTGCCCACATCTATAAATAAGAGGAGTCTTATTATGGGTGTGATGGGTTGTTGACTTTTACAACGTAATAATTCCAATTTGTTGGAGAGTACCCTTTTTCTATAGAGATAGGAAAAACTAGGGTTTGAGCCATAACACCCATCTTCTTGAATTTTATTCTTCCTTGGTGGATCACCTCTAGAGGCCAAACATTTGGGTGGCTAACGTTGATCAAAGGAAGGAACCAAACCCGGTGGATTCAAGATTGAGCGAAAAGGATTTGGAGGTGAACTTGTACTTTAGGGAAGCTCGATCTTCAAGGGTATGATTTATTCTTTATCTTTTCGTTTAATTAATAATTGTGCATAAAGGATGATCCGGGTATATGGTTTGTAAAATTTTAAACTCTGATTTTTACACGCTTAGCACTTTTTTTTTGCAATTTGATTAACGTTATGAATATTACAAACCTAACAGAGTACACCCTTTCTATAGAGATAGAAAAACTAGGGTTTAGCCAACCACCCTTTTCTTGAATCATTATTATTCCTTGGTGGATCACCTCTAGAGGCCAAACATATGGGTGGCTAACGTTGATCAAAGGAAGGAACAAAACCCCGGTGGATTCAAGATTGAACGCGAAAGGATTTGGAGGTGAACTTGTACCTGAGGAAGCTCGATCTTCAAGGGTATGATTTTATTCTTTATCTTTTCGTTTAATTAATAATTATGCATAAAGGATGATCCGGGTTTATGGTTTGTAAATTTTTTTTAAACTCTGATTTAACACGCTTCCGCACTTTTATGCAATTTGATTGCGTTCTTGAATATTACAAACCTAACATAATCAAGTGATGTAAACCTTTATTAAAGGTTGAACATATATATTAAACAAGATTAAATGACAAAGAATTTAATCACGGGATTACGTAACCGATATCCGGGGACCGTAGTCGGGATAAACGAACGTGAGGAATTGCTATGGTTGTGATTCCTTAGATGTTGAGTGACGAGGGTAATGAATAACATTTCGATGTTATATCATGATAATGAGAGATAAGTGTGAAGCGTATAGACACTGTGAACGCAATGTCGTTGCGATGGACGCTTGGTCTTAGCATACAATGATCGGTATGGCTTTGACACAAAGAACTAGTAATGAACATGGGGTTCATATAATGGATAACGAAAGTATTAAATAGTATATGAATTATCAAGAAATCTGTAACAAACGGTAATAAGATTAATGAAAGCCGAATGTAATTCGATAAAGAATGAATCCAGAGGGATGGCATTTAGTTGTCAGAAAGCCGTAAGGAATAAGAAATTGACTTAATCGAACATTATAGTTTAATAGTTCGTATAAGTTAAGAGAAGTGAGGTTGTGGTACAATCGTAACCTTGATGGTTGACGTATGGGAGCTGGGCTAAACAATTCATTCAGAGAGCGAAGGTATATCTGGCCCGGGCAACCGATCTAACTCAACGCATGATGGCGGTGTAGAAGAGAGGGAACTTGTTTGTTGGTTGTTTGTGGGAAACCACTCAGAGTACCATATGGACTACTAGCAGAGACGCGATGTGTGCTGAGTCCTAGAGAATTTATAAGAAGAAGATAAGAATATAAATCATCTAAGATGATGAACGTATGAGTAAGACATCTTCGTATGTCATAAAGCCGTAAATTGGTAAAGGAAGTTAGTCGCGTAACCTTATATTAGAAGAACGCGAACCCTAAGAAGTAAAGTTAAGTAAACCAATGTGTAAGTTAAATATATGACTAATTGGTGGTTATGTTTTCTTCTTATGTGTTATATAGGAATTAAAATGAACAGTTCTGCGTAAGCTGTAGCTGGGCGTAAGGCAAGTTTCCTAACTTCATTCATATTACATGAATGTTAGTTTCTTAAACTTCTCAGATGTTGTACTTGAGAAGTCTTGTCAATGTGCATATGTGCGATGTATGTACAAGGTGTTAGAATGTATGAGGCCTTGAGCCACAATTTTAACACTTCGGTGTTTCTATGATATGAATTGTTCTGTGATTGAGCTATTCAATACAAGTATGTTCTGTTTATACATGAATCGTTATTGTTAAGTCTGTGCTAATGATTCTAGCCAGACAGGATGTGTATGAAAAAGGTAGAAGGATGAAAGTATTTCAAAGTGAAAATAATTGATGTTTTAAAATGATAGGAATCGAGACTATTCCAATTATTCAAGCTGCTTCATAACCTTTGTTCGATTATGGAAGTTCTAGAGAAAAGTTTTAATTCTGAAGTTGTTTGTTCAACTGTTATGACTTGCTGGGCAATTGAATGCTCACACTTGCTTTAAATGAAAAACAATTTTCAGCGAACAAGGTGAGAAGAACTTAAGGATCCCGTAAAGATCAAGCTGACGGTATCCAGATGCTGTACCATTCAGAAGGTGAATGAGCAAGAAGATCAAGTGAAGACTTGTAATTTGAAAAGATAGAATTTAATTATAGACTAGTTTAATGAACTGTTATGTATCCTTGGTGGCGGATAAAAGTCACTCTTGTAAGAAGAAATGAATAATGTATTTATCATTATTTGTAGTAAAAGAGGTCATAAGGTTCCAGAACCTGGGATTTGAGAGTGTATGTCGTTATATTGCATTATAAAATGATGTATGTTGGATGAATGATGTACTCGTGATGTACGGAATCCAGGTATGAAGATAGACCGAATTTCGGGGCGTCACATATCATTTTCAAATACTGCCACAAAACAAGGGTTAATTGACATGTCACATATTATCCCTATACTTCGACCGACCAAATAAATACCAAATAAACTTAGGTAGGTCATCCTAGCGAAAGAATTCCCTGTCTCTCCCTTCTTAGTTCTTGTCTCACATCTCAGCCAGGGATCATATCCCTAAGCTTTGATACAAACTGTGACGCCCCCAAAATAGGTATACATCAGCCATCTTGAGTTGCCAAATACATGGTACAAAATTCAAATACAATTTAATTATACAACAGTCGTGTAAAATACAACAAAACATAATCTAAGAGTTTTAATAAGAATATTGTCATCTAGACAATATCCACACTCAATGGAGTCCTCATTACATTTATTGTCACACTATTTAATGTAATAGTGAGAACTACTAATGCTATCATCCGGACCGTCACTCCGCCTCCCGACTAGTCTCTTGCTATGTTCTCATTTCACAAAGAGAACAAAGGAAAGAAAGGGCGAGCTCAACTAGCCCGAAGAAATATTATGACTAAGATAATGTAGAATAAATTATCATTAGCCTTTAACAATTGGTAAACCGATAAAAATAATAAACATCAAGTTTAAGCTGCGGCATGGAACAAGCGATCCATTAGAAGAAGAGTCAAGTAGAGAATAAAATCTACTATCTTCTATGATTTAAAAGGGTTTTCATCACTTTTATCATTGAGACTCAACTAAATAAATAAAAGCAACATCATCCCCTTTTCTACTACCAAGGATATTCATTAGTATCGCGACCACAAATTATCCATGCACTACTACGGCGAGGATATTCGTGTATTCATCAATAGTCATGATCATGCCAACAACTCATCCATCAATGCACTACTGACCAATGAGGACTTTTACCACATCATTTGTAACATTACGATCATGATTATCTGCACCAATAATCCCGGTCATAATCATTCCAAGTACATCTATGAACTACAAACCACATATGACTTTCAACATATTATAAATATGAGGATGATGACAATGATATAAGAATTCAATAAAACAAGTTCAAGGATAAATTTGTAAAGATTTATAATTTAATTTATCCGTAAATCAATAACGCCTAAATTGTCGACATGATCTTTGCTTTGTAGAGTAAAATTCAAGAATGCTCGTAAGAATATTTTCATGAAAAGATCTTTGGATGAAGCGCAAATATCAAGGATATTCCACTAATTTCATGGAGTATAGAAGCCAAAACTTTAATCAATCGAGTATAATAGAATATATGAAACCGCATATGTATTTTTTTTTTTTATGCGGTAATCCACGTATACAGATTATTCCAATAGAATAATAAAGAATGGAATAACAAAAGAATTCACCAGGTGTGCGTAATCCGCACGTATAGGTTATTCAACAGAATAATAAAGAATGGAACTAGGTCGTGCATAATTACCACGAGACGTGGATGTTCCAAATGAATAATAAAGAATGGAATAACAACGAGAATTCATCGTGCATGCGATAGAATCTTACGACGAGTTATTCCAACAAAATAATAAAGAATGGAATAATAGAAGAATTTCACCATGTATGTGGTACTTTGCATAGACAGGTTATTCCAAGATAATAATAAAGAATGGAATAACAACCCTTACGAGTATTGAAAGAAAATAACGCTCTTCATGAATATGAAAGAATAATACCCCTTACCTTAGAAAAACTGTATATTGGAATAATGAGGTAGCAGACTTCTCTTCTTTTGTCTCTCTATAATTTCTCTCTATAATAATTGCTCTAAAGCTTTTGTGAATCGGTGAGAAATGAAGGAAGAATGAGCTTCTATTTATTGGAAAATATAGTTTCGATAATTGCACGTTTTGGGACTCGAAATATTACAGTATAATACCTTCCTCTTTTTCTTCATTTTTAATTTAGTCCTGCAAGTATTATCAAACTTGCACCACCTCCCCTAATAGTAAATAATGTGAATTAATAGTTCATTCATGTGACTCAATAAGTATAATCATGTGAAAAAAACTAATTCTGATATAGTACCTTCAACTATACCTCCATTTTTAATTTAGTCATGCAAGTATTATCAATCTTGCACCACCTCTCCTAATAGTACATGAATGTGAATCAATAGTACACATATGTGAATAAATAGTTATAAACATTTGAAATAATAGCAATTAATTGCTCATTTATCCGATTAATTACCCGATTGGTCAATTTAACCTCCAGACATCAATTATTATCAAAATAAATATCGATTTTCACTAACACTAATAATCCCAACACAATGGAACTATCAATTTCATCTTTAATCAACACAACTTATTCATCATTAATATTATAACTCACGATATTTAACAACTAGGTCGTTCCCGGAAGAGGGGGCTTCCGATAAGGATTTCTCCTTATTAATAGGCGTAATTAGGTGACCAAACCTCTCATTAATGAACTTCTGACATTATCAATATTGCAAATAATAATATGAATAACTTTGTCGCCTTAATTATTGATTTAATAATAATAAATATTATGCGCAGATGATCTTATGATGATAATTGAATCAATAATACGAGAGATATGATGCAGCAATTACTTTGTATCAATAATTGAGTATAACTGAGTAACTTCTCACGATAGCATCAATAATCAATACCGTATGCTACTATGCAACCACACCTATTACTGTTCTTTTACTACCGGGTAGTTCAACAGTTTTAACGGTAACACTTTCGCCGTTATTTTTATAAAAAAATAATTTTGTCGTATTCTAACTACGACAATACTTTCGTTGTGGGGTCCACCAATGATTGTGCCGTCGTATGAATATTCCCTGTTAAAACGAATATTCTTCGACCAATCGAATATTATATAACCACTTGCTTACTTTGCAAAATTTGTAAATATTACCCACAACTATAATATTATATCAAATCGACACCATAATATTCAAAAATATATTTCGAGAAAATTATTCTTTATTCATAAAAGTTGGGGTCTTACATACGCGACCTTTAAACATTCATTACATGATAATTAATAGATATCATTGTCATAATAAAGTTAAACTATTACATTACATAATATAGCATAAGTTTATTCTATTTACTTTCCTTTTCCCTTGTCCTGGCCTGAACCTTTCGGTTGATCACGCTTAGCTGAAAACATTTAAATTTAAAGCAAGAATGAGCATTTGATTGCCCATCAAGTAATAGCAACAATAAATATAAGCTGAATGAAGTAAATGTTTTCTTTGAATGACACTTCTACAACGAATCAATTGTTGTGAAGTAAACTGAACCAATAATAACAACATATCAATTCTATATCAAATTTTTAAAACTACGTATTGACTATAATTGGAGAGCAGTCGACATACTATGAACTTTGTTTTCAATTTTCGCTAAGGTTTAGCAGAACTTCAATTGCAAATCGTCATAACTTACGGGCGCGAGGGTAATCATCCCAATGTGCCATGTATTGATCAATACTACATGCAAGAACGATATTATCGTTCATCTTATCCGCCTTTGGCGCAAAAAAGTTTCCCATGTACAGGATGTTCTTACTTAGTCAGGAATTCGAACCAAAATAATTCGGTTGGATACAATAAAGTTCTATCTTGTTCAACAATATTTTGAAGTTTGTGTCTAGCTGAATCAAATAGCCTAAATGACTTTTAAGTCAACGTATACATACTGGAAACTAACTAGTATATATCAAACATGTGATTAAATACAATGATTATCCAAGTGAGGACATTTGTCTAACCATATTTAGAAATTAACGAATAAAATAAATATTTGGATTATACTATAATACTGTGTTGATAAACAATGATCGAATAATTTAAGAACTTGTATGAATACAAATATTTGGATATATAATCAATAACAATAGAGTTAATAATCTGGCATACTGATGATATAATTCTAAAATTTTCTTACTCATATCCATTGCAAAAGTAAATGCAAAGTTAAGATACTTGCCTGAGCTGCTGCTTACAATTACGCAACTTAGTTTTATCTTTTATATCGAGACCTATCATTAATAAGATCATTCTATCGATTAGAAATACATATCATATCACATAGTACTGCTATTTGCAGTCAGCACATAACTTATTCACATTGTCACATATGTTTAGCAGTCATTTGATCATAAACAAATACGTATCTAGTCAAACTATATAAGTCCAAATCAATTTCTGAAATATTTCGGTGTACCGACGGCTTTATCGGGTAATTATCGAGTCTAAAACTCTACTCTGTATTTTAATAAATGTAAATATCTGTTATATTATTTTTAAATGACTTATAATAATTTTTAAATAATTATTATAATTTATCATTATTTTTTAAACATTGGAATCATTATTAAATAATTTAAATATTAAATAATTCTATTATCATTAATATTTAATTAATATTAAATTATTAATGAAACCATTGCCAAAATATTAAAGTTATTTATAATAACTCAAAGTATTTTTAAAACATTAATATTACCTTAAATGATTTTAAGATATTTAAAGTCATTTTTAAATAATTACCATCAATATTTAAGTATTAATGTACAATTTATAAAAATATTAAAAGTCATTAATTATAACTTCAAATATTTTTAATTCATTTATATCCTTTTTAAATGATTTTTAATTCAATAAAACCATTTTAAACTATTTATTTAATATAATTATTAAATAAATTAATATTAAATTATTAATGAAATTTATCTTTAAATATTAAAAGTTATATTTTATAACTTAAAATATTTTTAAACTATTTATTTTCATTTAAAATGATTTTTATAATATTAAAATCATTTTTAAATTAATTTATTTAATATAATTATTAAATAAATCTAATATCATTAATATTAAATAATTAATGAAATTTGTCTTAAAATATTAAAAGTTATATTTTATAACTTAAAATATTATTAAATACCTTAGTATCATTTAAAATGATTTTGAATATAATAAAATCATTTTAATTAATTTATTTAATGCATTTATTAAATAAATTAATATCAATATAGTATGCACACAAGCCAATCATGTTTGATGATAAAGCATATACTTTGTAACAATCTTATTCATTTATTAATAAAAAGTATTAATTTATTAAAGGCTTTTAATTATCTACATGATCTTTGTTTTATAATATGTGATAAACCCGTAGTTTTAAGCAATGCTTTTAGAATAATGATGATGATCATTCTAATGAGATCTAAATTCTTAGAAAGCTTAAAACTAAAATAGTTCCCAATCGTTGGATTACTAAATTGGGGATTAGTGAATCCGATAGATTGATTGGTATCGTTCTTTTGCTTTCGTTGGATGAGGATGATTGATCTCATGATCATTTGTGTGGAACACTAAAGCAAGTATGTAGGTGCTTATTAGAGAATAAGTTCAACTTGAGCATTGGCTGGCTACGCTAAGGAATACCTAATGGAGTTTTATTTGCTGTCGATAGGAATTCTGTAGTGATAGTAGTCTGAAGTGATCCTTGGACTTGAGATCATCATAGTATCTTGTGTATGATGAGTTTATACTTTGACTTATTCCTTAAGACCCTTAGGGTATATCAAAGGTATGCTTGGGTATAATAAGTTGTACATGGAGATAATGTATGATCGATAAAGAATCTACCACTTCAATAAAGAAGAAAAATGTCTATGTGATTCGATAAATGACAACCCGATGAGTCCTTGGCGAAAGCGAGAATGAAATTAGAAAGGAGTTTCTAATTTGCATTATTTGGAGTTGTGCATTTAAGGATCGAAATACATATAATTAAATAAAATAAGACTTGTGATGTAATTCCATATCTTATATTTAATTGGGACGTTGTATGGTGGAAGGATTGAATTATCTGGTAACTATTTACTCGAAAGGTTCTTTTATGATTAATGTTGAAATCTATATTATCACGGAAAATTCGTTGATCATTGGGAGAACATCCTATTGTAGAATAAATATTATTTATTTAAATAAATTAATTATTTAATTTATTTATTTAAATAAGATTAAATTATTCTAATTGATTTATTCTGTAGGTTTAATATGGAGAACCTAAAGGGTCACACCATAAAAGGAAGAATAATTATTTAAGAAGTTAATGGCATAATCGTAATAATATATTATGTATATTTAATTTAATCTATGGTGATAGAATAAATTAAATAGCTTAATATTATTATTTAATATTTTAGAAATATTAAATATAAATTAATAAGAGAGTCTTATTAATATTATTACAATTATTATTATTTTAATTTCTAAAGAGTTTAGGAATTAATTTAATATAAATGTCTCATTTATTCTAATTGGATTAGGAGGGAAAATTAGTTAAAGGAGTTTAATTAATTATCCTAATAAGATTAGGGAGCTTAATTAATTAAAAGAATTTAATTAATTAAATAAAACCCAATTCTTAATTGTTAAGGTGGGTTGCCCACATCTATAAATAAGAGAGTCTTATTATGGGTGGTATGGGTTGTTGACTTTTCAACATACGTAATAATTCCATTGTTGGAAGTACCCTTTTTTATAGAGATAGAAAAACTAGGGTTTGAGCCAACCCCCATCTTCTTGAATTTTATTCTTCCTTGGTGGATCACCTCTGAGGCCAAACATTTGGGTGGCTAACGTTGATCGAAGGAAGGAACCAAACCCGGTGGATTCAAGTTGAGCGAAAAGGATTGGAGGTGAACTTGTACACGAGGAAGCTCGATCTTGAGGTATGATTTTTTATTCTTTATCTTTTAGTTTAATTAATAATTGTGCATAAAGGGTGATCAAGGGTATATGGTTTGTAAAATTTTTTTTAAACTACGATTTTTACGTTTAGCACTTTTTTGCAATTTGATTGCGTTATTGAATATTACAAACCTAACGGTGGCATCGAGCCAAACCTTTATCACGAATTATTAATTGTTTTAATTTGATATGTATATTGATATGTGTTTAGAACAATTTAATTGGGCATAATTTTATTGTATAAAATTTAAAAAAAAAAAAAAAAAAAAAAAAAAAAAAAAGATTTTTTTTAATAAATTTTTTTTAAATTATTTTTTATTTTTATATTTAATAAAATCTTTTATTTTAAAAAAAAATTTTTATTTTAGGAATTAGAAATATTTTGATTTTGTAATTTTTTTTTTATATATGTAATTTATTATATTTCTTAATATATATATATATATATATTTATTATATTTATATTATTATTAAAATAAAAAAATAAGCGATTTAATATATATATATAATATAATATATATATATATATATATATATATTTATATTTTATATATATATATATATATATATATATATATATATATATATATATATATATATATATATATATATATATATATATATATATATATATATATATATATATATATATATATATATATATATATATATATATATATATATATATATATATATATATATATATATATATATATATATATATATATATATATATATTTTAATTTAAAATTTATTTTAATTTAAAATAAAATAAAAATTTTAATATTAAAATAAAAAGTTTATTTTTTTAATTTTAAAATAAAAGTTTATTTAATTTTAAAATTAATTTTCATGCTAACTAATTAGAGAGTTGAAATTGGATTTTATGATAAATAAAAGGAGTTGAAAATTGGATTCCATTTTCCTTAAATAAAGGGAGTTTATTTAGATATGAAATAAGATTTCATATTATTCAAAATAAAAAGAGTTTATTTGTGAATAGGAAAAAGAATCCATAATTTCCTTAAATAAAGGAGTTTATTTAAATATGAAATAAGATTTCATATTATTCAAAATAAAGGAGTTTATTTGTGAATAGGAAAAGAAAATCAAGTGTTTCCTTTAATAAAGGTTTTTTTTTATGGAATTGATTCCATAATTTCAAAATAAATTTTAATTAAAATAAAGAGTTTTAAAATAAAAGTGTTTATTTTAATTAAAGATTTTTTTTATATGAATTTGGATTCCATAATTAATTAAAATAAAGGAGTTTATTTTGATTAAAATTTTTGATTAAAATAAAATAGTTTATTTTATTCAAAATTGGATAAATTAAAATAAAATAGTTTTATTTTGATTTAAATTTGGATTAAAATAAAGGAGTTTATTTTGATTCAAAAATAGATTTTATACTAACTAAATTTGCCCATTAAATGATATCAATATATATATTAAATGTTTATTATTAATAAGATGAATGTTATTTATTGATGCGTATGGTGATGTGTATGATAATAAATGGGATTGATTATGGACTATTGACGATGTGATTGGATTTTATTTTAGTTGGATGCATGAATGTATGGGTTTTTATTAAATGGGAATTACTGCGTACCTCGTCTTCTCTAATTTTTCTTAATGTAAATTCTATCTCCTCTATGTACTTCCCTTGGCTAGCTTGATCGAGGTTTCTATTTATTTTAAATAGTTTTGTAATAGGAATAGTTAGAATTAATTTTGAAAAATTGGAGATCGAGGAAAGCAAGGCGCTTGAAGACCCGTTTTGTAATGGAGCAGGGTTTAAATGTAATAGTTATATTTAAATATTATTTCTTGCACCCCTAGGGTTTGACCTTTTGGTTCACTTGGTGGCTCTAGTGAACGAAACTAGAATAAAAAGTCCATAATCAATCAAGGGTAGAATATAGTATTCTATATGTGCATGCTTATACTATATATATATATATATTATGCAAACATGCTTAGCATGTTCATTAATATATATAGCGTATTTTATATATATATATATGTGCTGCGCTAAACAGATGAGACAAATTAATAACAAACCCCTCGATTTTTATATTAAGTCTAGCGCGTTCAAAGATATTTGGAATATCGAGCGTTAAGCCTTACAGCATGATAAAATTAATAGAGTATTAAATATTTAATATGAGTTTGTTGTGTCACCACAAAGGCAGTATTAAGTATTTAAGATGTTAATTTATCACATTTGATGCTATAAAGAAAATTGAACAATATTGTTTTGTTGTGTCACCACAAGGATGATATTTTCTTTTTGAATATATGGAGTGCTAGGTCGGACTTAACTTGGATAATTTTGATTCGGATGTGCCACCACTTGATCAAAATAATCTAAGAGGCAAAATCTGAGGAGTTGCATAGTTGATGTAATTGACAAAAGTTGTCTACTATTTATTTATATATAGTTTGTTGTGTCACCACAAGGCTATATACATTTGAAATGGGATCCTTATTCTCACTAGCAAATCTTTAATTAGATTTTTGCGAACTATATAAGTGAGGTAATATAGTTTGAAGAAAATAGTGGGAGATACCAATTTAAAACAAGACCTAATTTATTTTGGTAATTAATAAAAGAATGTATGTTAAAATGTTGTTAATTACAAATTCATTTCTGAAAATTTTACAATGTCTAAAATTACTATCAACTGCGAAGCATATTAGATGCTAAATTAACGGGGCCAAGATTAAGCGGATTGGTTAAGGAATTTGAGAATAGTTCTCATGGTTGAAAAGCTATCTTATGTCATAATCGCTATTATCCTGCAATGGTTGCGAGACAATGCCTCTGAGGAAGAGATTGCTACTTTTAGAAAGTGGCGAGATGATGCGCAGATTAGCTCGATGCATCATGCTACGCATCCATGAGTAACTTGAGCTTGTTGTCGGCATGAAACTATGGATGCTCTCTACTATATTCACACTGCATCAAGTAGTTGATGGTGAGGAAAGTGGGGTGATAGATATCGAGATATCTAAGGAGCTCTTAGATCTAGAATGGCCATGGCACTATAAATGCAGATAAAAAGTTCTTAACATAATCAATTTGATTGATCGATTAGGACAACGGTTTTGTCATGGATGGAGAGTTGAGCGAATTTGATCTTGCACTCACTCCGGGACTCCTTTCACAATTGTTGTGAATTTTTCATATGAACAAGCTAGATATCGACCTCGTTTGATTTGCTTAACATATTGAAAAATGTTGAGAGTCACTTTCGACCAAGAAAGACCATGTCTTCTTGGTAGGGGCCAAAGGATCTTACGAAAGAAGAAACGATTCAAAGAAGGTAAATAGAAAGGCAAAAACAAAGGATAATAAGAACAAAAGCGTCACGGATAGCAAAGGAGTTTGCTTCCTTGCTGATAAGCTTTGGACCTTTGGAAAAAAGCTGCGAAAGCATCTTGCGAGAGGCTAACGAAAGAAGCTTAGTGAAGTTTGGTTTGAAGAAATGAAATTTGTTCATGATTTAAATAAATTTTTCTTTAAAATCGAGGTTCTACTTGGGTATTGGATCTGACTTTGGTTATCATAAATATAGATTTATGAAGGGACCAAGCAGTAGAAAGCTAAACAAATATAAGTAATCATGTGTGGAAAATGAAGCAAAGGTTGCCATTAGCCATAGAAACTTATAGTTTAGCAATGCTACTGAGGCAAATCTATTAAGTCGATAAGTTGTTATTGTATTCCGGTTCTTGTTAAAAATATTATTTCCATTTTATTGTTGAACAATAAAATCTTTGGTATTATAATTAAGAACAATTGTTGTTACTATTTATAATAATAATGTTTTGTATAGAAATGGAATATTACTTAATAAATTTTGTATATACTTGACTTACATGTGAAAATAATTTTGCATATTGAACAAATTAGTATAAGAAAAGGAGATGATCATTCAAAGAGTTGAATGTGTGTATTTGTTGAAATACAAGTGTGAATTATTTGAAAGGTTCAAAAATTGAAAAGTGAAACAAATTGGCAAAGTATTAAGATTCTTTGATTAGATCGAGGAATAAATACTTGTGCGATAAGTTTCTAGATCATCTCAAATGGTTTTCTCATAATGGACACATCTGATATGTGAATAATTGATTGATGTATCTGAAAGAAAAAATCGTACCTTGTTGGACATAGTGCGGTCCATAATGATTTTCTGACATTCCGATATCCTTACAGGATCATGTCCTAGAAATGGCTGCATATCTCTACGAAAATGGTAACCTCAAAATCCATTTGAAGACTCCATAAAAGTTATGGACGGGGAGGATTCTAATCTTAAGTATGTTAAGATAAGGGGTTGTCGACTTATGTGAAAAGGTTTCAAAGGATAAGCTTGGGACAAGATTTTTGACATATGTGATTTGTGGGACATCCTAAAGTAAGTTTAGGGTATATGTTCTATAATTCTACTTAGCAAAAGGTGTTTGTTGCGAAACACGCTTTGCTTACAAGATAAAGGTGTTTATCATTGAAGGGGGCTAGTGGGAGGATAATAGATCTTGAAGAGTTCAAGAACCACAAAACACTTATAAATCGAATAAGAGGAACACATAGATAGACCTATTGTACCTGGCCAGATAATCGTAAATGCGGAATAGTACTGAAGAAGATACCTAGGAGGTATGGATTCATCATGGATGATGATGATGAGGTACACATCATAGAAGATGATGATCGAGTTACATCTGATGAGGTAAGTGTTGTAGACACTTTCGAGAAATGGATTGAAGCAAGTTTCTCAAATATGGAACATTCGTTTTGATGAAATGATCAAAAGAGTTTGATTTTATCAAAATAAGAATGAACCTAAGTGTGTGTACAAAAGAATTCGATTGGGAGCATCGTGACATTTCTAGTATTATATGTTGATATACTACGGATGAGGAATGACATACCAATGCTACTGATCGATAAAGATAAAGTTGTCTAAACATTCCTCCATGAATGATTTGGGAAGAGTATCTTAATTGGGGATATAAATCTATATAGATAGATTTAAGAGGATGCTCGACTTAACCCGAGCGTATATTCATTTGATGCTAAAATCGTTTAGCATGGCAAACTCAAGAGATGTCTCATGTTGATGAGCTATGGGTGTATCTCTCTTAATAGTCCCCACAGGACTCCACGAAAGAGAGTCGCATGAGTGACAATCATGTATGCAATGAAATATCTGAGACACGATGTTGATCGGTCGTATTATGGAGAAGTTCACTATGAGTCGGTGAAAAACATCTTAAAGTGCTTAGCAAGCACTAAGGATGTGATCATATTCATGGTGGGTCTAAATTAAAACTAGAGGGCTTAACGGACTCAAGTTTTTCGAGACGAGACCAAGATGACGAAAAAATCCACTTTAAGGTAAAGTGTTACCTTGAGCGATGGTGCGATGAATTGGAAAGGTTCCAAACAACAAAAAGAGTTCTTTGTTTTAGTGATAAAGACAAAGTATATAGCTATAAATGAAAGGCTGCAAGTTGATTGTTTGGATTAAAAGTTCATTCTGAACTAGGAATAGTTCTAAGTCTCATCTTGGATCTAAACATGTGTTGTGGCACTTTCATTTGATTATTAGAATCATTGAAAGATGGGAAATCACTATAGAGATAGTGGACTCTCATGAACAACATTACATATCCATTAACTAAAAAAGCTTATCCAACGGCGGGATAATAAATCACTTAGAAGAAAGAGTATAAGATACCATGACGATTGGCTTTAGTGCAAGTGGGAGATTGAAAGTAGTATGCACACAAGCGATCATGTTTGATGATAAAGCATATACTTTGTAACAATCTTATTCATTTATTAATAAAAAGTATTAATTTATTAAAGGCTTTTAATTATCTACATGATCTTTGTTTTATAATATGTGATAAACCCCGTAGTTTTAAGCAATGCTTTTAGAATAATGATGATGATCATTCTAATGAGATCTAAATTCTTAGAAAGCTTAAAACTAAAATAGTTCCCAATCGTTGGATTACTAAATTGGGGATTAGTGAATCCGGATAGATTGGTACATCGTTGCTTGCTTTCGTTGGATGAGGATGATTGATCTCATGATCATTTGTGTGGAACACTAAAAAGCAAGTATGTAGGTGCTTATTAGAGAATAAGTTCATTTGAGCGTGGCTCATTAAGGAATACCTAATGGAGTTTTATTTGCTGTCGATAGGAATTCTGTAGTGATAGTAGTCTGAGTGATCCTTGGACTTGAGATCATCATAGTATCTTGTGTATGATGAGTTATACTTTGACTTATTCCTTAAGACCCTTAGGGTATATCAAAGGTATGCTTGGGTATAATAAGTTGTACATGGAGATAATGTATGATCGATAAAGAATCTACCACTTCTAATAAAGAAGAAATGTCTATGTGATTAGATAAATGACAACCCGGTGAGTCCTTGGCGGCGAAATGAAATTAGAAAGGAGTTTCTAATTTGCATTATTTGGAGTTGTGCATTTAAGGATCGAAAATACATATAATTAAATAAAATAAGACTTGTGATAATTCCATGTCTTATATTTAATTGGGACATTGTATGGTGGAAGGATTGAATTATCACGGTAACTATTTACTCGAAAGGTTCTTTTATGATTAATGTTGAAATCTATATTATACGGAAAGTGCGTTGATCATTGGGAGAACTTATCCTATTGTAGAATAAATATTATTTATTTAAATAAATTAATTGTTTAATTTATTTATTTAAATAAGATTAGAATTATTCTAATTGATTTATTCTGGCCGGTTTAATATGGAGAACCTAAAGGGTCACACCATAAAAGGAAGAATAATTATTTAAGAAGTTAATGGCATAATCGTAATAATATGTTATGTATATTTAATTTAATCTATGGTGATAGAATAAATTAAATAGCTTAATATTATTATTTAATATTTTAGAAATATTAAATATAAATTAATAAGAGAGAGTCTTATTAATATTATTACAATTATTATTATTTTAATTTCTAAAGAGTTTAGGAATTAATTTAATATAAGTACTCTCATTTATTCTAATTGGATTAGGAAGGAAAATTAGTTAAAGGAGTTTAATTAATTATCCTAATAAGATTAGGGAGCTTAATTAATTAAAAATTTAATTAATTAAATAAAACCCAATTCCTTAATTGTTAAGGTGGGTTGCCCACATCTATAAATAAGAGGAGTCTTATTATGGGTGGTGATGGGTTGTTGACTTTTTAACATACGTAATAATTCCAATTTGTTGGAGAGTACCCTTTTTACATAGAGATAGAAAAACTAGGGTTTGAGCCAATACCCCATCTTCTTGAATTTTATTCTTCCTTGGTGGATCACCTCTAGAGGCCCGAACATTTGGGTGGCTAACGTTGATCGAAGGAAGGAACCAAACCGGTGGATTCAGTTGAGCGAAAAGGATTTGGAGGTGAACTTGTACACGAGGAAGCTCGATCTTCAAGGGTATGATTTTATTCTTTATCTTTTAGTTTAATTAATAATTGTGCATAAAGGGTGATCAAGGGTATATGGTTTGTAAATTTTTTTTAAACTACGATTTTTTACCACGCTTAGCACTTTTTATGCAATTTGATTGCGTTCTTGAATATTACAATACCCGAAAACAACTCTCATGATCTTTTCATCTACTTTGACCAGCCACTGTGATCAACCTACTTTATGTTTTAGTAATTTAAAGGCATGAGTCTAAAGTTCACCTACTAGACTACAACTTAGTTACAACCAACATAACAAATCATCAAACTTGTGCACTGTGACGCCCCAAAATCTGGTCTATCTTCACACCCGAATTCCGTACATCACGAGTACATCATTCATCCAACATACATCATTATATAATGCAATATAACGACATACACTCTCAAATCCCAGGTTCTGGAACCTTATGACCTCTTTTATTACAAATAATGATAAATAAATTATTTATTTCTTCTTACAAGAGTGACTTTTATCCACCACCAAGGATACATAACAGTTCATTAAACTAGTCTATAATTAAATTCTATCTTTTTACATTACAAGTCTTCACTTGATCTTCTCGCTCATTCCCTTACGAATGATAATTTGCATCTTGATCTGTCGACTTGATCTTTACGGGATCCTTAAGTTCTTCTAACCTTGTTTGCTGAAAATTATTTTTCATTTAAGCAAGTGTGAGCATTCAATTGCCCAGCAAGTCATAACAGTTGAACAAACAACTTCAGAATTAAAACATTTCTCTAAAACTTCCATAACCGAACAAAGGTTATGAAGCAGCTTGAATAATAGGAATAGTCTCGATTCCTATCATTTTAAAACAACAATTATTTTTACTTTGAAATACTTTCATCCCTCTACCTTTTTCATACACATCCTGTCTGGCTAGAATCATTAGCACAGACTTAACAATAACGGTTCATGTATAAATAGAACATACTTGTATTGAACAGCTCAATCACAGAACAATTCATATCATAGAAACACCGAAGTGTTCAAATTGTGGCTCAAAGCCTCATACATTCTAACACCTTGTACATACATCGCACATACGCATATAGACAAGACTTCTCAAGTACAACATCTGAGAAGTTTAAGAAACTAACATTCATGCAATATGAATAAGTTAAGAAACTTGCCTTACGCCCAACTACAGCTTACGCTGATCTGCTCATTTCAATTCCTATATCACACGCATATGGAGAAAACATAAACACCAATTAGTCATATATTGAACTTACGTCATTGGTTTACTTAACTTTACTTCTTAGGGTTCGCGTTCTTGCAATATAAGTTTACGCGACTAACATCCTTTACCAGTTTACGGTTTTATGACATACGGAGATGTCTTACTCATACGTTCATCATCTTGGATAATTTATATTCTTATCTTCTTCTTATAACTTCTCTAGGACTCAGCACACATCGTGTCTCTGCTAGTAGTCCATATGGTACTCTGAGTGGTTTCCCACAAACAACCAACAAACAAGTTCTCGTCTCATCTACACTGCCATCACAGTGAGTTAGATCGGTTGCCAGTTTTGTATATACCTTCGCTCTCTGAAGGAATTGTTTAGCCCAGCTCCCATATGTCAACCATCAAAGGTTACGATTGTACCACAACCTAACTTCTCTTAACTTATACGAACTATTATAATGTTCGATTAAGTCAATTTCTTATTCCTTACGGCTTTTTAATAACTAAATGTCATCCCTCCGGATTCATTCTTTATCTAATCATATTCGTCTTTCATTAATCTTATTACCGTTCATTACGGCTTTCTAAATAATTCATATACTATTTAATATTTTCGTTATCCATTATATGAACCCCATGTTCATTACTCGTTCTTAGTGTCAAAGCCATACCGATCATTGTATGCTAAGACTAAGTTATCCATCGCAACGACGTTATGTTTCATAGAGTCTATCGCTTCACTTATCTCTCCTTATCATGACATAACATCAAAATGTTATTCATTACCCTTGTCACTCAACGTCTAAGGAATCACAACCATAGCAATCCCTCACGTCTGCTTTATTGCGACTACGGTCCCTTGATATCGATTCACGTAATCCGTGATTAAATTCTTTGTCATTTAATCTTGTTTAATCTATATGTTTAACCTTTAATAAAGGTTTACATCACTTGATTAAGTGTTACATTAGTTGAATATTATATTCTTTATCGTCCTTACATTTTCCCCAAGAGCCGAAAGCGGTTAAAAGCTCCTCTCGGATTTTTTTTTCTCAACACTGGTCTTTGGCGCCTCACTCCCTTCTTTATTCCTCGTGCTTGTGATGCTTGAGCTTGCAATACCTACTGCTCCCCAGTGCATCGTCATGCAAAGACCACCTTACAAAGGCGTGGTTGGCGGCCATGGCCAAGAAGCCCTAATTCTTGAAAAATTCTTCTAAGTCTTTGATCATTCTAAGACGCTTACTTCTCACTTGCATAACTTATTTTTTATAACTCAAAATGAAGTCGTTCCAAAGCCATTCTCTTCCTTATCTTACGTACTTCAATACCCCTCAGACAGAACTTTGTTCTGAATCCATTAACGTGCCATTCGATTGGCTTAATCTTCACCCTTTGTTCATTTTTACGCTTTTAACGTTCTTCGCTCGTTCGTCCGTAATTCGGTCATCCGAACTCGGAATTCATTCATTCTTGAGTCCATGACTCGTATTTTCAATATTTTCTTATATCCTTATGAAACCCTACACGTTCGGGTTCATTTACTAACTTTCTAATTCTCGTTCGTTTTTTTTTACGAAATTTTTGCCATAACTTCGTTATGGCTAAGTTTTAATCCGTTCTTCATGAACGTTTCTATCGTTCATAACCAAGCAATATGCATCAAACTTATACGCGATGGTTTTAAACTTGTCCATCAACAACAATTATCCTACGATGGTTTTAAATTTGTCCATCAACAACGTTCTTCGTGTTCTTCGCGTGTTCTTCGTGTTCTTTGTTCGTTCTTCATTTTAATCGATATTTTGGATTACGATTTCACTTTTTATTGGAATTTGATGTTATAGAACATTATTCCTTACTTATTTCATCTAATCATTCATATAATTTACTCGGATCGTTCTAATTCATCACGAATCTTATACTTCCTTTAGGAGTTTATAAACTAAATTTCTAAGTTCTTATTTCTTCTTTTCTCATGATTTCAACCATATGAAATCATTCCAATCTTCTTTTATTCCTTAATCTCATTAAGCTATGTTTTTGACATAGAAATCTTATTGAAAAATATTAGAGAAACTAGGTTTTAGATTACCTCTTCTTCTTATTTTTCTTCCGCTAGACAAAGCCGGCGATTTGCAAGCTTTTCTATTTCACGAACACTTTCGATCCGATCATTCATGCTCATGCTCTTCCTTCTCCCTCCCATCCGAGTTCTCTCTCTCTCTCTCTCTCTCTCAAATGTCTAGGATTTTCAAAATCACAAAACAATGAAATGAGCTTACTATTTATAGATTTTCCAATTAGGGGCAATTTGATCATTTCGCCCCCCACCTCCTTACTATTCCCACCTCCTCCAAGACTTAGCCACCAAGTTTACTTGGTGGCCAAGTGGCCGCCCCTCTTGCCCTAAGGGTCACCCCATGGGTTGCCCCATTGGTTATTACCCATCCGTTTACCCATCGGATCGATCCGCGGTTTCTTTTCTTGGTTTGGGCCTTAACCATAATTCTTATTAGGCCTATCTTGGGCTTGATTTCACAAAGCGTTGGGCTTGACATAATCCAAGTCCAATTAGATTCTACAAAGTCCATGAACTCAAAGTCCATTAAGACTAATCGTATTCTACGCATTCTATTCTCGTATTCTCGTAATCTCTTCGTATATTGTTCGTACGATATTCGTATTATATGTCGTAATAATCTTCGTACTATCCTCGTATAATACTTCATATCATACTCATATCTCTCACGCATAATAACCCTAATTATTATACGTGATCATAAAATTCTCGGAACTCACTTTTCCTAACCCTTAGGTTTTGAGTCCGTAGGCAAAAACTTTGTTTTTGCCATAACTGAAATATTATTGAATATTCCATCACGTCTCAGAATTAAATGTAATCTTTCACTTCTAGGAATTTCAAAATAAATCTCCGAGCAGAAACGGATGAATAGTGCCTATTTCGTCTTTTTCTTCGAAAATATTTTGTTCCCAGAAAACTTTCGTTTTCGTCTTAAAAATTCTTATTCGCTTAATCTAGCTCGTAGCCAGAATACTCCCGATTTTTAATCATCCTAGGTTATAGAACGATTAATAAACACATAACACATAATAGTATTAATAAAAATTCCTTTTATTAATAACTAATTCTTTAAACTTAAATTCTGGACAACCCGAATTTTCGGGTCGTCACATGCCTGATCCGAGTCTTTAAACATCTTGTCAGACCGATTTGGGCAAGTTCTGGGCTGCCCAGATTTGTCCAGTCATGGCCGGTCAACGACCTTTGACCACTTATAACTTTTAATCTATAACAGATATGGACCTGATTCAAGTTCCATATCAAAGAAATCATGACATACTACAAGTCCAAAACATAAAACACACAGAATCATAAACAGAGAGAGATCTACAACCTCTGACTTTTATATGTCAGACACAATATAAATTTTTTTCTAGATTTTTGAAATCTTCAAATCCGAGCCTCTAGATGTTATGGATCTAACACCTAGCAACCCAGATCATTGAGTAACACCACATACAACATATTGCAATATAAAAACACCAGATCTAACACATCATATATAATTAAAATTTTAGCTTAGGGTTATACCTTTATATGAAAAAAATCTTAAATCTGACTTCTTGATCTGTTATGGGTGATCTAGGAGCTTGATGTGGGACTAAAATACTAATGATTTTCATGGGTGAGGAGAGAGAGGAGCTTGGTTAAGTGTTTGGTCACCAATGAGACATAAAAATGAATATTTTTCTCTCTTGATTTATATATTTAACTTGTATGCAATGAACTTGGCAGGTTAAATGGCTGATATGTGTAGTTTGTAGGCACATAGCTAGGCTAGGGTTGCTCAACAACTAAAGTTTTGTTAAGTTTGACAAGTTAGCTATCAAATAATATAAGAGGGGTAGTTTGGTCTTTTGGCTAACAAATTTAATGGCACAAAGGTAACTTGGAAAACCCTTAGGGTTTGCACTACAAAAAAATGGGGCTTCAGCTACAACCGATTTTCATTGCTAAAGATGCCAAATTTCGTTGCAAAATGGTTTTGGCAACGACTTTACTGTCGTTCCGTCTTAAGTTGTGCAATGAGCGTTGCTAATTGTTTCGCAACGAACGTATTTTTTTTGTTGCCAAAGTAATACATTTTGCAATGAAATTTGGCTTTCGTACAGAGACATCGATCCTTTAGCAACAAAATGTATTGTTGCAGAATAATTAAAATTTCGTTGTTAAAAACCCCATTTCGTTGCAAAAGCCTGCTAATTGGGAAATAAATGAACTTTTTTTTTTGCAACGACCATGCATTTTCGTTGCAATTGACATCATTTTGCAACGACATTTTTTGTTGCAATAAATTATGAAAATTGTTGCCTAAGCTTGCTTTCGTTGCGGAATGTAAACTTTTTAGCAACGATTGTCATTGCTGATTATATTATTTGGCAACGACATTATCTTTGAATCAATGACGAAAATGTATGTTCTTTGGTTATTTTTCAATAAAGAACGAAAGTCGTCGATTAGCAACATTATTATATGTTGTCGCTTTTTATATGTAAATCGAAAGTTGATATGATTTGCAATGATAAAAAATGTTGCCTTTTATTTTAGTATTAGCAACAATATCCTCTCCGTTGTTATTAGGTAAATTTTTTGTTGCCAAATATTATATTTTTAATGCCACTAACAATGAAAATTTGTTGCTAAATGTATAAAAAATTGTTGCTATATTAAAACTTGTTCAATGATTTGGTAACGAATTATATTGTTGCCAAATCAAAATTTGACATTCTTTTTGTGTACCTGGCTGACTCAATGTCCCCATAGAAAATAATGACAAAAATAAAAAAAAACTAAAATATTATTAACTTAATAAAATCATCCACTACATAATCATTCATTATCTTTACAATTAACCATCTAAAGCTACCACAATCCTTCAATCAAAGTATATATCTACATATATAAAGAGAGTACACTTCATAATTTTGTCCCTTGTCTTTCGTAAACGTAGCACAAATATTCATCATTTAAAAGATGTAATGCAGTATTGAAGGAGGTAGCTATTTCATTATCATCATCAACATCAACATGTAAGTATCAAACCTGCAATTATGCTTCAAAAAGTTATTTAACTATAATAAAATTTTACTCTAGATATTTGAGTGCTAAACTTTGAAATCTATTACTTTGACTTAACTCCAACTTACGGGGAAAACTTCTGCTGGCTCATTTGAACTATATTCCCAACTAATTCTTGGATTATAGTTGAACCTTCATGCGGTTTCCCATGCCCCAGCACATGCTGTAAAAGATAGCTTAAGAGATGAAGAATAAAAAAAATGAATACAAGAGGCAGCAGCATATCTCATGTAGGAATAACAATTGTCAAGATCATGATTAATATAATCAGGGTCCCTAAAGTTGAAATCACTACAAGAAAGATGACTACACAATTATCTTTTACTACACTATCCCTGACTCCACCATCCACCATTTCCTATAAAACCTGCTTGAACCAACTACTTGCATGTGGGTGTGTCAAATCCAACATTCCCACATTGAAGGTTGTGTTGGGAACCATGTATGTTTTTCCATTCTTGTCTGTCACTAAGATGTCTAACTTTTTTGCCTCCTCAAAGAGGTTTCTCCTTATATTTGTCTTTTTATCCATCTGTTGTTACAAGTAAGAGCTTCAAAACATACTCAAGATATTCTAATTCTATCATTTTTTCTCAAAAATAACAGCACATGTATCATGTTGTATAGTTTTAATAATTGTTCCTAAAATTGTTCTAGAGATTTACCAGAGCTAAACAAGGGTTGCAGTATGTCATCACTTTAATCTGCTGAGCACAGAGGTCTTTAGTTAGTTTCTGCCATCTTCTATACCTTGTAGTATGCACTTCCCAATTCCACCAAAGTTGGGATCCGATCACAGTCTCTCTCTGGCCTACCCAGTCCTGCACAACAATACAATCGTAGTTTTATGCTTTATTTTCCCAAAATGTTCCCATAAGAATGAAATTCATTTGATTGATACACGCACCTATCGATTTGATATAAATTTAAAATATTTTATTGAATCATCTGATGAAGATTCTACTTGTCCCTGGATTAAATTCTTATAGAATCAGAAAAGAGAAGGAGAAGAGAAGATTAGGATATAGAGGCAGAAGTTCTCATCTTTGTTGAAAGTTTAAATCCTAATTATGAAAAGGATGTGTTTTTTTTTATTATTATTAAAAAAACTACTACTAATCAAATATAAAACTCAAATCCTAAAACTTGTAAAGTTTGAGAAAATCTATATGCTTAATAGTGACAGGATATTAGAATTTCCAAATGTTTGTTGCGAAGGGAAAACATTTTCATTGGAAGTACTTTTTGTATGATTCTCTATAACAAAATTTACATGCATCCAAAATGCTAAAACAAGGACATCATATGTTTTCAGTTCATCCCAAACACGGCGTACAATATCTGTACCACCTTGCATTCCCACCACAGCACCTGAAATTATCCAACTAGGAAGCTCTAGAGGTCTCCCAATAGTTTCTGTAAAGCATTCAATGAGCTCAGAAGGTGAATTCCCATGCAATATTCTACCTTCAACTGAATCTCCATGTATCTGCCAACATGCCATAATTCCAAAGTCCGAGTTAGTTTGTAATACGAGTAAATCCCAAATCTGTTCTACAAGTACTAAAGAGATTATTATTTCATTTTATTGTACCTTCTCCGGAGATGAACGTCCCCCTATTCATGAGAAAAAAAAAATCTTATTTAGCTTTTCGTTAAGTTGAAATTGTAAAAAAATATTTAAAAAATCACAAAATAATGATAATAAAATACTTTTGTATGGTTATTATTTCCCTCTCAAATTTGCAATACTATTAGTTCCTATAAACACTGGCCTCAGTTATATTGCAATTATCAAAATAAATATTGAACTATAAATGTAATTTTTGAATCTCAAACTGCCTAGACAATTGGAAGTATATACAAATCATCATGATATCATAGCTGCCAGAAGTAGCACATATGCATAAACACTGGAAATTCAGAAAATTGAATGCAAACCTGAACAACATAATTTCCATACTGATCCTGTTGTGCCAACATGCTAACACATCCCATAATCTCATCCATCACCTTACTCTGTGTTTTTGAGTCCTCGCAGTGCTCAAGTACCCTCTATTGCGAGAAAGGCATCACCACAAAATACAAAATAATCATTGTGCTCAAGAAGAAAAGAGACGTAATGTTAATAGATAATAGTTAATTACTTCTATGACTTGTTTTGGAGATGTTAATTTCCTAAAAGATCCACTCAACCCATAAAGTTTTAACGTATATAGTACACTAGATTTTCGTCTAGCCCGCGCAAGAAAGGCTTTAGCATGAGACAAAAGATTTACTTTTAATCCATAAAATAAAATAATAAATTAAAGAAGGGTAATAAAAAGTTGATAAACCCGTTGTCATGATAAGTTAATAATCTCGCCACAGAGTTCAGTTGGGCTAGCTGTAACATCAAGAAGCTAGAGCAGAGCAGAGACCACGCTTGCCAGTAGTAGTTAGTTGCCTAGTTTCTATAGCAAAATCTCTTGAATATAAAAAGGATAGGAGAAGGGAGTTGCCTTGTTTCTTCTCTCTGTAAAGACAACTTTATAACTAATAAAAATCGAGATGCTAATATTATGGGAGGTCAATGTCCAAAAAAAGAAGTATTAAGGAATTATGACTCTATTACGTACCATCAAATAAATCTGAGAGGGTTATGTTGCTTTTTAAAATATAGTGATATTTCCAGCGTAATAAGCAATATTTATAGGCCAACCTACAACTTTTAACACAACATAATTTGGCGGAGCATGTTGGAACCACACAACACATATAGTTGCAGCTAATATGCAAGAGAGAGAAAGAGGATAATTTCAACATTTTATTATAGTGAAATTGCATGTCTAACTATTTGAAGAACAGAGTTAACACCTGCAGTGTACGTCCGTTGAAACTAGAGATTTAGAAAGTTAATAGAACAATAAAATAATTTTACCAAAAGATCAACAATTGTAAAACTCCAATCCAAACCAAAAGCAAGAGGTGCATCCCAATATCAAGAACATCTCTTAGTCTAGTAGCAGCTGCATAGACAACCAAATTAAACGGATTATCAGTGGGATACAAATCCCCCCTTGGCGAGCCTGTGAAGTAAATGAACCTTGGTGGTTGTGGTGCTCTTGGAGTGCAATACTGCGTGGACGAAGGTGGCGACGGCGGTGGAGGTGAAAGCTATTAGGTACATGGGTTGACACATGGTCACTCCCCATACTTTATAGAAGGATCTACAGGCATTTGTGGCATCAATGTTTCATCATAAAGCTTCATATAATTAGAAGTATCAAGCTTCACAGAATTAGAAGTATTAGGCATTTGTGGGGTTTTTTTTGGGTCGTAAACTTTAGTTTTCTCTCAGCCATAAACAATAGCTTATAGTGATATGTTGATATTTGGGGAGGGTTTATTGGAGGAACTGAGTAGGGATTTTTCCAAAATAGACTTTTAGGAATAGACCAAAGCTTGCATATCGTCGTTATAGTGATATGTTGTGTAGGTTGTTCTAACCACAAATGGTTGCCTTTCTCACAATAACAGAGAAAAAGTATCCCAGAAATCACAAAAGTAGCATAGATCTCCACAACATTTTGAAATTATATATGTAATGATTGAAATAATTAACAAATTAACAATACAATCATTCCAATTGCAACAAAAATTGACTCTAAATAACAAAAATTAGCAGGAAATAATAAAACCTAAGTTTTAGAAGAAATTAACAAGGGAGGAAATTCAAACCATCAATTGGACAATAATGAAAAAATTGAAGGAGAAGAGAGAGCAGGTCACCATAACAATACTGCCAATATTTATGCCGCCACGGCGCCACCACTATTCCACTATTACTGCTAGGGTTAGAGGGAGTTTAGAGAGAGGGGAAAGAGGTGTGAGAGGGTTGATCTGAGTGAGGGGAAAGAGGGGCGCAGCCGACCTTGAGATGCATGCTGCCGACTTAGGGGTACCGTGATCGATTTAGTGAGGGGAAAAAACGATCAAGCAAGTTATTTTTTCCTTCTTTTTTTTTCTCTGCGTCTGGTGAAATAAGAGTGAGAGAGCTAGGCCACATCGCTCCTGATTGAACCATCTATTTATGCAGACCCAGCCCACGTTCATGTAGCTCTCTGATTAAAACATTAAACATATGTACATGAATTTTGGCTCCTAAATTAAGGACTTATTTCAAAAAAGAGAGTTTCATTTTAACTTATAAAAAAAATTAATAATGTAAACTCTTTAAAAAGTAATATTATAAATAAAATTATTATTTCAAAAACTTAAATTGATTTTAATTTTAATTTTAGGATGTCATAAATTAGTTAATAACAAAACCTGAAATATAACTTTTTTTTTTTTTGTAAAATGCAGAATAGTAATAATTTAATGATTTGTTGTAAAACCCCAACTTTTTAAATAAAGATGAATTTTCTATAAATATTATTTTTGAATATTATGGAGTGAAATTGATATAATGTTATAGTTGTGGATAATATTTATAAATTTTGCAAAATCTGTGATTGTTATATAATATTCGATTGGTTGGGAATATTCGTTTTAACGAGGGAATATTAAATATAACGGCAAATCATTGGTGGACCCTACATAACGGAATTATTGTCGGATTGAGAAAAACGACAAAAATACTTTATGAAAAAAAACTAGGAAGTTTTACTGATTAACTGTTGAAACACCCGGTGTTAAAAAAGTACTGATGTCTGGCGTGGTTGCGTAGTAGCTTAACGGTATTATTAATTTTTGATGCTTACGTGATAAGTCACTCAGTTTTATTGGTATTATTAATGTAATAATCTGAAAAATCTTTTATATAAAACAAAATACTTTTATAAAGTTATTACATAAATAGAATATATTATATTCTATTATGCGTAGTGTTGCGTAGTGTTTTTTGCATAGTAAAATCTTTTTATATAAAAGCAGAATACTTTTATAAAGTTATCTGCTTTATTAGACAATAATTAGAATATATTATATTTTATTATGCATAGTGTTTACATAGTGCTGCGTAGTGTTTGCGTAGTAAAATCTTTTATAAAATTATTCATTTTATTAGATTATAAATAGAATATATTATATTTTATTTAAAAGATTTTGCTTTAAGTATGGACCGTCAGATTAAAATAAATCAATCTGGACCAGTTAATGAGAGCTAGTTACTTATCTGATCCATTTTCTATAAATAGAAATCATTCCTTCATTATTTTCTTACTTAATTCAATTGGCTAGAGAGATAAACTATAGAGAGAAAAGAAGAAAGTATTCGCTTTCTTCACTACTTATATATCTAGTACTCTTTTTTTCTTAAGGTAGGGAATATTATTTGTTGTACTCATAAGGGGTGTTATTCTTTTGTATTCACGAAGAGAACTTATGTTATTCCATTCTTTATTATTACATTGGAATAAAGCTGTATCACGTGGGCTACCCTATACTTAGTGACATTCTTCTATTATTCCATCTTTATTATTATTACATTTGAAATATCACATGCATGCGCGTTTACTGCCGGACTGATTAAAATCTTTATTATTACATTTGAATATATCACATGCATGCGTTTCTGGCCGACTGATTCTCGTCTTTATTATTACATTGGAATATCACATGCATGCGCGCTTCTGCCGGACCTAATTCCGCCCTTATTAGTATTACATTGGAATAACTTTGCATCGCAATCTGCCGCATGCATGGTGATTTATGTTGTTATTCCATTCTTTATTATTACATTGGAACATCCTGTCGGTCACAATTTACTTTGACTGGTTCCGTTATTTAGTATTCTTGTGGCGCCCCCAAAATTAGGTATACATCACCCATCTTGGGTCGTCCAAATACATGGTACAAAATTCAAATACAACTTACTAATACAATTGTCGTGTATATGCAATACGACAAAACATAACTGTGAGTTTGAATACAATTATTGTCTACTAGAGATTATACAAACTCAAAGGAGTCCTCATTACAATTATTAACACACTATTTCACGAAATAGTGAGGACTACTAATGCTATCCTCTGGGATAGTCACTCAGTTCCCAGACTAGTCCTGCTATGTTCTCATTTCACGAAGAGAACAATGAAAGAAAGGGTGAGCTCAACTAGCCCGATGAAATATTATGACTAAGATAATGCGAGAATAAATTATCGTTAGCCTTCAACAGTGTTAAAGCGATAAAATATATCAACATCAAGTTTAAGCTGCGGTGGAACAAGCAATCCATTAAAAGAGTCAAGTAGAGAATAAAATCTACTATCTTTTATGATTTAAAGGTTTTTTATCACTTTTATCGTTGGGACTCGACAATAAATAATCCACATCATCGAATCACCCCTTACTACGGCGAGGATATTCTTTAGTATCACGACCACAATTATCCATGCACTACGGGCCAAGAATATTTGTGTATTCATTAATGGTCATGATCATGCCAACAAGCATCCATCAATGCACTACTACGGGCCAATGAGGACTTTTACCACATCATTTCTAACATTACGGTCGTGATTACAAGAATAATCCACGATCATAATCATACCAAGTCCATCTATGCACTACAGGCCCACAAATGACTTTCAACAACATATAAACATGAGGATGATGACAATGATATA
This sequence comes from Panax quinquefolius, assembly GCA_020205615.1. Classification (NCBI taxonomy): domain Eukaryota; kingdom Viridiplantae; phylum Streptophyta; class Magnoliopsida; order Apiales; family Araliaceae; genus Panax; species Panax quinquefolius. The sequence continues at coordinate 61,062,865 of CM035172.1, forward strand.
AAATTCAATAAAACAAGTTCAAGAATTAATTTATCCAGGAACTAATAACGTCCAAATTATCGACATGATCTTTGCTTTGTGTCGAGTAAAATTTAAGAATGCTTAGAAGAATATTTCCATGAAAAGATCTTTGGATGAAACACAAATATCTTGGATATTCCACTAATTTCATGGAGTATAGAAGTCAAAACTTTAACTTATTTGGGTATAATCAAGAATGGAATAACAAAAGAAATCACCATGCATGCGGTACTTAGCATGAGCGAGTTATTCAATAGAATAATAAATAACGGAACGGTCGGTGAAATTACGCGCAAGCGGGATGTTCAACGAGAATAATAAAGAGCGGAACCCGTCCCGGCGTAAAATGCACTGAACAGGATATTCAAACGAAATAATAATAAAAGACTGAAACCCGGTCCGGCGTAAAATGCATGAGACGGGATATTCAACGAATAATAATAAAAAAGATGGAACCGGTCCCAAGTAAGCGTGCGAAATATATTCAACGATAATAAAGATGGAACCCGGTCCCAGCAGAAAAGCGCACGAATATTCAATTCCAATAATAAAGAATAATAATCATAGAAGAATGTCACCAAGTATAGGGTAGTCGCGTATCTTTGGTTATTCAATGAATAATAATAAAGAATAGAATAACGAAGTTCTCTTCATGAATACAAAAGAAATAATATCCCTTCTAGTAAAAAAAGCTAAATATAAGAGTAGGGAAGTAGCAAAATACTTTTCTTATTTCTCTCTATATTTTCTCTCTCTCTAGAGTTTGATGAATTAAATAAGAAATAATGAAGGAATGAGCTTATTTATAGAAAAATGGAATTGCATAGTAACTAACTCATGAGCGGTCCAGATTGATTTACTTTAATCGGACGGTCCATATTTAAAAACAAAATCTTTTAAATAAAATATAATATATTCTATTTATAATTATATAATAAAACAAACTTTATATATATATATATATATATATATATATATATATATATATAAACCATAATACTCCTCTTGACAAAAAAAAACATCCCTTCCCTCGAGCAATGACTAGTCCTTTTTTCAAATAAAACAAATTTATAATATATATATATATATATATATATATATATATATATATATATATATATATATATATATATATATATATATATATGTACTAATTGTAGCCAATTTTTTCCTCCCAAGACTTTGTAACACACATGCGCCCCACTATGGGCCCCACCTTTATTACACTAAAAATATTTCCTACTGATTATTTTAAAAAATGGGTAAATGGGGGTTCATAAAATAAGCAAAACTTCATAAAAATCACCTTAATAATTTTAACAACATTTATCATCATTATTATAATTCACAATATTAATCTACCAGGTCGTTCCCAGGAAAGAGGGGGCTTTCCGATAAGGATTTCTCCCCATTGGCGTGCAATTAGGTGACCAAACCTCTCCTTGACAGAACTTCTAGACATCGTTAATATTGCAAATAATAATATTAATAACTTTGTCATCTCAATTATTGATTTAATAATATATAAAATATTGACAATAATTGAATCAAATAATGTGAGATACTATGCAGCAATTACTGTAGCAATAATTGAACAAACCCGAGTGACTTATCACGTAAGCATCAATAATCAAAAGCGTGTGCTACTCTTCTGCTGACTCTGGCGTATTCTTGTACTTTTAACACGGGTGTTTCAACAGAGTTAACGGTAAAACTTCCGCCTTTATTTTCATAAAAATATATTTTTTATCGTTTTCTCGATCAAATGATAATTCCGTTATGGGGGGTCCACTGATGATTGTGTTGGTTGTCTGAATATTCCTGTTAAAACGAATATTCCCCAGACCAATCGAATATTATATAACAACTTGCGTACTTTGCAAAATTTATAAATATTACCCACAACTATAACATTATATCAAATTCACTCCATAATATTCAAAATGATATTTATAGAAAATTCATTTTTATTCATAAAAATTGGGGTCTTCTGACCTCCCTTCTTATGAAATTTAAGCCCTCGAAATTAGAATGCGTTACACGGTATGTCGAAGAGGTAAGGATACCTTGATTTCATTTGATTCTAACTCCCAAGTCATTTCCTCGACATCGTGGTTTCTCCACAAAACTTTGACTTGAGGTATAACCTTGGAGCGTAGAATATGTTCCTTCTTATCAAGATTTGAGCAGGAACCTCTTCATACGTCAAATCTTCCGCTATTTCGTCCGGTTCTAACTTCGATAATGTGGTTTGGGTCTTTTACATATTTACGTAACATGGATATGTGAAAAGCGTTATGAACACGAGACATACTTGGCGGTAAAAGCGAGTCTATAAGCCCACGATTCCTACTCGATCGAGGATTAAAAATGGGCGATGAATCGAGGATTGAGTTTTCCTCTCTTTCCAAATCTAATAACTCCTTTCCATGGAGCGACACGTAACAACACATGATCTCTATATCAAATTCCGTCCTTTCGATGAAGATCGGCATAACTCTTTTATCGATCTTGTGAGGTTTTTATACGTTGTCGGATCGTTTGAATCTTTTTAAAAGTAGTCATACGTACCAACTCCGGTCCCAACAACGTTGCTTCACCCACCTCATCCCGACATCTTTGGAGAATGACACTTTCTTCCATCTGGCGCTTGAATGGAGCCATGCCAATACTTGCTTGATAAGCTGTTGTTGTAGGAAAACTCCACGATGGTAAGAACTTATTCCAACTTCCCTTGAAGTCGAGGACATAGAGTCTTAATAAATCTTGAGTTTGAATAGTCCTCTCTCATTGCCCGTCCGTCTTGGGATGATATCTTAGAAACTAAATCGTAAATCTGTGCCCGTAGCTTTTGTAAACTAACCCAAAATCGTGAAGTGAATCTTGGGTCTCGATCGAAAACTATGGATCTTGGCATACCATGCGATCTTACAATCTCGTTTATGTACATCTGACAAGATGTTCAAGTGTATAAGTTTCTCGTATCGGTAAGAAATGAAGCGGACTTGGTCGATCTATCAACAATGACCCAAATCGCATCTATACCTTGAGAAACCTTAGGAAGACCGATGTGAAATCCATGGTAATGTGCTCCCACTTCCATTACGGAATTTCAAGTGGTTGTGATGGACCTTTTGGTACTTGATGCTCACTTTTTAACTTCGTTGACAAGTTAGACACCTTGAGATAAACAGTCTTATCTCTCTCTTCGTATTGCTCCACCAAAATGTATGGCGAATATCGTGATACATTTTGGTACTCCCAGAGATGGATTGCAAGCGGTGTGTTGTGCGCCTCCATCATGATTTTATACTTTAAATCGGGGTTGTTAGGAACCTGAAAGTCTGGAGTTGACTCAAAGTATTCCTTCTTCATCGATTCTTGCTTACTTGGCGTAGCACCTTCTTGCACTTTCTTCCTCATACGCATCGGCTCGGATCGTAGCTTGGCGACTTTAACTTTATCAATTAAAGTCGGTTTCTACTCGTATATTACCATCATCACATGGGTCCTAGAGTCTTTAACTCTATCTCCATCCTTTGCAAGTCACACAAAAATGGGCCTTTCGTTGACAATATCGCATTCGTACTTGCATATGATCTTCTACTCGATACGTCGGCTACCACGTTAAACTTTTCGAGATGGTATTGGATGGTATGATCATAATCTTTCAATGAGTTCAAGCCAGCGTCGTTGTCGCGTGTTGAGTTCCTTTTGAGTGAAGAAATATTTGAGGCTTTTATGATCCGTAAAGATCTCCACCTTCTCCCCATACAAGTAATGCCTCCAAATCTTTAGTGCGAAGACAACAGCTGCCAACTCTAGATCATGAGTAGGATAATTCCTCTCATATTCTTTTAGTTGTCTTGAGGCATAGGCTATGACTTTTCCATGTTGCATGAGAACACATCCTAACCCTTTGCTGAAGCATCATTTGTAGATGACAAATCCCTCAAGGCAGGATGGTATTGTCGAGCAGTCTTTGAAATGAGTCTCCTCTTGAGTTCTTGAAAACTCTTCTCACATTCTTCACTCCAACCAAACTTTGTATCTTTCTAAGTCAATTTGAGTTAATGGAGTAGCGATTAGAAAAATCCTTCCACAAATCTCAGATAATAACCAATTAAGCGAGAAAGCTACGTACTTGATCCTTGATTTAGGTTGCTCCCGACTTTGAATAGCTTCATCTTTCTTTGGGTCAATAGATATTCCATGACTTGATACCACGTGCCCAAGGAATGCTACTTCCTCGAGCCGAAACTCGCATTTCTTGAACTTGGCATAAAGCTTGTATTCACGAAGCTTTTGGAGTGTCGACCTCAAGTGTTGCTTTCATGATCTTCACGGCTTTTGGAATAAATAAGGATGTCATCAATAAAGAGCGACCACAAAGTGATCCAAATATTCCTTGAATACTCGGTTCATCATATCCATGAAGCGGCGGCGGGGCATTAGTCGATCGAAGGACATGACTAGGAATTCATAATGCCGTCTGGGAGTTACGAAAGCCGTCTTTGGAATGTCATCGGTTCTAATCTTCAATTGATGATATCCGGAGCGAAGATCGATCTTTGAAAAGAATTTGGCTCCTTGCAAGCGGTCAAACAGGTCATCAATACGTGGCAATGGGTACCTATTTTTTATGGTGACATGATTGACTCCAGATAATCAATACAAAAGTCGCATACTCCCATCTTTCTTCTTCACGAATAGAGCAGGGCACCCCCGAGGAGAAGTACTAGGGCGAATAAAGCCATGTCTAACAATTCCTGCGGTTGGGTCTTTAACTCCACGAAGTTCAATAGGAGCCATTCGATATGGGGCTTTGGAAATGGGTTTTGTCTGGGGTTCAGGTCGATACAAAATTCAATTTCACGCTCTGGGGTAGGCCGGGAAGTTCTTGAAATCGTCGGAAATTTATTAACAATAGAAATATCATTCAAAAGCGGCGTATTTTTGTTTAGATCTGTAACATGAGCTAAGAAAAGCTTGACATCCGTTTTTCAATAAGCGAATAGCTTTATGGCTTGAGATGGCCGTGATTGATTTTAATGGTTTGGTCGCTTGAATTAGCATAATCGGTTGATTAGGAATATGAAAGCTAACAACCTTACGAAAATAATCAATTTTTGCATGATGAGTAGTTAACCATCAATCCACTAGAATCACATCAAATGCAAGTATTTTCAATGAAATAAGATCGATAGGTAATGTGAGGTGCTGGATTTAAACCAAACAAGACTTATAAGCGTTGGATGTAATAAAGGTTTCTCCCAGCGGAGTTTCCACGAGATAAGTCGAAGTCTAATTTCTCTGGAGTCAAATTTAATCGTTGGCGCAAGTAGGAGAAATAAAAGAATGGGTAGAACAGGGTATCAAATAAAGTATAGACTTATTAGAGTTTATGATAAGCTTACCGTGATGACCTCATTCGGGTTCCTTGCTTTTTGGGGAGGTCACAACAAACGCTCTCCCTTGCTACTTCTGGGTTTTGACTTTTACGGGGCGACCTTTGGTGCCTCCATCCTAGTTGAACTTGTCTTTGGTGAGCGACAAAATCGGGCTAAGTGACCTTCTCTTCCATAATTATAACATTTTTGGGCGACATCAGCGTGATTTGGATTGATGTGTCCCTCCCTCGCATTTGAAGCATATGATAGGTGGTCGTTCTCCTTCCTTAACAACGGGTCTTTGGTCTTGACGTCTTTCCATCATTGTTGAATCTCCTCTTCTTGAAATGTCCATTCTTATTGTTTTGGCCACGATTACCACCAAGTGGTTAGCATTTACGGCTTTCTTGATTCCCTCCACGCTTGTTGTCAAAACTTGATGACCGCTCTCTCATTGGTATTATCATTTTGTTGGTTTTGCTCTCTCTTTTGGTTGCGTTGACTTGGTTATCGCGCTCTACTAAGCGAGCCCTATTTACAACATATGAATACAAACACGGTTTATGAGAAATAAGATGTTGGCGTATCTCGACTTCAAACCTCTTAAAAACATTAGCGTTCATTCTCTCTTCATTATCCACCAAGTGGGATGCTTGACCGGGATAACTCGCAAATTTTGCCTCGTATTGCGACACGGTCGTATTATTTTGCTCGATTTGATAAACTCCACCTCCTTCATGTGACGAATACTTTTGGGAAAGTATTTGTCGTTGAATAGACTCTTGGAACTTCTCCCAAGACATCTTGATCTGCGGCGAGTTGAGTCGTTTCTGGATTCCCACCCGATGTCTGCCTCTCCTCGCAACATAAAAAGCGGCGAAGGGAACCTTTTGCTCCTCGGAGCATCCCAAGACATCAAATATCTTGGTGATCTGCTTTATCCATGCTTCCTTCGCCTTAAGTGGTTTTGGCTCTCCTTAAACTCCGGTGGTCCCAGCTCCTTGAACTGTTTAGCGGTGACCGCCCAGAGAGTTTCGATGTTTCCACCTACATTTTGGGCGAGAGCCGCTCTACTTTGCTTTGTTGCATGAATTACATAAAGCCTCTGAACAATCCATCATTCATCATTTAGTCGGTGTTGTTGTTTGCATGAGGATTATCGCCTTCTGATGCACATTATCCACGATTATTGATATGTGGTGAATCAGCGGTCTCTTGTGCTCCATTGCTATTCTCAACATTCTCGGATGTCATTTTTGAATCTTGCCACAAAACAAAAGTTAATTGACATATAACATATTATCCATATACTCGGCCAGGCCAATTAAATACCAAAAAAAACTTAGGTAGGTCATACTACTAGCGAAAAATTCCCGTCTCTCTCCCTCTGGTTTCTATTCTCACATCTTAGCGGGGGATCGTATCCTAAGCTTTGATACCAACTGTGGCGCCCCCAAAATTAGGTATACATCACCCATCTTGGGTGCGTCGATACATGGTACAAAATTCAAATACAACTTACTAATACAATGTAAATGTATGCAATCGACAAAAAATATAAATGTGAGTTTGAATACAATTATTGTCTACTAGAGATTATACAAACTCAAAAGGAGTCCTCATTACAATTATTAACACACTATTTCACGAGAATAGTGAGGACTACTAATGCTATCCTCTGGACCAGACCATCACTCCGTTCCCAGACTAGTCCCTACTATATTTCTCATTTCACGAAGAGAACGGTGAAAGAAAGGGTGAGCTCAACTAGCCCGATAAGAAATATTATGACTAAGATAATGCGAGAATAAATTATCGTTAGCCTTAAACATGTTAAGCGATAAAATATAACAAACATCAAGTTTAAGCTGCGGTGAAACAAGCAATCCATTAAAAGAGTCAAGTAGAGAATAAAATCTACTATCTTTTATGATTTAAAAGGTTTTCATCACTTTTATCATTGGGACTCGACAATAAATAATCCACATCATCGAATCACCCCTGCACTTTTCTGACGAGGATATTCTTTAGTATCACGACCACAATTATCCATGCACTACGGGCGAGAATATTTGTGTATTCATTAATGGTCATGATCATGCCAACAATTTGTCCATCAATGCACTACGGGCCAATGAGGACTTTTACCACATCATTTGTAACATTACGGTCGTGATTAAACCGAATAATCCACAGTCATAATCATACCAAGTCCATCTATGCACTTTCTGAGCCACATATGACTTTCAACAACATATAAACATGAGGATGATGACAATGATATAAAAATTGATAAAACAAGTTCAAGAATTAATTTATCCGAGAACTAATAACGTCCAAATTGTCGACATGATCTTTGCTTTGTAGAGTAAAATTCAAGAATGCTTAGAAGAATATTTCCATGAAAAGATCTTTGGATGAAACGCAAATATCATGGATATTCCACTAATTTCATGGAGTATAGAAGTCAAAGTTTTAACTTATTTGAGTATAATAAAGAATGGAATAACAAAAGAAATCACCGTAAATGCGGTGCTTGGCATGACGGCGAGTTATTCAACGAGAATAATAAATAACGGAACGAAGTCGGTGAAATTACTTGCAAGCGGGGATGTTCAAACAGAATAATAAAGATGGAACCCGGTCCGGCGTAAAATGCACAGACGAGGATGTTCAAACGAATAATAATAAAAGGCGAAACCGAATTAAGCGTAAAAACGCTTGAGACGGGATATTCAACGAATAATAATAAAAAGATGAAACCGGTCCGTACGTAAGCGCGCATGACGAGGAAAAATAATAAAGATGGAACCGAGTCCGGCGTAAACTCACGACGAGATATTCTAATAGAAAATAATAAATACGGAATCATAGAAGAATGTCACCAAGTATAGGGTAGTCGCGTATTATCTTTGGTTATTCAATGAGAATAATAAAGAATAGAATAACGAAGTTCTCTTCATGAATACAAAAAAATAATATCCCTTACCGTAAAAAAATCGAATATAAGAGTAGGGAAGTAGCGAATACTTTTCTTATTTCTCTCTATACTTTATCTCTCTCTAGAGTTTCGATTGAATTAAGTAAGAAATAATGAAGGAATGAGCTTATTTATAGAAAAATGGATTGCATAGTAACTAACTCATGAGCGGTCCAGATTGATTTACTTTTTATCGATGGTCCATATTTAAAAAGCAAAGTCTTTTAAATAAAATATAATATATTCTATTTATAATTATATAATAAAACAAAATTTATATATATATATATATATATATATATATATATATATATATATATACATATAAACCATAATACTCCTCCCACAAAAAAAATCATCCCCTTCCCTCGAAATAATAGTCCTTTTTTTTAAATAAAACAAATTTATAATATAAATATATATATATATATATATATATATATATAAACATATATATATAAATATATATATATATATATATATATATATTGTTATCCTCCCATGACAAATTTTCTTCCTCCCAAGACTTTGTAACACACATGGGCCCCACTTCGTGGGCCCCCACCTTTATTACACTAAAAAAAAATTCCTCTTGATTATTTTAAAAATGGGTAAATGGGGTTAATAAAATAAGCAAAACTTCATAAAAAATCACCTTAATAATTTTAACAACATTTATCATCATTATTATAATTCACAATATTAATCGACCGGGTCGTTCCCGGAAAGAGTGGGCTTTCGATAAGGATTTCTCCTGTTGGCACGCAATTAGGTGACGAAACCTCTCCTTGTGAACTTCTAGACATCGTTAATATTGCAAATAATAATATTAATAACTTTATCATCTCAATTATTGATTTAATAATATATAAAATATTGACAATAATTGAATCAAATAATGTGAGATCTTATCGCGGCAATTCTTTGTAGCAATAATTGAACAAAATCGGTGACTTATCACGTAAGCATCGATAATCAAAACAGTGTGCTACTCTGCAACTCACAGCGTATTCTTGTACTTTTAACACAAGGTGTTTCAATAGTTAACGGTAAAACTTCCGCCGTTATTTTCATAAAAAATATTTTTTGTTGTTTTCTCGATCGAGAATAATTACATTTTATTGGGTCCACCAATGATTGTCTTGTTATGCGAATATTCCTGTTAAAAGCGAATATTCCCCAGCCAATCGAATATATTATATAACAACTTGCGTACTTTGCAAAATTTATAAATATTACCCACAACTATAACATTATATCAAATTCACTCCATAATATTCAAAAATGATATTTATAGAAAATTCATCTTTATTCATAAAAATTGGGGTCTTACAAATATCCTTGATATTTGTGCTTCATCCAGTATCTTTTCATGGAAATATTCTTCTGAGCATTCTTGAATTTTGCCCTACAAAGCAATATCATGTTGCCAATTTGGACATTATTAGTTCCTAGATAAATTAATTCTTGAAATTGTCTTATTGAATTCTTATATCATTGTCATCATCCTCATGTTTATATTTTTTTTTTTGAAAATCATCTCATGGCTCTTAGTGCGTAGATGGACTTGGTATGATTATGACCGAGGATTATTCGATTATAATCATGGTAATAATATTACAAATGATGTGGTTAAAGTCATTGGCTGGAAAGGTGCGTTGATGGAAAGTTGTTGGCATGATCGTGACCATTAATGAATACACAAATTAAGACCGAAATTTTTTAAATAAAAGAATTTCCTTTATTTATTATTTTGAAATAGTAAGGGTTGATTTGATTAATGTGGATAGTTAAGGGTTAAATCATGAATATTTCAAAATAAGCAGTGGTTATAAAATATTCATTTTTGTCGGGGAATATTAGTTTGGTGGTGGAATATTAAATCTTTGTCGGGGAATATTAAATGCGGCACGGTAGCGACCATATGTGGGCCCATGCTGAGCGATTGGATGAAAAAGCGACAAATATAAGTTGGTTAAAAATAGCGGCGTAGTTATTCTGAATTAAAATTTGTTGGAATACCGGTGGTTAAAATCTGATGTCTGGCGTGGTTGCCGCGATGCACTTGCGGTATTACAGTATTGTTGAATTATTGATCCTTACGTGAAGGCCTTACTCGATAATTTTCCACGATGATTCTTGTTCGATATTTTATTTTATTGATTCGATAATTCTTTGCGTTGATATTTTATATTATTGTTGTTCGATAATTGTCCTTTGCACATTATCTCCATTATCGGATCAATAATTCATATTATTTGAATAATATTATTAGATAGCATTATTGGCGATGTCTAGAAAGTTACATCGAGGAGAGGTTTGGTCACTAATTGCGGCGCCCGATGAGGAGAAATCCTTATCGGAAAGCCCCTCTTTCACAGGAGCGGCTGGTTGTCATAATTGTGATTACGTAATATTATTTGTGAATAATTAATTATTGATTCATATGATAAAAAATATTTATTTTATGTGGATATAAATGATGGATTTATTTATGTGGTTATAAATGAAGAAATTATTGTTGAGGTGTTTTATCGATATTTTACAGTTGGAGGTATTAAAAATTAAATCGGGGTTTTGAGATATATTGCGGGGTTATAATTTTTAATCAAATATTTGGATTGTGGTAATTTTTGGGTATATTATACATACATAAGTTGAGTATATGTCCACAAATTTTGAGCAGTTAAAAATGCACGAATGATTTGTTGTGAATTTTAAGAGGTGTCGGATTAGAAAATTAGGTTTATAATTGATTTTGGTGGAAAATTCTAGAATTGAGTGGGCCCCACTTGTGGTTGGTGAAGAAATGTGCTGAATTTTATTTCAAATGTGGTGGGTGGCAATAGTAGCGAGTAAAAAGCCATCCATCGGTGTGCTTGGTCGAAATGCTGCTTGGTAGGGCTAACATTTTCTATAAATAGAAATTAAGTTAGAATTGAAAATCACACGAAACAAAGTTTTCTCTTTCTCTCTCTATTATTATTGGCGTATTTTGTGAGTATTTAGATACTTTGAGAGTTCTTTGTTGATCTGAAGTTTCATTCGACATCACTTGAGCCTTTCCTTAAAATCTTGATTCTTTGAGGTAAGGGATATTATTTTTTTTTAGGATGATATTATTTCTTGATATCATTATCTTTGAAATATTGATTGGAACTTTTTATCAAATTTGGAACTTTTTCATGTATCGGTTACTATTCATGAGTTCTTATTCACGAGTTCTTATTCACGAGTTCTTATTCATGAGTTCTTATTCACGAGATTCTTATTCACGAGTCTTATTAAATGAAAGCGTGAAAATGTTTTTTTTGTGGAATTTCTATCTTTTGGTGTCGAGTTACTATTCACGTATCGGCCTTATTCACGTATCTGACACTTATTCACGTATCTGACACTATTCATATCTGGCATATTCATCGAAAAATAAAATTTCTTCTTTTAGTCCAAAATATCTATTACGGATACTAGCTTTGATTGTATCCATGTTTTGATCATTCTTGAATTTTACACCACTATGATTATTTTTGAGGTATTGTTGGACATGGATAAAACAAAATCTGAATCCTTAATCCTTAATCCTTGTCATTTTGTTTCCTTTGGATTAGTTCTTTAAAAATATTTTCATCATCCTCGGTCTTAAATGATGATATTATTGAATATCTTTGGCACATAGTGCAAAGATGAATGATTTCTGAAGAATATCTTTGGCACATAGTGCAAAGATGAGCAGTGTTTAAATGAACATGACCAAGTGATGAATATCTTTGGCTTTGGTGCAAAGATGAGCAGTGTTGAGATGAACATGGCCAGATTGATGAATATCTTTGGCACATGTAGTGCAAAAGATGAATGTTTGATTTGAGATGAATATTGATTGATGTTCTGAGGATAAAATATTGATGATGGTTTATTAAATTCATAGATTATAGTAGATTTCATTCTCTACGTAACTCTTACATGAATTATTATTTCATGCGAATATTGATCTGAAACTTGTTGTCTATTGTATTCTATCAAATTTTTCCTGTTGAAGACTAACGATAATTTGTTGTATATTATCTTAGTCGTAATATTCTTCTTGAAAGCTAGTTGAGCTCACCCTTTTCCTTTTGTTCCATTCTTCTCGGGGAGCGAGAATATAGCGCGAATGCAGTCGGGTATGGAATGAAGGTTTTAGAAAGGATTGTTTAGTAGTCCTCACCATTTTGTAAAATAATGTATCGATAAATGTGATGAGGATTTATTTGAGTATAAATATTATCAGAAGATAATATTTGTATTTAAACTCACAGTTTCTTTGTTGTAATAATAAAGTTGTAGTTGTTTACGTACCATGTATTGTGACTTCGAGAATGGGTGATGTATACCTATTTTGGGGGCGTCGTCGCGGTTGGTATCGAGCTTAGGGATATGATCTCTGGCGGAGATCGGGGAATAGAACTAGGAGGGAGGCAGAGTAAATCCTTATTTAGTGTGTCTACTAAGCTTATTTGTTAGTTAGTCGATATATAGGGATATTATGTGATATATTGATTTCCTTAATTAACCCTTGTTTTATGGCGATATTTGAGAATGTCGTTGAGAATATTAACGATGGAGTAAATGAGGCCAGTGGAGATGCTGTCTTTACCAGCGAGGAGAGCGTCTGTGAGCAGTGGCAATGTTCCTCTGTGAAACAACACCATGGGCGAGATGATGAGCGAGGGGATGTTTAGAAGCTTTTTGCGATTCATGCAAAAATCGAGACGAGGAGACTTCGTGTTCAAAATCTGAGGAGAAAATGATAGCAATTCACGGGTTGTCCGGACCCAGCGATTCGAAGAGTTGGGACCACGAAATTTAAGGAAAGCGGATCCGATCATGGCGGAAACATGGGTCAAACAAATTACAGATATTCGATGTCTTGGGATGCGGAGAAGAACGAAGGTTCCATTCGCCACCTTTATGTTAAAGTGGCGAAGCGGACTCTCTTGGTGGAGTGCGTGAAGCGTACCCATCGGTACTTTTCGGCATGTCTTGGGAGGCGTTTGAGAGACTATTTAATGACAAATACTTTCACGAAAGTGTTAAATCGTATGAAGGAAGTGGAGTTCATCGATTGGAACAAAACAACGTGGCGGTGTCTCGATGCGAGGCAAAGTTTGCGAGTTATCGAGTTTGCACCTCATTTGGTGGAGAATGAGGAGCGTATGGCGGATGTTTCTTAGAGGTTTGAAACGGCGTCGTCGATATCTCATTTCTCATAAACTTTCTCTTTATTGAGATGTTGTAAGCAGAGGCTCGAATTATTAGGCGAGATACTTGAAATGCGGTCGGTTGAGGACCATAACGAGGGATCGTGCCGAGAGATAGCGATCAGCGAGAATAATGATAACTGCGGAGAAAAAAGCGAGCCGAGACGAAATGGTAACCACTCGGTGGTAATCATAGTCGTGAAAAGCGAAAAAGCGAGTTAGGAGAGAGATTTTAAAAGAGAGATTTAACAACGACTATGTGAAGGCAGCGGTCTTGGTGACAAGCCCGGTTCTAAGGGAGAGATCGACCACCGGTCGTATATTTCTGAAATCACGGAAAAGAGGACATATCGGTCAAGCGCCCTAGCAGATTCAAGGTATGCTATAGTTGTGGAAAGGAAGGACATATCGCTTTCGAATTATGCGATGGCGAAACCTAGTTCGGTGAGGGGCGGTGACTCGAAAATATCCCGAGAAAAGTCAAAGTCAGCGATTAGGGAAGGCGTTTGTTGTGGTTGGTCATAATCACGAGGAACCAAGCGAGGTGATCACGGGTAAGCTATTTATAAATTCTTGCGAAGTTTATACCTTACTTGATCTGGGGTGCTACCCATTCATTTATCTCTCTGCGCGTGCTCAGCGTTTAAACTTGACTCGGAGAAATTAGACTTTGATCTATCTGTGGAAACTCAGTTTAGAGAAACTTTCATCACATCCTTTGTTTATAAATCTTGTTTGATTCAAGTTGGCACCATTACCTTACACATTGACCTTATCTCTTTAAAGATACTTGCTTTTGATGTGATTTTAGGGATTGATTGGTTAACTACTCATCATTACAAAATTGATTGTTTTAAATAAGGTTGTTAGTTTTCATATTCTAACTTGACTGTTGTTATGCAATTCAAGCAACTAAACCATTAAAATCAATCAACATCATATCTAATCATAAAGCTATTAGTTTATTGAAAAGCGGATGTCGAAGCTTTCTTAGCCCATGTTATGGATTTGAATAAAGACCGCGTCAAATTTGAATAATATTCTGTTGTTATTGACTTTCTGGCGTATTTCTGAAGAACTTCCGGTCTACCCCCGAGCGTGAAGTTGAATTCTTTATTGATCTTGAACTGGTACAAAGCCCATTTCTAAAACCCCATATCGAATGGCTCTATTGAACTTGAGGAGTTAAAGGTCCACTACGAGGAATTGTTGGACATCGGTTTCATTAAATCTAGTACATCTCCTTGGGGTGCTCTGTTTTATTTGTAAAAAAAGAAAAGCGGGGGTATCATGCGACTTTGTATTGACTATCGGGGAATTGAACCATGTCACCATCGAGAATAGGTATCCTCTACCTCGTATTGATGACTTGTTTGACCCGATTGCAAGGCACAATTCTTTTCAAAAATCGATCTTAGATTACGGATATCATCGGTTTGAAAATTAGGCGAGGATATTCAAAGGCGCCTTGAGAACTTCGGTATGGGCATTATGAATTCTTAGTCATGTCTTTCGGACTAACTAATGCTCCTGCGACTTTCATGGATATGATGAGCCAAGTATTCAAGGAATATTTGGATCGATTCGTTTGTTGTCTTTATTGATGACATCCTTATATATTCAAAAGTCGTGAAGATCATGAGCACCATTTGAAATTTGGTACTCGAAAGGCTTCGTGAAAACCAACTATATGCCAAATTGAAGAAATCGAGTTACGGCGAGAGAGTAGCATTTCTTGGGCATCAGTGTCAAAACATGGAGTATCTGTTGATCCGTGAAGATTGAAGCAATCTGAAGTTAGAACAATAAAAATTCGGTGGTTGAAATCACGTAGCTTTTGGGCTTAGGCTGGTTATTATCGGAGATTAAATGGAAGGGTTTTCTCGAATCGCTTCTCCATTAACTTCGGCTAACTTCGGAAGGATCTGAAATTCGTTTGGAATGAAGAATCGAGAAAAAGTTTCCAAGAGCTTAAGAGGAGACTTATTTTTACTTTGTTCTAACAATACCATCTGGTTCGGATGGATTTGTTATCTCTGATGATGCTTGAGCAAAGGGTTAGGATGTGTTCTCATGCAGCGTGGGAAAGTCATAGCCTATGCCTCGCGACAACTTAAAAGAGTATGAGAGGAATTATCCTACTCGTGATCTAGAGTTAGCGGCCCGATCGTTTTCATTAAAAGATATGGAGCCTTATCTATATGGGGAGAAAGTGGAGATATATTCGGATCATAAAAAGCCTTAAATATTTCTTCACTCAAAAAAAGAACTCGACATCTTGGCGGCGACGTTGGCTCGAGCTATTGAAGACTACGACCACACTATTGATACCATCACAGTAAAAGCGAGCGTGGTAGGTGACGCGTTGAGTAGAAGATCATATCTTGCGGGGCGAGTGCGATGATGTCAAGTATCGCGTAGAGCCCGACTTTAATAGAAAAAGTTAAGGTTGCTCGAAGCCAGGGCAGGAGGAACGTCGTATGAAGAAGAAAGTACTGAAGGAGCTATTAGGGCGAGAATTGATGAAGAAGGAATACTTGAGTCCACTCTGAGACTTTGTGTTCTAACGACTACGATTTGAAGTCTGAAGATTATGATGGAGCACACAATACACCATTTGCAATCCATCACGGAAGTACTAAAATGTATCGTGATCTTGACATACATTTTGGTGGAATAATATGAAGAGAGATTGCAAAAGTTTATCTCGATGTGTTTAACTTGCCAGCGTGTAAAGGCGGACATCTAGTACCTAAGGGTCGTTGCAACCACTTGAGATTAGGAATGGAAGTGGGAACACATTACCATGGATTTAGTTCTGGGGTCTTCCTACGGTTTCTCAAGGCATCAATCTTTATTTGGGTTATTGTTGATAGATTAACCAAATCTGCTCATTTCTTGCCGTCTGGAGACTTATTCCTTGAGCGTCTTGCTAGTATATGCGTAAATGAGATTGTGAGGTTGCATGGCATGCTGTATCCATAGTTTGGATCGTGACCCAAGATTCACTTCAAGATTTTGGGTTAGCTTGCAAAAAGCTATGAGCGCAGTTTGCGATTTAGTTGACATACCATCCCCCAAAGCAGACGGACAATCGAGAGGGACTATTCAAACTCTTGAAGATTTATTAAGACTACGTGTCCTAGACTTCAAGGCGGTTGGGATAAGTATTTACCATTGGTGGAATTCTCCTACAACAACGATTATCGAGCAAGTATAGGTGTGGCTCCATTGAAGCATTATATGGGCCGAAAATGTGGTTCTCGATATGTTGGGATGAGGTGGGTGAAACAACATTGTTGGGACTAGGGTTAAATGCGTATGACTACTGAAAAGATCCAAATGATTGACAGCGTATACTGAAAGCGGCTCAAGATCGACAAAAGAGTTATCACGGATCTTCATCGAAAGGGCGTGGAATTTAATGTGAGGGATCATGTATTGTTGCGAGTTGCTCCGTGGAAGGGAGTTACAAGATTTGGGAAGAGAGGAAAGCTCGATCCACGATTTATTGGTCCATTTCAAATTCTTGGCCAGAGTAGGAAATGTAGCTATAGACTTGCGTTACCTCAAAGTATGTCTCGTGTTCATAATGTGTTTCACATATCATGCTTAAATAAATATGTGAAAGACCGAACCACGTTATTGAGTTAGAAGCAGGACGAGATAGCCGAAAGACTTAGCGTGTGAGGAGGTACTGTCAAGATCTTGGATAGGAAGGAGCATGTCCTACTGTATGAAAAGTCGTACCACCAGTTAAAGTTTTGTGGAGGAATCATGCTTTATAGAGGAAATGACACAGGGAATTGGAAGCGGAAATGAAAGCGAGGTATCCTCACCTTTTGAAACACACCGAATGCGTCGTCGATTTAGAGGCGAAAATTTCATAAGAGGGAGGTTGTAAGACCAGAATTTTTTTTTTAAATAAAAGGAATTTCCTTTATTTATTATTTTGAAATAGTAAGGGTTGATTTGATTAATGTGGATAGTTAAGGGTTAAATCATAAATATTTCAAAATAAGCAGTGGTTATAAAATATTCATTTTTGTCGGGGGAATATTAGTTTGGTGGTGGAATATTAAATGCTTTGTCGGGAATATTAAATGCGACGGTAGCGACCGTGTGTGGGCCCCATGTGAGCGATTGGATGAAGAAAGCGACAAATATAAGTTGGTTAAAAATAACGGCGTAGTTATTCTGAATTAAGGCTTTGTTGGAATACCGGTTGGTTAAAATCTGATGTCTGGCGTGGTTGCCTGATGGCACGGTATTACGCGTATTGTTGAATTATTGATCCTTACGTGAAGAAGCCTTTACTCGATAATTTTCCACGATGAATTCTTGTTCAATATTTTATTTTATTGATTCGATAATTCTTTGCGTTGATATTTTATATTATTGTTGTTCGATAATTGTCCTTTTGCACATTATCTCCATTATCGGATCAATAATTCATATTATTTGAATAATATTATTAGATAGCATTATTGGCAATGTCTAGAAAGTTACATCGAGGAGAGTTTGGTCACCTAATTGCGGCGCCCGATGAGGAGAAATCCTTATCGGAAAGCCCCTCTTTCTGGAGCGGCTTTGGTTGTCATAATTGTGATTACGTAATATTATTTGTGAATAATTAATTATTGATTCATATGATAAAAAAATATTTATTTTATGTGGATATAAATGATGGATTTATTTATGTGGTTATAAATGAAGAAATTATTGTTGAGGTGTTTTATCGATATTTTACAGTTGGAGGTATTAAAAATTAAATCGGGGTTTTTGAGATATATTGCGGGGTTATAATTTTTAATCAAAGTAGTTGGATTAATAGTAATTTTGGGTATGTTATACATACATAAGTTGAGTATATGTCCACAAATTTTGAGCGTTAAAAATGCACGAATGATTTGTTGTGAATTTTAAGAGGTGTCGGATTAGAAAATTAGGTTTATAATTGATTTTGGTGGAAAATTCTAGAATTGAGTGGGCCCCACTTGTGGTTGGTGAAGAAATGTGCTGAATTTTATTTCAAATGTGGTGGGTGGCAATAGTAGCGAGTAAAGCCATCGGTGGCAGTCAAAATGCCTTGGGTAGGCTAACATTTTCTATAAATAGAGGCTAAGTTAGAATTGAAAATCACACGAAAACAAAGTTTTCTCTCTTTCTCTCTCTATATTATTGGCGTATTTTGTGAGTATTTAGATACTTTGAGAGTTCTTTGTTTAGTCTGAGTTTCATTCGACATCACTTGAGCCTTTCCTTAGAAATCTTGATTTTTTGAGGTAAGGGATGTTATTTTTTTTTCGAATGATATTATTTCTTGATATCATTATCTTTGAAATATTGATCTGAACTTTTTATCAAATTTGGAACTTTTTCATGTCGGGGTTACTATTCATGAGTTCTTATTCACGAGTTACTATTCATGAGTTCTTATTCACGAGTTCTTATTCACGATTCTTATTCACGAGTCTTATTAAGTGAAGCGTGAAAATGTTTTTTGTGGAATTTCTATCTTTTGGTGTCGGAGTTACTATTCACGTATCTGGCACTATTCACGTATCTGACCTTATTCACGTATCGGCACTATTCACGTATTCACTATTCATCGAAAAATAAAATTTCTTCTTTTAAGTCCAAAATATCTATTACGGATACTAGCTTTGATTGTATCCATGTTTTGATCATTCTTGAATTTTACACCACTATGATTATTTTTTTGGTATTGTTGGACATGGATAAAACAAAATCTGAATCCTTAATCCTTAATCCTTGTCATTTTGTTTCCTTTGGATTAGTTCTTTAAAAATATTTTCATCATCCTCGGTCTTAAATGATGATATTATTGAATATCTTTGGCACATAGTGCAAAGATGAATGATTTCTGAAGAATATCTTTGGCTTTGTAGTGCAAAGATGAGCAGTGTTTAAATGAACATGACCAGGTGATGAATATCTTTGGCACATAGTGCAAAGATGAGCAGTGTTGAGATGAACATGGCCAAGTTGATGAATATCTTTGGCTGTAGTGTGCAAAGATGAATGTTTGATTTGAGATGAATATTGATTGATGTTCTGAGGATAAAATATTGATGATGATGGTAAAATTCATAGATTATAGTAGATTTCATTCTCTACGTAACTCTTACATGAATTATTATTTCCATTACGAATATTGATCTGAAAACTTGTTGTCTATTGTATTACATCAAATTTTTCCTGTTGAAGACTAACGATAATTTGTTGTATATTATCTTAGTCATAATATTCTTCTTGAGCTAGTTGAGCTCACCCTTTTCCTTTTGTTCCATTCTTCTCGGGGAGGCGAGAATATATAGCGAGTGCAGTCGGGGTATGGAATGAAGGTTTTAGAAAGGATTGTTTAGTAGTCCTCACCATTTTGTAAAATAATGTATCGATAAATGTGATGAGGATTTATTTGAGTATAAATATTATCTAGAAGATAATATTTGTATTTAAACTCACAGATTTCTTGTTGTAATAATAAAGTTGTAGTTGTTTACATACCATGTATTTTCGTTATCTTAATTTTTAAAAATGATTTTATTTTGTAAAGAAATTTGGAAAATAATTAAAATTTGATCCAATGCCAAACTAACCAGCATTGTAACTTTTTTAAAAAAATTTATAAAGCAAATTTGTAAAAAAAAAAAGCAAGATGTAACATCACTTTAACTGACGTTGGAATCTTTTTTTTTTATTTCTTTGATTTCTTGTACTTGTTTACAAACATCAATATTTTTTATGTTTATTCTCTGTCATCGGCGTTGGAAATGAAGGAGTATATAAGACTTCAACTATAAAAAAATAAAAATAAAAATTATAACGCCAATTAAAGTGACATTGCATCTTACTCTTCTTTTTTGTAAATTCATTTTTTAAAAATAAAATTAAGTAAAGTAGGGAAAAAATTGATATTACATTAATTAGTATTTTTTAAATGATGAATTTTAGTATTTTTTTTTAATTTAATTTTTTTAGTATTTTAGTATTTTTTTAAATTAGTATTTTTAGTATTTGTGGTTACCGAAACTTTTTTTGTTATAATCGAATAACTGTACTCTCAAAAATTATAAAATTGTCATTATTTTTAATTTTCGTCTGAAAAAAGGACGGAATGCTGACAGTACATATTTTTGCTGACGTGGAGCTGGATTTGCCATGGTTAAAAGTTATTTAAACAAAATGTTGCTTATGAGTGTTGAACTCCAGACCTCTCCACACTAGAAACCTTATATTCCAACAAAAGTCACTGGACCAACTACCTATCATGCTAAAATTTATGTAACACTAATATTTAAATCACCTAGCATCGTTTCTATGCATGTAAAAATTAGATAATACACTTTTTGCCCTTTGTACTAGGAATTGTAATAATAATAATAATTTTAATAATAATAATTATAATAATTATTATTGTATTAATAATAATAAATTTTAAATACTTAAAAATAATAATAATAATAATTAAAATATCCTAAAATAATATAAAGCGATTACAAATTAAATACCTAAATATAAAATTACATTCAAAGTCTTTTTTAACCACTAAATCAAAATTTATTTTGTTTTTTTTTACTAGTCACGTGGGTATCAATGTTTTTCGAATAAAATTTAATATTTTGAAAGATTTTTCTTTTTATTGTTATAGGACTCGATCAAATTAAATTTAAATTTAAAAAAACCCATGGGTAAGTATAAGAATCGATTTAATAAATTACAAAGATGAGTACATTATCGACTAACAAATATTTATAATAGAAAGTTTTGCCAGAGTTCAATGATTAAAAATAGTCACTACAATTACAATTAGTTTTTTTTTAAAAACAATATATTTATCGTTAAATTTCATAATAAAATCATATTACAACTAAACTCTAATGGATAAGATAGAATAATGATGCATGAGTCCTTTTAATTTTTTTCAATTCATATAGTCATATACATTGCCATTTAATACAGAATAATTTGTTTGGATCACTCTTAGTTTAATTTTAATTATTATTATTATTATTATTATTATTACAATTATTACAATTATTATTATAATAATAATAGTAATTAAAATAATAATAATAATTAAAATAATAATAATAATAATTAAATAATAATAACAATTAAAATAATTAAAATAATAATAATAATAATAATTTTATTATTATTTAAAATTTTAATTATCGCATTGGTAAACACTTTTGTCTTGTGAACACTTTTTAGTTTCTAACATTGGTAAATGCAGGCATGCAGCAACATGACTTATTTCATGGTTGACAAATCTATGTTGAAATTTATATCTCAATATATCATCTTTTGTATTTTGTTCCAGTCTTAATATTGACGGGCTTTGCAGGATTAGTACCATAATAATAATAATAATAATAATAATTTTATTATTATTTAAATTTTTAATTACTATTATTATTTTAATTATTTAAAATTTATTATTATTATTACAATGATAATTATTACAATTATTATTATTATAATTCCTAGTATAGTGACCAAAAAGTGTATTATATCATCTTCATATACATAGAAATGATGTTAGGTGGTTTAAATATTAGTATTACATAAATTTTAGCATAATAGGTAGTTGGTCTAGTGGCTTTTGTTGCAATATAAGGTTTCTAGTTTGGAGAGGTCTGGAGTTTGATACTTGTGAGCAACTTTTTCTTTAAGGAAATTTTTAAGCCAGGCATTTCTGTCCTCCACATCAGCAATAACGAGCCACGTCAGCAAAAATAACGGGCCAATATGCACAGTGAGCATTCCGTCCGTTTATTATTTTGTTGGTCGGATGCTCTGCAGTGTTTTTGAAGTCCAATGCAGTGCTCATTTGATCTGTTTTGGCCTTATGCTCTTGTATTGTCTTAAAATCTGAGTTTCACTGTTTGTCATGTTGAGTCCCTTTCTTGATATTTTGTATCGATCTGGGGAATGCCCCTAAGTATATGTATCGATCTGGGGAATGCCCCTAAGTATATGTATCTCTTTTCTTTTATATACATTTAAATTTAGCAAAAAATAAATTAAATAATATGGAACAACTTATAAGTACAATTTATCTGACTTATATGTACAATTTATATTATTAAATTTAATTGATTTTTATGATCAATTATGAATGATGATGTATTTGATATGTCTCCCATTTATGATATGTATTTTTACAACTTTAAATGGTTGCGATTTGTTAGTAATTAGTCAATATTTTTTTATTTTTACTTTTTATAAATAAATTGAATAATTTGTTTATTAGGTGATTGACATTCGAATTCGGATATTTGAATAATTTGTTTATTCGAATAAAAAATGGAAACGAATATGTTCCGCATTTGGACATAATTTTTAAATACTAAATACACATAATTTTTGACAATTCTCCGAATACTGAATATGGTCTTACAAAAATATGCTTATTGGGATTATTTTAATTTAAGGCAACATTTTAATAGTCATTGCAAAAAGTTGTATAAAATATGTAACGAAAATAAAAATTGTTGTCAATGAATGTGGTCCATATTAGGCAACGAAATTTAGCAACAAAAAAACATTCGTTGCCCACGATGAAGAGAAATCAAGTGGTTAGAAATTTTGCAATGAATTTCTAACGAATTTTGTTTCCAAATTTTGCAACGACTTATGAATTTCGTTGTAAAAAGTGAAAGCATGACACAAGATGCAATGAAGGACAAGTTTCGTTGCTAAACATACACTTTTAGCAACGACTTAAAAAGTCGTTGCCTGAAAAATTGTTGCTAAAGCCCCATTTTTAGCAACAAAAAGACTTTCGTTGCCCACGATGACGGGAAATCACGTGGTCAAAAATTTTGCAACGAATTTCTAACAAATTTTTTTCCCGCCAATTAATTAGCAACGAAATTTTGCAACGACTTATGAATTTCGTTACAAAAAGTGAAAGCTTGACACAATATGCAACAAATGACAAATTTCGTTGCTAAACATATATACTTTTAGCAACGACTTATACAGTTGTTGCCCGAAAAATCGTTTGTAAAGGCCCATTTTTTGTAATGTTGACCCTTAGGGTTTAACCTTATGGTTCCACAAATGTAAATTTTTATAGGATTTTTATTTAGGGTTTGAAAATAAAAAATTTAGTTTCTAAAAATAAAAATTAGGGTTTACTAATTAAATAAGTTTTCTAATTACATTAGACTTGAAATTAGGTTCAATAGTTCACTAATTAGCAATTAGCTTTCCCATTTAGCAATTAGGGTTTTCAATTTGAACATTAGGGTTCCAATTATAGAAATTAGGGTTTATAAATATTAATTAGGGTTTTCAAAAATTAGGGTTTCCCTAATTAAGGTTAATATCTATAACTCCGGTCGTTAATCACATTATCACGATTAATACATAACAATCTTGTTGTAAGACCCCAACTTTTATGAATAAAGAATAATTTTCTCGAATTATATTTTTGAATATTATGGTGTTGATTTGATATAATGTTATAGTTGTGGGTAATATTTACAAATTTTGCAAAGTAAGCAAGTGGTTATATAATATTTGATTGGTTAGGGAATATTCTTTTTGTCAGGGAATATTCGTACGATGGCACAATCATTGGTGGACCCCTGGCGGAAGTATTGTCGTAGTTAAAAATGACAAAATTATCTTTCTATAAAATAATAACGGTGAGGTATTACCATTAAAACTGTTGAACTACCCGGTAGTAAAAAATGCGATGTCTGCGTGGTTGCGTAGTAGCACACACGGTATTGATTATTGATGCTTCGTGAGAAGTCACTCAATTATACTCAATTATTACTACGATAATTCTTTGCATCATATCTCTTATATTATTGATTCAATTATTGTCACAAGATGTCATAAGACCCCAAATTATTAATAAATGAAATTTATTTTCCTCTATTTATTATTTTGAAATAGTAAGGGTTGATTTGATTAATGTGGATAGTTATGGGTAAAATCGCAAATATTTTGAATAAGCAGTGGTTATAAAATATTTATTATTGTTAGGGGAATATTCGTTTGGTGTGTGGAATATTAAATCTTTGTCGGGAATATTAATCTGATGGCGATAGCGATCTTTTGTGGGCCCATAACGGAAAGCGATTGGATGAATAAAAGCGACAAATATAAGTTGTTTATAAATAACAGCGTAGTTATTCACGAGATTATCTTGTTGGAATACCGGTGGTTTAAAATACACTAATACGCGTTGTTGAGCGGTAGCACCAGTATTGCACCAATTATTGATTCTTAATTATTCTCGATAATTAATTCTTCATTCGATATTTTATTGATTTAATAATTCTTTGCGTTGATATTTTATATTCTTGTTGTTTTAATAATTGTCATTACACAATTTTTTCATTATCGAAGCAATAATTCATATTATCTGAATAATATTATTAGATAACATTATTGGCAATGTCTAGAAAGTTACATACTAAGGAGAGGTTTGGTCACCTAATTGCGGCGCAATGAGGAGAAATTCTTATTGGAAAGCCCCTCTTTCTGAGGAGCGGCACAGTTGCCGATCTTGTGATTCTGTAATATTATTTGTGAATAATTAATTATTGATTTATATGATGAGGAAAATATTGATTTTATGTGGATATAGATGGAGAAAATTTTTAATGTGACAATTGTTGAAAATTAATATTTTATCTTTTTCTGATAAAATAATTCATTTAAATATATTATTTTAATAATATATTAACGGTGATATTTTTACAACGAAAGTGGGATATATGAGTATCTGAGGAGGAAGTTTATTTTTGTTGCAATAAATGTTTAAAACATGTTAAACATAATCGGTTGGACCCCATTTATTAGTGAAATTTGATTATAGCTTTGTAAAATCGTCTGTTTGTGAATTTCGGTCAATTTCTGTTTGGAATTTGGAAAAACTTTCTTCTGCAAATTTGTAGAGAATTGGATTTCCTATAAAAACTCGTGTGATTCGAATTTTTCTGATAAAAGAGCTATTTATTATGAATTATTGAAGTTCCGAAGCTCCGAAATAATTGATTTTTGGAAGTTTTAATTATTTATATCAACAAAAATGTTTTTATTGTTTTGGTTGGCCCCATGTGTTGTAAACATACTAATTTCAGGAGTCTTGGTTGGCGTGGGAATATATATATATATATTATTATTATATTAAATTTTACCTTTTGGTGTTCTAGCGATTTCCTATAAATAGGGTGCTTGGGTTAGAATTGAAAATCACACGAAAAGCTGAAGTTTTCTCTCTATATTATCGGCTTATTCTTGTGAGTATTTTGAGTATACTTTGAGTATTGCTATATCTGGTGCAAGTTCAAGTCATCATGCTTTATATCCTAATGTTTTACTAGAAATCTTGTCTTTCGAGGTAAGGGATGTTATTTTCTTCTCAAATGATATTATTTCTTCATATCATTATCTTTGAAATATTGGTTGGAACTTTTATCAAATTTGGAACTTTTTTCATGTATGGGGTTACTATTCATGAGTTACTTATTCACGAAGTTACTATTCATGAGTTACTATTAATGAGTTCTTATTCACGAGTACTATTCACGAAGCGTGAAGATATTTTTTGTGAAATTTCTATCTTTTGGTGTCTGAGTTACTATTCACGTCACGGTCTTATTCACATATCACGACACTATTCACGAATCTGGCACTATTCATCGAAAAATGAAATTTCTTTTTTTCGTCCAAAATATCTATCCTGGATACTAGCTTTGATTGTATCCATGTTTTGATCATTCTTGAATTTTACACCACTATGATTATTTTTGAGGTATTTTTGGACATGGATAAAACAAAGTACGAATCCTTAATCCTTAATCCTTGTCATTTTGTTTCCTTTGGATTCGTTTCTTTAAAAATATTTTTCATCATCCTCGGTCTTAAATGATGATATTCTTGAATATCTTTGGCTTTGTAGTGCAAAGATGAATGATTTCTTGATGAATATCTTTGGCGTAGTGCAAAGATGAGCAGTGTTAAGATGAACATGGCCACCGATCGATTAATATCTTTGGCCGTGGTGCAAAGATGAGCAGTGTTTAGATGAACATGACCAATGATGAATATCTTTGGCTGTGGTGCAAAGATGAATATTTGATTCCGGATATATATTGATTGATGTTACGAGGATAAAATATCGACGATGAACTTTTAAATTCATATATAGAAGATAGTAGTTTGCATTCTCTACTTAACTCTTCTAATGAATTATTATTTCCATTGCGAATATTGATTTAAAATTTGTTGTCTATTGTATTCTATTAGATTTTTCCATGTTGAAGACTAACGATAATTTGTTGTATATTATCTTAGTCATAATATTCTTCTTGGGCTAGTTGAGCTCACCCTTTTCCTTGTTGTTCCATTTTTCTTCTCGGGAGGCGAAAATGTAGCGAGTACTAGTCGGGGGTATGGAATGAAGGTTCTAGAGAGAGTTGTTTTGTAGTCCTCACCATTTTGTAAAATAATGTATCAATAATTATGATGGGGATTTATTTGCGTGTGGATATTGTCAGATGGCAATATCTCGTATTTAAACTCACGATTTATATGTTGTAATAATAAAGTTGTAGTTATTTCTGTACCATGTATTTGGCGACTCAGAATGGGTTGGATGGAATGGACCTATTTTGGGGGCGTCACAGTATCATCTGTATAATATGTTATATTATTAAATCAATAATTGAGACGACAAGTTATAATATTAATGATTAGTAATTGTTGAAAGATTAAATATGTGTTGATTAAAAATAAAATGATTTGTGGTAATATTTATCCAATCCTTGATGTATATAAAAAGCTTATTATGAGACGTTTGTGGTAAATTTGGTTATTCTATGGGGGCCCATATGTCATCATCTAAGAGTCTCTTTCGCCAATAGTAATTACCTTTACAAGACGTCAAACCACTTGCCGTTTCATATTACAGGCGTCGAACCAATTGTCGTTTCACATTACAGGCGTCAAACCACTTGGTGTTTCACATTACAGGCATCAAACCACTTTTCTTTTCATATCACCAGTCGTCAAGCCGCTTGCCTTTTCACATTGCAAGTGCTAAGCTAGAAATCTTCAATAAATAAAGGCCTAGTTCTTCATTATTTTTCACGAATTCATTCAAGCTATAGAGAGAGAAAGTATAGAGAGAATAAGAGAGAAAGAAGAAGAGTATTCTGTTACTACACTACTGCAGTATTCAATCTCCTACTAATGTAAAGGGTGTTATTTCTTTTGTATTCATGAAGAGAACTTCTTGAAAGTAATATGCACACAAGCCAATCATGTTTGATGATAAAGCATATACTTTGTAACAATCTTATTCATTTATTAATAAAAGTATTAATTTATTAAAGGCTTTTAATTATCTACATGATCTTTGTTTTATAATATGTGATAAACCCATAGTTTTAAGCAATGCTTTTAGAATAATGATGATGATCATTCTAATGAGATCTAAATTCTTAGAAAGCTTAAAACTAAAATAGTTCCCAATCGTTGGATTACTAAATTGGGATTAGTGAATCCGGATAGATTGGTACATCGTTAACTTTCATTGGATGAGGATGATTGATCTCATGATCATTTGTGTGGAGACACTAAAAGCAAGTATGTAGGTGCTTATTAGAGAATAAGTTCATTGAGCGTGGCTCGCTAAGGAATACCTAATGGAGTATTACTTGCACCGTCGATAGGAATTCTGTAGTGATAGTAGTACTGAAGTGATCCTTGGACTTGAGATCATCATAGTATCTTGTGTATGATGAGTTATACTTTGACTTATTCCTTAAGACCCTTAGGGTATATCAAAGGGTATGCTTGGGTATAATAAGTTGTACATGGAGATAATGTATGATCGATAAAGAATCTATCACTTCTAATAAAAGAAGAAAATGTCCTATGTGATTCGATAAATGACAACCCATGAGTCCTTGGCGGCGAATGAAATTAGAAAGAAGTTTCTAATTTGCATTATTTGGAGTTGTGCATTTAAGGATCGAAATACATATAATTAAATAAAATAAAACTTGACAGTAATTCCATGTCTTATATTTAATTGAGACATTGTATGGTGGAAGGATTGAATTGTACGGTAACTATTTACTCAAAGGTTCTTTAATGATTAATGTTGAAATCTATATTATCCGGAAAGTCGTTGATCATTGGGGAGGCTTATCCCTATTTTAGAATAAATATTATTTATTTAAATAAATTAATTATTTAATTTATTTATTTAAATAAGATTAGAATTGTTCTAATTGATTTATTCACAACCGGTTTAATATGGAGAACCTAAAGGGTCACACCATAAAAGGAAGAATAATTATTTAAGAAGTTAATGGCATAATCGTAATAATATATTTAAGTATATTTAATTTAATCTATGGTGATAGAATAAATTAAATAGCTTAATATTTATTATTTAATATTTTAGAAATATTAAATATAAATTAATAAGAGGAGTCTTATTAATATTATTACAATTATTATTATTTTAATTTCTAAAAGATTTTAGGAATTAATTTAATATAAAGTACTCTCATTTATTCCTAATTAGATTAGGAGGTTAAATTAATTAAAGAGTTTAATTAATTATCCCTAATAAGATTAGGGAGCTTAATTAATTAAAAGAATTTAATTAATTAAATAAAACCCAATTCCTTAATTGTTAAGGTGGGTTGCCCACATCTATTAATAAGAGGAGTCTTATTATGGGTGAATGGGTGGTTGACTTTTACTGACATCTGACATAATTCCAATTTGTTGGAGAGTCGACGTCCTTTTCTATCTGACATATAGAAAAACTAGGGTTTGAGCGAATACCCTTCTTCTTTGAAAATTCTTTTCCTTGGTGGATCACCTCTGAGGCCAAAACACATGGGTGGCTAATGTTGATCGAAAGGAAGGAACCAAACCCGGTGGATTCAAGTTGAGCGAAAAGGATTGGAGGTGAACTCGTACTTGAGGAAGCTTTCGGATCTTCAAGGGTATGTTTCTTATTCATCTTTTTCATTTAATTAATAATTGTGCATAAAGGGTGATCCGGGTATATGGTTTGTAAAAATTTTTAAACTTTGATTTATCTCGCTTCCGCTTAATTTATGCAATTTGATTGCGTTCTTGAATATTACAAACCTAACAGTGGTATCAGAGCCAAACCTTTATGCGAATTATTAATTGTTTAATTTGATATGTATATTGATATGTGTTTAGAACAATTTAATTGGGCATAATTTTATTGTATAAAATTTAAAAAAAATAAAAAATCGTGATAATCACCTGCTGATTCACGTGGCCATTATATTCAATATGAAAAGCTATAGCGGGTGCTTCCTTGCAACATGACCCACGTGATGCAATTATATCCGCACTGTTATATTCTAGAACACGTCTAATAGTGGTGTCTCATATATTATATATATGATATATATGTTAAAATCACGCACGGTTTACGAGATTATTATATTACGGTAAAATAAGATTTCTGCCCAGGACTTAAAAATGGTGGCCACTTGATTTCTTGCTTATATGTTATATATATATATATATATATATATATATATATATTCGTAATATATATATATATATATATATATATGTATATGTAATATATAATTTTAATTATTTTATAATTAAAATAAAAAAGTTTATTTTAATTTTAAAATAAAAGGTTTATTTTAAATCTTAAAATAAAAATGTTTATTTTAATTTTAAAATTAAATTTCATGCTAACTAATTAGAGTTGGAATTGGATTCCATGATAACTAATTGGAGTTGAAATTGGATTACATGTTTCCTTAAATAAAGGAGTTTATTTAGATATGAAATAAGATTTCATATTATTCAAAATAAAAGAGTTTATTTGTGAATAGGAAAGAGAATCCTAATTTCCTTAAATAAAGGAGTTTATTTAAATATGAAATAAGATTTCATATTATTCAAAATAAAGAAGTTTATTTGTGAATAGGAATGAAAATCCGTGTTTCCTTAAATAAAGGAGTTTATTTAAATATGAAATAAGATTTCATATTATTCAAAATAAAGGAATTTATTTGTGAATAGGAAAAGAATTAAGTGTTTCCTTTAATAATTTTTTTTATTACATGGAATTAGATTCCATAATTAATTAAAATAAATGAGTTTATTTTGATTAAAGATTTTGATTAAAATAAAATAGTTTATTTTATTCAAAATTGGATAAATTAAAATAAAATAGTTTTATTTTGATTTAAATTTGGATTAAAATAAAGGAGTTTATTTTGATTCAAAATAGATTTTTACTAACTAAATTTGCCCATTAAATGATATCAATATATATATTAAATGTTTATTATTCATAAGATGAATGTTATTTATTGATGCGTATGATGATGTGTATGATAATAAATGGGATTGATTATGGACTATTGACCATGTGATTGGATTTTATTTTAGTTGGATGCATGAATGTATGGGTTTTATTAAATGGGATTACTGCGTACCTCGTCTCTCTAATTTTTTACGAATGTAAATTCTATCTCCTCTATGTACTTCCCTTGATTGCTACGATCAAGGTTTCTATTTATTTTAAAATAGTTATGTAATAGGAATAGTTAGAATTAAATTTTGAAAAATTGGAGATCAAGGAGCAAGGAGGCGCTTGAAGACCCGTTTGTAATGGAGCAGGGTTTAAATGTAATAGTTATATTTAAATATTATTTCTTGCACCCTAAGGGTTTGACCTTTTGGTTCACTTGGTGGCTCTAGTGAACCAAACTAGAATAAAAGTCTATAATCAATCCGGGTAGAATATAGTATTCTATATGTAAATGCTATATACTATATATATTATATATTATGCAAACATGCTTGAATGTTCATTAATATAACGCCGTATTTTATATATATATATGTAAATGCGCACTAAACAAGATGAGACAAATTAATAACAAACCCCTCAATTTTTATATTAAGTCCTAAGCGTTCAAAGATATTTGGAATATCGAGCGTCAAGCCTTCTAGCATGATAAAATTAATAGAGTATTAAATATTTAATATGAGTTTGTTGTGTCACCACAAGGCAAGTATTAAGTATTTAAGATGTTAATTTATCACATTTGATACTTATAAAGAAAATTGAACAATATTGTTTTGTTGTGTCACCACAAGGATGATATTTTCTTTTTTGAATATATGGAGTGCTAGTCGGACTTAACTTGGATAATTTTGATTCGGATGTGCCACCACTTGATCAAAATAATCTAAGAGGCAAAAAAAGAAAAGGAGTTGCATAGTTGATGTAATTGACAAAAGTTGTCTACCTATTTATTTATATATAGTTTGTTGTGTCACCACAAGGCTATATACATTTGAAATGGGATCCTTATTCTCACTAGCAAATCTTTAATTAGATTTTGCCAACTATATAAGTGAGGTAATATAGTTTGAAGAAAATAGTGGGAGATACCAATTTAAAACAAGACCTAAATTATTTTGGTAATTAATACAAGAATGTATGTTAAAATGTTGTTAATTACAAATTCATTTACGAAATTTTACAATGTCTAAAATTACTATCATCTTGCGAAGCATATTAGATGCTAAATTAACTTAGGATAAAATTAAACAAATTGGTTAAGGAATTTGAGAATAGTTCTCATAAATTTGAAAAGTTATCTTATGTCCTTAATACGTCTATCCTCAAGAATGGTTGCGAGATAATGCCTTTGAGGAAGACATTGCTACTTTTAGAAAGTGGCGAAGATGATGCACATTGGCTCAATGCATCATGCTCGCATCCATGAGTAATGAGCTTCACGTCGACGTGAAACTATGGATGCTCCTACTATATTCACGCACATCAAGCAGGTTGATGGTGAGAAAGTAGATCGATAGATATCGAGATATCTAAGGAGCTCTTTCAATCTAGAATGGCCAATGGCACTATAGTACAGAAAAAAAAAGTGTTCTTAACATTATCAATTTGATTGATCAATTAGGACAACATGTTTTGTCATGGATGGAGAGTTGAACCAAGATTTGATCTTGCACTCACTCCCGGACTCCTTTCACAATTGTTGTGAATTTTTCATATGGACAAGCTAGATATCAGCCTCGCTGATTTGCTTAATGTGTTGAAAAATGTTGAGAGTCACTTTCAAACAAGAAAAACCAAGTCTTCTTGGTAGGGGCCAAAGGATCTTCCAAAAGAAGAACGATTCAAAGAAGGTAAACAAAAGGCGTAAACAAAGGATAATAAGAACAAAAGCGATCTGAGATAGCAAAGGAGTTTGCTTCCACGCAATAAGCACGGACACTTTGGAAAGAAAGCTGCGAGAAGCGTCTTACAGAGGCTAACCAAAGAAGCTTAGTGAAGTTTCGGTTACAATACAGTTTTTGTTCATGATTGAAATAAATTTTTCTTTAAGTCAAGGTTCTACTTGGGTATTGGATACCAACTTTGGTTATCATAAATATAGATTTATGAAGGACCAAGCGAGTAGAAGCTAAACAAATATAAGTAATCCTATGTGCGGAAATGTAGCAAAGGTTGCCATATTAGCCATAGAAACTTATAGTTTAGCAATGCCTACGAGCAAATCTATTAAGTCGATAAGTTGTTATTGTATTCCAATTCTTGTTAGAAACATTATTTCCATTTTATTGTTGACAATAAAATTTTTGGTATTATAATTAAGAACAATTGTTGTTCTATTTATAATGATAATGTTTTGTATAGAATCGAATATTACTTAATAAATTTTGTATACTTGACTTACATGAAAATAATTTTACATATTGAACAAATTAGTATAAGAAAAGGAGATGATCATTCAAAGAGTTGAATGTGTGTATTTCTTTGAAATACAAGTGTGAATTATTTGAAAGGTTCAAAGAATTGAAGTGAAACAAATTGGCAATGTATTTAGATTCTTTGATTAGATCGAGGAATAAATACTTGTCAATAAGTTTTTAGATCATCTCAAATGGTTTTCTCATAATGGACACATCCTGATATGCAATAATTGATTGATGTATCTGAATGAAAAATCGTACCTTGTTGGACATGGTGCGGTCCATAATGATTTTACTGACATTCCAGTATCCTTCTGGGATAATGTCCTAGAAATGGCTGCATATCTACGAAAATGGTAACCTCAAAATCCATTTCAAGACTCCATAAAAGTTATGGATGGGGAGGATTCTAATCTTAAGTATGTTAAGATAAGGGGTTGTCCAACTTACGTGAAAAGGTTTCAAAGGATAAGCTTGGGACAAAATTTGACAAGTACAATTTGTGGGACATCCTAAAGTAAGTTTAGGGTATATGTTCTATAATCCTACTTAGCAAAAGGTGTTTGTTACGAAACACGCTGCCTTCTAAGATAAAGGTGTTTATCATTGAAGGGGCTAGTGGGAGGATTATAGATCTTGAAGAGTTCATGATCCACAAAACACTTTATAAGTCAAATAAGAAGAACACGTAGATAGACCTGTTGTACCACAATAGAATCGTAAATGCGGAATAGTACCAAAGATACCTAGAGGTATGGATTCATCATGGATGATGATGATGAGGTACACATCATAGAAGATGATGATCCAGAGTTACATTCGATGAGGTAAGACTTCTAGTGTGTACAAAAGGGTCAGTGGGAGCGTCGTGAAATTTCTAGTATTATATGTTGATATACTACGGATGAGGAATGACATACTAATGCTACAATCAGTAATGATAAAGTTGTCTAAACATTCCTCCATGAATGGTTTGGGAAGAGTATCTTAATTGGGGATATAAATCTATATAGATAAATTTAAGAGGATGCTCGACTTAACCCAAGGAACGTATATTCATTTGATGCTAAAAATCGTTTAGCATGGCAAACTCAAAGAGATGTCTCATGTCGATGAGCTATGGAGTGTATCTCTCTTAATAGTCCCCACGAGACTCACGAAAGAGAGGTCGCATGAGTGACAATCATGCATGCAATGAAATGTACGAGACACGATGTTGATCACCATATTATGGAGAAGTTCACTATGAGTCGGTGAAAAACATCTTAAAGTGCTTAACCCAAGCACTAAGGATGTGATCATATTCATGATGGGTCTTAATTAAAACTAGAGGGCTTAATGGACTCAAGTTTTTCGAACGGAGACCAAGACGACGAGAAAAATCCACTTTAAGGTAAAGGGTTACCTTAAGCAAAGTGGTGCGATGAATTGGAAAGGTTCCAAACAATGAAAGAGTTCTTTGGTATAGTGATAAAGACAAAGTATATAGCTATAAATGAAGTTGCTGAGTTGATTGTTTGGATTAAAGTTCATTACTGTAACTAGGAATAGTTCTTAAGTCTCATCTTGGATCTAAACATGTGTTGTGGCACTTTCATTTGATTATTAGAATCATTGAAAGATGGGAAATCACTATAGAGATAGTGGACTCTCATGAACAACATTATATATCCATTAACTAAAGCTTATCCAACAACAAGATATAATCGTCACTTAGAGAAGAAGAGTATAAGATACAATGGCGATTGGCTTTAGTGCAAGTGAGAGATTGAAAGTAATATGCACACAAGCCAATCATGTTTGATGATAAAGCATATACTTTGTAACAATCTTATTCATTTATTAATAAAAAGTATTAATTTATTAAAGGCTTTTAATTATCTACATGATCTTTGTTTTTTATAATATGTGATAAACCCATAGTTTTAAGCAATGCTTTTAGAATAATGATGATGATCATTCTAATGAGATCTAAATTCTTAGAAAGCTTAAAACTAAAATAGTTCCCAATCATTGGATTACTAAATTGGGGATTAATGAATCCGGGATAGATTGGTACACACGTTGCTTGCTCATTGGATGAGGATGATTGATCTCATGATCATTTGTGTGGAGACACTAAAGCAAGTATGTAGGTGCTTATTAGAGAATAAGTTCAATTGAACGTGGCTCGCTAAGGAATACCTAATGGAGTATTACTTGCTTATCAATAGGAATTCAGAGGTGATAGTAGTATAAGTGATCCTTGGACTTGAGATCATCATAGTATCTTGTGTATGATGAGTTATACTTTGACTTATTCCTTAAGACCCTTAGGGTATATCAAAGGGTATGCTTGGGTATAATAAGTTGTACATGGAGATAATGTATGATCAATAAAGAATCTACCACTTAATAATAAAAGAAGAGAATGTCCTATGTGATTCGATAAATGACAACCCAAAGTAGTCCTTGGCAAGGCGAATGAAATAAGAAAGAAGTTTCTAATTTGCATTATTTGGAGTTGTGCATTTAAGGATCGAAATACATATAATTAAATAAAATAAGACTTGACAAAGAATTCCATGTCTTATATTTAATTGGGACATTGTATGGTGGAAGGATTGAATTGTCTGCAAGTAACTATTTACTCAAAGGTTCTTTAATGATTAATGTTGAAATCTATATTATCCGGAAAGTCGTTGATGATACATTAGGGAGGCTTATCCCTATTTTAGAATAAATATTATTTATTTAAATAAATTAATTATTTAATTTATTTATTTAAATAAGATTAGAATTGTTCTAATTGATTTATTCACAACTAGGTTTAATATGGAGAACCTAAAGGGTCACACCATAAAAGGAAGAATAATTATTTAAGAAGTTAATGGCATAATCGTAATAATATGTTAAGTATATTTAATTTAATCTATGGTGATAGAATAAATTAAATAACTTAATATTATTATTTAATATTTTAGAAATATTAAATATAAATTAATAAGAGGAGTCTTATTAATATTATTACAATTATTATTATTTTAATTTCTAAAAGATTTTAGGAATTAATTTAATATAAGTACTCTCATTTATTCCTAATTAGATTAGGAGGTTAAATTAATTAAAAGAGTTTAATTAATTATCCCTAATAAGATTAGGGAGCTTAATTAATTAAAAGAATTTAATTAATTAAATAAAATCCAATTCCTTAATTTTTAAGGTGGGTTGCCCACATCTATTAATAAGAGGAGTCTTATTATGGGTGAAGGGGTGGTTGACTTTTACAACATACGACATAATTCCAATTTGTTGGAGAGTACGTCATTTTCTATACAGATAGGAAAAACTAGGGTTTGAGCCAATACCCCTTCTTCTTGAAAATTCTTTTTCCTTGGTGGATCACCTCTAGAGGCCAAACACATGGGTGGCTAATGTTGATCAAAGGAAGGAACCAAACCCGGTGGATTCAAGTTGAACGCGAAAAGGATTGGAGGTGAACTCGTACCTGAGGAAGCTCGGATCTTCAAGGGTATGTTTCTTATTCATCTTTTTCGTTTAATTAATAATTGTGCATAAAGGGTGATCCGGGTATATGGTTTGTAAAAATTTTTAAACTCTGATTTATCTCGCTTCCGCTTAATTTATGCAATTTGATTGCGTTCTTGAATATTACAAACCTAACACTTCTGTTAAATATTCTTCTAGTATCTTTTCATGGAAATATTCTTCTAAGCATTCTTGAATTTTACTCTATAAATCAGTACCATGTTGACAATTTGGACGTTATTAGTTCCTGAATAAATTAATTCTTGAACTTGTTTTATTGAATTCTTATATCATTATCATCATCCTCATGTTTATATGTTGTTGAAAGTCATCTGTGGCCTGTAGTGCATAGATGGACTTGATATGATTATGACCAGGGGTTATTCGGTGTAATCATAACCGTAATGTTAGAAATGATGTGGTAAAAGTCCTCATTGGCCCGTAGTGCATTGATGGATAGTTGTTGGCATGATTATGACCATTAATGAATACACAAATATTCTTGGCCCGTAGTGCATGGATAATTGTGGTCGTGATACTAAAGAATATCCTTGGCCGTAGTGCAGGGGTGATTCGATGATGTGGATTATTTATTAAGCTGAGTCCCAGCGATAAAAGTGATGAAAAACCTTTTAAATCATAAAAGATAGTAGATTTTATCCTCTACTTGACTCTTTTAATGGATTACTTGTTCCGCTGTAGTTAAACTTGATGTTTGCTATATTGTATCAGTTTAACACTATTTAAGGCTAATGATAATTTATTCTGCATTATCTTAGTCATAATATTTCTTACTGGGCTAGTTGATCTCACTCTTTCTTTCACTGTTCTCTTCAGGAAATGAGAATATAGCTGGGACGAGTCGGGGAACGGAGTGATGGTCCTAGATGGTGCATTAGTAGTCCTCACTATTCTGTGATATAGTGTGATAATAATTATAAT
Organism: Panax quinquefolius; assembly: GCA_020205615.1. NCBI lineage: Eukaryota > Viridiplantae > Streptophyta > Magnoliopsida > Apiales > Araliaceae > Panax > Panax quinquefolius. Next base: position 61,100,772 of record CM035172.1, read on the forward strand.
GAGGACTCCTTTTGAGTTTGTATACTCTCTAGTAGACAATATTTGTATTCAAACTCACAGTTTATGTTTTGTCATATTGTACACGACAATTGTATTATTAAGTTTTATTTGAATTATGTACCATGTATCTGGCGACTCAAGATGGGTGATGTATACCTAATTTTTGGGGCGTCACAAAATTACCCATCTAGAGTCGCCAGATACATTGTACAGAATTCATTTCGGCACCTATTTTGAAAATACCATCTGGTTCGGATGGATTTGTTATCTACAGCGATGCTTCAGGCAAAGGGTTAGGGTGTGTTCTCATGTAACGTGGGAAAGTCATAGCCTATGCCTCGCGACAACTTAAAGAATATGAGAGGAATTATCCTACTCATGATCTAGAGTTGTCGTGATCGTTGCCAGCTAAAGATCCGGGAGGCACTATCTATATGGGGAGAAAGTGGAGATATATTCGGACCATAAAAGCCTCAAATATTTCTTCACTCAAAAAGAACTCAACATGCGGCAACGACGTTGGCTCGAGTTGTTGAAAGACTACGACCACACTATTCAATACCATCCTGGAAAAACTAACATGGTAGCTAACGCATTGAATAGAAGATCATACGCGGGAACAAATCCGATGTTGTTAAAATAAAGTCCCATTTTGTGTGATTTACAAAAGATGAAGATAGAATTCAAGACTCCGGGGACCCATTCAATGATGTCAAGTATACGTATAGAACTAACTTTAATCGAGAAAGTTAAAGTTGCTCAAGCCACAGACCCGGAGCTGATGATTATGAAGAAGAAAGTATAAGAAGGTACTATTCTGGAAGCAAGAATCGATGAAGAAGGAATACTTCGAGTCCACTCCAGACTTTGTGTTCCTAACGATTCTGACTTGAAGCATAAAATCATGATGGAGGCACACAACACACCGTTTGTAATCCATCCTGGGAGTACCAAAATGTATCATGATCTTCGACATACATTTTGGTGGAACAATATGAAGAGAGAGATCGTAAATTTAATCTCGAGGTGTTTAAGTTGTCAACGTGTAAAGGCGGAGCATCAAGTACCAAAGGGTCCATTGCAACCACTTGAGATTCCGAAATGGAAGTGGGAACACATTACTATGGATTTCGTTATGGGTCTTCCCAAGGCTTCTCAAGGCATAGATCCGATTTGGGTTATTGTTGATAGATTAACCAAGTCTGCCCATTTCTTGCCGATACGGGAGACTTATTCCCTTGAACGTCTTGCTCGTATGTACGTAGATGAGATTGTGAGATTGCATGGCATGCCAGTATCCATAGTTTCGGATCGTGACCCAAGATTTACTTCAAGATTTTGGGTTAGCTTGTAAAAAGCTATGGGCACGGATTTACGGTTCAGTTCAGCATACCATCCTCAAATGGACAGACAATCAGAGAGGACTATTCATACTCTTGAAGATCTATTAAGAGTGTGTGTCCTAGACTTCAAAGGGAGTCGGGATAAGTACTTACCATTGGTGGAATTCTCCTACAACAACAGTTATCAGACAAGTATAGGTGTGGCTCTATTTGATGTATTATATGGACGAAAGTGTCGTTCTCCAATATGTTGGGATGAGGTGGGTGAAGCAACATTGTTGGGACCCGAGTTGGTACGTATGACTACAGAAAAGATCCAAATGATTCGACAACGTATACAAACGGCACAAGATCGACAAAAGAGTTATGCGGATCTTCATCGAAAGGACGTGGAATTTAGTATTGGGGATCATGTATTCTTACGTGTGGCTCCATGGAAGGGAGTTACAAGATTTGGGAAGAGAGGAAAGCTCAATCCACGATTTATTGGTCCATTTTAGATTCTTGGCCGAGTAGGAAATGTGGCCTATAGACTCGCGTTACCTCCAAGTATGTCTCGTGTTCATAATGTTTTTCACGTATCTGTGCTTCGTAAATATGTGAAAGACCCGAACCACATTATTGAGTTAGAACCAGACGAGATAGCAGAAGATTTAACGTACGAGGAGATACATGTCAAGATCTTGGATAGGAAGGAGCATGTCCTACGCACGAAGGTCATACCACAAGTTAAAGTTTTGTGGAGAAACCATGCTATTGAGGAAATGACTTGGGAGTTGGAAACGGAAATGAAAGCAAGGTATCCTCATCTTTTTGAAACACCAGGTATGTATGCCAATTTCGAGGACAAAATTTCATAAGGAGGGGAGGTTGTAAGATCCCAACTTATTATAATTAAAATTGAATTTCCTTTATTTATTATTTTGAAATAGTAAGGGTTAATTGATTAATGTGGTTAGTTATGGGTAAAATGTGCTAATATTTTAAAATACGCAGGTGGTTATAAAATACTCATTGTTGTCGGAGAATATTCATTTGGTCGTGGAATATTTTTGCTGTCGGAGAATATTCGTTTGGTCGTGGGCCCCATAACGGAAAGCGGTTGGATGAAGAAAACGACAAGTATAAGTTGTTTATAAATAACGGCGCAGTTGTTACTGTTAATACTGTTGGAATATCCGGTGGTTAAAACCCAATAATACACGTTATTGCACAGTAGCACACAGTATTGCACCAATTATTGATTCTTACGTAAGAAGGCACTACTCAATAATTGTTACAGTAATTACTGTTCCGTATTTTATTTTATTGATTTAATAATTATTGCATTGATATTCTATATTACTGTTGTTTCAATAATTATCACTACACAGTATTTTCCATTATCGAAGCAATAATTAATATTATCTAAATAATATTATTAGAAAATATTATTGGCAATGTCTAGAAAGTTCTCGTCTAAAGAGAGAGGTTTGGTCACCTAATTGCTGCGCATGAAGAAGAAATTCTTATTGGAAAGACCCTCTTTCACGGAACGCCTTGTTATCGATGTTGTGATTCTATAATATTATTTGTGAATAATTAATTATTGATTTATATAATGAGGAAAATATTCATTTTATGTGGATATAGATGAAGACATTTTTTTAAGTGACAATTGTTGAAAATCGATATTTTATTTTTTCTGATAAAATAATATTTTATTATATTATTATAATATAATAATGATGATATTTTTACAATGAATGTGGGATATATGAGTATATGAGGAGGAAGAGTATTTTTGTTGCAAAAGTTGTTTAAAACATGTTAAACATGTCTGTAGGCCCATTTCTTGACTGAAATTTGATTATAGCCTGTAAAATCGCCCGTTTATGGATTTCGGTCAATTTCTGTTTGGAATTTGGAAAAACTTTCTTCTACAAAGTTGTAGAGAATTGAATTTCCTATAAAATGTCACATGATTCAAATTTTCTGATAAAAGGGCTATTTATTATGAATTATTGAAGTTCTGAAGTTCAGAAATAATTGATTTTTGAAAGTTTTAATTATTTTTAATAACAAAAACATTTTTTTTGATTTAGTTGACTATTGATGGCTGATTTTTGTATCTGATTTGGTGTGCGTAAGAATTTTTATATAATATATTAATATTATAATAAATTTTCTGCTTTGGTGTTCTAAGCATTTTCCTATAAATAGGGTGCTTAGGTTAGAATTGAAAATCACACCAGAAACTAAAGATTTCTCTCTCTTTCTCTCTCTATAATATCGAGCGTATTTTGTGAGTATTTTAGTACTTTGAGTATTGCTATACGGTGCAAGTTCTTTCAGTACTATATCTAGTATTCCAGTCAGAAGTACTATTCTTTCTGAGGTAAGGGATGTTATTTTATTCAAAAATGATATTATTTCTTTAATATCATTATGCCGAAATATTGGTTGAAATTTTTTATCAAATTTGGAACTTTTCATGTCAGGGGTTACTATTCACGAGTTACTATTCACGAGTATTATTCACGAAGCATAATGATTTTTTTGTGAAATTTCTATCTTTTAGTGTCGGAGTTACTATTCACGTATACGGCACTATTCACGAATATGACACTATTCATAGAAAAATTAAATTTTCTTTTCTATGTCCAAGATTGTCTGTTATAGTTCCTATCTTTGAGTGGATCTATGTTTTGGTCTTCATTCTTGAATTTTACTCCACTCTGGTTATTTATGAAGTATTTTTGAACTTGGGTTATTTAAAGTACGAATCCTTAATACTTGTTCTTTTGTTTTACTGGATTCGTTTTCTTTAAAATATTTTTCATCATCCTCAGTCCTAAATGATGATATAACTAAATATCTTTGGCCTGTAGTACAAAGATGAATGATTTCTGATGAATATCTTTGGCCAGTAGTGCAAAGATGAACAAGTGTTTAGATGAACATGACCAACTGATGAATATCTTTGGCCTGTAGTGTAAAGATGAATATTTGAATCCAGATATATATTGATTGATGTTACAGGGATAAAAGATAGACGATGAACATTTATATTCATATATAGAAGATAGTAGATTTCATTCTCTACTAAACTCTTCTAATAAATTATTATTTTCGCTGTGAATATTGATTTAAAACTTGTTGTCTATTGTATTCTATTAGATTTTTTTCCCTATTGAAGACTAACAATAATTTATTCTGTATTATCTTAGTCATAATGTTCTTTACTTGGCTAGTTGAGCTCACCCTTTTTCCTTTTGTTCCATTTTTCTTCTCAGGAGGCGAGAATGTAGCGAGTACTAGTCGTGGTATGGAATGATGGTTCTAGAAGTTATTTTAGTAGTCCTCATAATTTTTGTAAAATAATGTATCAATAATTGAAATAAGGATTTATTTGAGTGTGGATATTGTCTAGATGACTATATTTGTATTTAAACTCACAGTTTTTATGTTGTATTAATAAAGTTGTAGTTCTTTCTGTACCATGTATTTTGACGACTCAGAATGGGTGTTATATACCTGTTTTAGGGGCGTCACAGTTGGTATCAGAGCTTAGGGATATGATCTATGGCGGAGATCGCGGAATTGAACTAGGAGGGGAGAGACGAGTAAATCCTTCGCTAGTGTGTCCTACCTAAGCTTATTTGTTGGTCGGTTATAATATAGGGGTATTATGTGATTTGTTAAATTGTTTAATTAACCCTTGTTTTATGGCAGTATTTAAGAATGTCAGCTGAGAATATTAACGGTGGAGTTAATGAGACCGTGCAGACGTCTGTACTCACTAACGAGGAGAACGTGCAATAGGCTGACAATGTTCCTCCTGTAAACAACACCACTGATCAGACAATGAACGACGGGATGTTTAGGAGCTTTTTACAGTTCATGCAAAACTAGACGAGGGATACTCGTGCACAAAATACGGGTGGAAATGCTAGCAATGCGCGGCTTATCACAGCCAAGCAGTTCAAAGAGTTGGGACCATCAGAATTTAAGGGAAAGCCAGATCCGATCATGGCGGAAACGTGGGTTAAGCAAATTACCAAGATATTCGATGTCTTAGGATGCATGGAGGAACAGAAGGTTCCATTCGCCACCTTTATGTTCCGTGGCGAAAGCGTATCTTTGGTGGGAGTCTGTGAAACGGACCCACTGTCTGTCAGACTTTCAAAGATGTCTTGGGAAACGCGTTTAGAAACTTTTCAACGAAAAATACTTTCCTAAAAGTATTCGCCATATGAAGGAGGTAGAGTTTATTAGACTAGAACAAAACAACATGACGGTGTCTCAATACGAGGCGAAGTTCGCAGAGTTATCTAGGTTTGCACCTCATTTGGTAGAGAATGAGAAACGAATGACGAGGATGTTTCTAAGAGGTTTAAAACCCGAGATTCGACAATATCTTATCTCTCATAAATTTTCTTTATATTTAGATGTTTTCAACAGGGCTCAATTATTAGAGTGAGATAATGCGAAATACGTTCACCAAGGACCGCAACCGCAACTCATCTACAAATGGCGAGAGTCATCTGAGCAATGAAAACCAAAATGGGAGGAAAACATTCAGACAAAAGTGTTAACCACTCTGGTGGTAATCGTGGCCATGAAAATAGAAGAAGCGAGTCGGGGGGAGATTTTAAAAAGAGGAGATTCAACAATGACAATACAAAGACGTCAGCACCTACAATAACTGGTTTTAAGGGAGGAGAACGACCACCGGTCGTATGCTATAAATGTGGAAAAGAGGGACATATCAGCCCAAACTGTCCTCAATAGTTCAAGGTATGCTATAATTGTGGAAAGGAAGGACATATCGCTAGAGATTGTACGGTAGCAAAACCAAGTCCAGTGGGGATGGTGACTCAAAAGGCTATCCCAGAAAAGTCAAAGTCAACGGTTCCTGGAAGAGCGTTTGTCGTGACTGGTCAACATGCGAGGAAACCAAACGAGGTGATCACGGGTAAGCTAATCATAAATTCATGCAAAGTTTATACATTACTTGATACCGGTGCAACCCATTCATTTATCTCTCCTGTTTGTGCTCAACGTTTAAACTTGACTCCGGAGAAATTAGACTTTGACCTATCTGTGGAAACTCCGTTAGGAGAAACTTTAATCACATCCACTGTTTATAAATCTTGTTTGATCGAAGTTGGCACCATCACATTACCTGTTGACCTTATCTCTTTAAAGATACTTGCATTTGACGTGATTTTAGGATTGATTGGATAACTACTCATCATGCCAAAATTTATTATTTTCGTAAGGTTGTTAGTTTTCATATTCCTAACCAACTTGTTGTGCGAATTCAAGCAACTAAGCCATTAAAATCAATCACTGTCATATCAAGTCATAAAGCTATTCGTTTATTGAAAAATGGATGTCAAGCTTTCTTAGCCCATGTTATGGATTTGAATAAAGACACGTCAGATTTGAATAATATTCCCGTTGTATTGACTTTCCTGACGTATTTCCTGAAGAACTTCCCGGTTTACCCCCGGAACATGAAGTTGAATTCTTTATTGATCTTGAACCTAGTACAAAGCTCATTTCTAAAACCCCATATCGAATGGCTCCTATTGAACTTCAGGAGTTAAAGGTCCAACTACAGGAGTTGTTGGACATCGGTTTCATTCATCCTAGTACATCTCCTTGGGGTGCTCCTGTTTTATTTATAAAAAAGAATGACGGAAATATGCGACTTTGTATTGACTATCAAGAATTGAACCATGTCACCATCAAGAATAGGTATCCGCTACCTCGTATTGATGACCTGTTTGACCAGTTACAAGGAGCGCAATTCTTTTCAAAGATTGATCTTCGTTCTGGATATCATCAGCTGAAGGTTATAACTGAGGATATTCCAAAGATTGCTTTCAGAACTCGGTACGGGCATTATGAATTCCTAGTCATGTCTTTTGGATTGACTAATGCTCCTGCTGCTTTTATGGATATGATGAACCGAGTATTCAAGGAATATTTGGATCAGTTTGTTGTTGTCTTTATTGATGACATCATCATCTATTCCAAAAGCCGTGAAGATCATGAGCACCATTTGAAGCTGATACTACAAAGGCTTCGTGATAACAAGCTATATGCCAAGCTGAAGAAATGCGAGTTCTGGCTTGAGGAAGTAGCATTCCATGGACACATGGTGTCAAAACATGGAGTTTCTGTTGACCCGACGAAGATTGAAGCAATACAAAGTTGGGAACAACCGAAAATGGTGACCGAAGTACGTAGCTTTCTGGGCTTAGCTGGTTATTATCGAAGATTCGTGGAAGGATTTTCTTGAATCGCTACTCCATTAACTCAGCTGACTCGTAAAGATACAAAAATCGTATGGAGCGAGGAATGCGAGAAGAGTTTCCAGGATCTCAAGAGGAGACTCATTTCGACACCTGTTTTGACAATACCATCTGGTTCGGATGGATTTGTTATCTACAGCGATGCTTTAGGCAAAGGGTTTGGGTGTGTTCTCATGCAACGTGGGAAAGTCATAGCCTATGCCTCGCGACAACTTAAAGAATATGAGAGGAATTATCCTACTCATGATCTAGAGTTGGCAGCAGTCATTTTCGCGCTAAAGATCTGGAGGCACTATCTATATGGGGAGAAAGTGGAGATATATTCAGACCATAAAATCCTCAAATATTTCTTCACTCAAAAAGAACTCAACATGCGGCAACGACGTTGGCTCGAGCAGTTGAAAGACTACGACCACACTATTCAATACCATCTTGGAAAAACGAACGTGGTAGCTAACGCATTGAGTAGAAGATCATACGCGGGAACAAATGCGATGTTGTTAAAACAAAGGCCCATTTTGTGTGATTTACAAAAGATGAAGATAGAATTCAAGACTCCGGGGACCCATGAAATGATGTCAAGTATATGTATAGAACCAACTTTAATCAAGAAAGTTAAAGTTGCTCAAGCCACAGACTCGGAGCTGATGATTACGAAGAAGAAAGTACAAGAAGGTACTATTCTGGAAGCAAGAATTGACGAAGAAGGAATACTTCGAGTCCACTCCAGACTTTGTGTTCCTAATGATTCTGACTTGAAGCATAGAATCATGATGGAGGCACAAAACACACCGTTTGCAATCCATCCTGAGAGTACCAAAATGTATCATGATCTTCGACATACATTTTGGTGGAATAATATGAAGAGAGAGATCGCAAAGTTTATCTCGAGGTGTTTAACTTGTCAACGTGTAAAGGCGGAGCATCAAATACCAAAGGGTCCATTGCAACCAATTGAGATTCCAAAATGGAAGTGGGAACACATTACTATGGATTTTGTTACGGGTCTTCCCAAGGTTTCTCAAGGCATATATGCGATTTGGGTTATTGTTGATAGATTAACCAAGTCTGCCCATTTCTTACCAATACGGGAGACTTATTCCCTTGAATGTCTTTCTCGTATGTACGTAGATGAGATTGTGAGATTGCATGGCATGCCAGTATCCATATTGGGTTAGCTTGCAAAAAGCTATTAGCACGGATTTACGGTTCAGTTCAGCATACCATCCTCAAACGGATGGACAATCAGAGAGGACTATTCAAACTCTTGAAGATATATTAAGACTCTGTGTCCTAGACTTCAAAGGGAGTTGGGATAAGTACCTACCATTAGTGGAATTCTCCTACAACAACAGTTATCAGGCAAGTATAGGTGTGGCTCCATTTGAAGCATTATATGGACGAAAGTGTCGCTCTCCAATATGTTGGGATAAGGTGGGTAAAGCAACATTGTTGGGACCCAAGTTGGTACGCATGACTACAGAAAAGATCCAAATGATTCGACAACGTATACAAATGGCACAAGATCGACAAAAGAGTTATGCGGATCTTCATCGAAAGGACGTGGAATTTAGTATTGGGGATCATGTATTGTTGTGTGTCGCTCCATGGAAGGGAGTTACAAGATTTGGGAAGAGAGGAAAGCTCAATCCATGATTTATTGGTCCATTTCAGGTTCTTGACCGAGTAGGAAATGTGACCTATAGACTCTCGTTACCTCCAAGTATGTCTCGTGTTCATAATATTTTTCATGTATCCGTGCTTCATATATATATGAAAGACCCGAACCACATTATTGAGTTAGAACCAGACGAGATAGCAGAAGATTTAACGTACGAGGAGATACGTGTCAAGATCTTGGATAGGAAGGAGCATGTCCTACGCACGAAGGTCATACCACAAATTAAAGTTTTGTGGAGAAACCATGCTATTGAGTAAATGACCTGGGAGTTGGAAACGGAAATGAAAGCAAGGTATCCTCATCTTTTCAAAACACCAGGTACGTACGTTAATTTTGAGGACAAAATTTCATAAGGAGGGGAGGTTGTAAGACCCCAACTTATTATAAATAAAATTGAATTTCCTTTATTTATTATTTTGAAATAGTAAGGGTTAATTGACTAATGTGGTTAGTTATGGGTAAAATGCGCAAATATTTTAAAATAAGCAGGTGGTTATAAAATACTCATTGTTGTAGGAGAATATTCGTTTGGTCGTGGAATATTCTTTTTGCGTCGGGAATATTAAATGCGACGGTAGCGACCTTTAATGTGGGCCCCATAACTGAAAAGCGATTAGATAAAGAAAACGACAAGTATAAGTTGTTTATAAATAACGACGTAGTTATTATCGTTAATAATGTTGGAATACCCGGTGGTTAAAACACGATGTACGCGTTGTTGCACAAGATGCACGGTATTGCACCAATTATTGATTCTTACGTGAAAGGCACTACTCAATAATTGTTACGAATAATTCTTTATTTAGTATTTTATTTTATTGATTCAATAATTGTTGCATTGATATTCTATATTACCGTTGTTTCAATAATTGTCACTACACGGTATTTTTTTCCATTATCGAAGCAATAATTCATATTATCTCCTAATAATATTATTAGAAAACATTATTGGCAATGTCTAGAAAGTTACATCTAAGGAGAGGTTTGGTCACCTAATTGCGCTGACAATGAAGGAGAAATTCTTATTGAAAAGCCCCCTCTTTCCTGGGAAATGCCTGGTTGTCAGTATTGTGATTCTGTAATATTATTTGTGAATAATTAATTATTAATTTATATGATGAGGAAAATATTCATTTTATGTGGATATAGATGGAGAAATTTTTTTAAGTGACAATTGTTGAAAATCGATATTTTATATTTTTTGATAAAATAATATTTTATTATATTATTATAATATAATAATGATGATATTTTTACAATGAATGTGGGATATATGAGTATATGAGGAGGAAGAGTGTTTTTATTGCAAAAGTTGTTTAAATCATGTTAAACATGTCTGTGGGCCCATTTCTTGACTGAAATTTGATTATAGCATGTAAAATCGCCCGCGTTTATGGATTTCGGTCAATTTCTGTTTGGAATTTAGAAAAACTTTCTTCTGCAAAGTTGTAGAGAATTGAATTTCCTATAAAAAGTCGCAAGATTCAAATTTTCTGATAAAAGGCTATTTATTATGAATTATTGAATTTTTGAAGTTCCGAAATAATTGATTTTTGAAAGTTTTAATTATTTTTAATAACAAAAACACTTTTTTTGATTTAGTTAACTATTGATGGTTGATGTTTGAATCTGATTTGGTGTGCGTAAGAATTTTTATATAATATATTAATATTATATTAAATTTTCTACTTTGGTGTTCTAAGCATTTTCCTATAAATAGGGTGCTTAGATTAGAATTGAAAATCACACCAGAAACTAAAGATTTCTCTCTCTTTCTCTCTCTATAATATCGAGCGTATTTTGTGAGTATTTTAGTACTTTGAGTATTGCTATACGGGTGCAAGTTCTTTCAAGACTATATCTAGTATTCTGTCGTCAAGTACTATTCTTTCTGAGGTAAGGGATGTTATTTTATTCGAAAATGATATTATTTCTTCAATATCATTATGCCGAAATATTGGTAGGAAATTTTTATCAAATTTGGAACTTTTCATGTCGAGGTTACTATTCACGAGTTACTATTCACGAGTTACTATTCACGAGTACTATTCACGAAGCATAATGATTTTTTTTGTAAAATTTCTATCTTTTAGTGTTGGAGTTACTATTCACGTATACGACACTATTCACGTATATGGCACTATTCACGAATACGACACTATTCATAGAAAAATTAAATTTTCTTTTCTATGTTCAAAATTGTCTGTTATAGTTCCTTTCTTTGAGTGGATCTATGTTTTGGTCTTCATTCTTGAATTTTACTCCACTCTGGTTATTTATGAAGTATTTTTGAACTTGGGTTATTTAAAGTACGAATCCTTAATACTTGTTCATTTGTTTCACTGGATTTGTTTTTTTTAAAATATTTTTAATCATCCTCAGTCTTAAATGATGATATAACTAAATATCTTTGGCCTGTAGTGAAAAGATGAATGATTTCTGATGAATATCTTTGGCCAGTAGTGCAAAGATGAACAGGTGTTTAGATGAACATGACCAACTGATGAATATCTTTGGCCTGTAGTGAAAAGATGAATATTTGATTCCAGATATATATTGATTGATGTTACAGGGATAAAAGATAGACGATGAACTTTCATATTCATATATAGAAGATAGTAGATTTCATTCTCTACTAAACTCTTCTAATGAATTATTATTTTCATTGCGAATATTGATTTAAAACTTGTTGTCTATTGTATTCTATTAGATTTTTTCCCTGTTGAAGACTAACGATAATTTGTTCTGTATTATCTTAGTCATAATGTTCTTTACTGGGCTAGTTGAGCTCACCCTTTTCCTTTTGTTCCATTTTTCTTCTCAGGAGGTGAGAATGTAGCGAATACTAGTCGAGGTATGGAATGATGGTTCTAGAAGTTATTTTAGTAGTCCTCACCATTTTTGTAAAATAATGTATCAATAATTGAAATGAGGACTTATTTGAGTGTGGATATTGTCCAGATGACAATATTTGTATTTAAACTCACGCTTTTATCTTTGTATTAATAAAGTTGTAGTTGTTTCATACTATGTATTTTGACGACTTCGTAATGGGTGTTGTATACCTATTTTGGGGGCGTCGCGTGTGATCTTAGTCCAAAGCATGTTATAATTGTGGAAGAGAAGGTCACTTAGCCCGATTTTGTCGCTCACCAAAGACAAGTTCAATTTAGGATGGAGGCACCAAAGGTCATCCCCATAAAAAGTCAAACCCAGGTAGTCTGAGGGAGAACGTTTGTTGTGACCTCCCAAAAAGTAAGGAACCTGGATGAGGTCATCACGGGTAAGCTTATCATAAACTCTAGCGAAGTCTATACTTTATTTGATACCAGTTCTACCCATTATTTTATTTCTCCTACTTGCGCTCAACGATTAAATTTGACTCCAGAGAAATTAGACTTTGACTTATCTGTGGAAACTCCGTTGGGAGAAACTTTCATTACATCCACTGTTTATAAGTCTTGTTTGGTTCAAATCGGTACCCTCACATTACCTGTTGATCTTATTTCATTGAAAGTACTTGCATTTGATGTGATTTTAGGGATTGATTGGTTAACTATTTATCATGCTAAAATTGATTATTTTCGTAAGGTTGTTAGCTTTCATATTCCTAATCAACCTATTATATGAATTCAAGCAACCAAACCATTAAAATCAATCACGGTTATCTCAAGCCATAAAGCTATTCGTTTATTGAAAAACGGATGTCAAACTTTCTTAGCTCATGTCACGGATCTAAACAAAAATACGTCAGTTTTGAATGATATTTCTATTGTTAATAAATTCCCTGACGTATTCCCTGAAGAACTTCTTGGCCTACCCCCAGAGCGTGAAATTAAATTTTGTATCGACCTTGAACCCGCAGACAAAACCCATTTCCAAAGCCCCATGTCGAATGGCTCTATTGAACTTCAAGAGTTAAAGACCCAAATTGCAGAGAATTGTTAGACATCGCTTTATTCATCCTAGTACTTCTCCTTGGGGTGCTCTGTTCTATTCGTGAAGAAGAAAGATGGGAGTATGCGACTTTGTATTGATTACCGGAGTTGAATCATGTCACCATTAAAATAGGTACCCATTGCCATGTATTGATGACCTGTTTGACCAATTGTAAGGAGCCAAATTCTTTTCAAAGATTGATCTTCGTTCCTGATATCACCAATTAAAGATTAGAATGATGACATTCAAAGACGCGCTTTGGAACTCCAGATGCGGGCATTATGAATTCCTAGTCATGTCCTTTGGATTGACTAATGCTCGCTTCGCCTTCATGGATATGATGAACCGAGTATTCAAGGAATATTTGGATCACTTTGTGGTCGTCTTTATTGATGACATCCTTATTTATTCCAAAAGTCGTGAAGATCATGAGCAACACTTGAGGCTGACACTCCAAAAGCTTCGTGAATACAAGCTTTATGCCAAGTTGAAGAAATGTGAGTTCTGGCTTGAGGAAGTAGCATTCCTTGGGCACGTAGTATCAAGTCATGGAATATCTGTTGACCCAGCAAAGATTGAAGCAATTCAAAGCTGGGAGCAACCTAAATCAGTGACCGAAGTACGTAGCTTTCTCGGCTTAGCTGGTTATTATCGGAGATTCGTGGAAGGATTTTCTCGAATAGCTACTCCATTAACTCAGCTGACTCAAAAAGATACAAAGTTTGGTTGGAGCGAAGAATGTGAGAAGAGTTTTCAAGAACTCAAGAGGAGACTCATTTCAGCACCTGTTCTGACAATACCATCTAGCTCGGAGGGATTTGTCATCTATAGTGATGCTTCGGGCAAAGGGTTGGGAAGTGTTCTCATGCAACATGGGATAGTCATAGCCTATGCCTCAAGACAACTCAAAGAATATGAGAGGAATTATCCTACTCATGACCTAGAGTTAGCAGTTGTTGTCTTCGCACTTAAAATTTGGAGGCATTACTTGTATGGGGAGAAGGTGGAGATCTTTACGGATCATAAAAGCCTCAAATATTTCTTCACTCAAAAGGAACTCAACATGCGACAACGACGTTGGCTTGAACTGTTGAAAGATTATGATCATACCATCCAATACCATCCCTAAAAGCGAGCGTGGTAGTGGCGCATTGAGTAGAAAGATCATATGCAAGTCACGAGTGTGATATTGTCAACACAAAGGCCCATTTTGTGTGACTTGCAAAGGATGGAGATAGAGTTAAAGAATCCAGGGACCCATGTGATGATGGTGAATATACGAGTAGAACCGACTTTAATTGATAAAGTTAAAGTCGCCAAGCTACTGCACTCCTAAAGTCGATGCGTATGAGGAAGAAAGTGCAAGAAGGTGATATGTCGGAAGCAAGAATCGATGAAGAAGGAATACTTCGAGTCAACTCCAGACTTTGTGTTCCTAACGACCCTGATTTAAAGTATAAAATCATGATGGAGGCGCACAACACACCGTTTGCAATCCATCTTGGTTGTTCCAAAATGTATCATGATCTTCGTCATACATTTTGGTGGAGTAATATGAAGAGAGAGATAGCGCTGTTTATCTCAAGGTGTCTAACTTGTCAACGAGTTAAAGAAGAGCATCAAGTACCAAAAGGTCCATTGCAACCACTTGAAATTCCAAAATGGAAGTGGGAGCACATTACCATGGATTTTATTACCGGTCTTCCTAAAGTTTCTCAAGGCATAGATGCGATTTGGGTCATTGTTAATAGATTGACCAAGTCTGCTCATTTCTTATCGATACGAGAAACTTACACACTTGAACGTCTTGCTCGTATATACATAAATGAGATTGTAAGACTGCATGGTATGCCGGTATCCATAGTTTCTTTTCGAGACCCACGATTCACTTCACGATTTTGGGTTAGTTTACAAAAAACTATGGGCACAGACTTATGATTTAGCTCGGCATATCATCCTCAGACGGACGAACAGTCGGAGAGGACTATTCAAACTCTTGAAGATCTATTAAGACTCTATGTCCTTGATTTCAAGGGAAGTTGGGACAAATTCTTACCATTGGTGGAGTTTTCCTACAACAACAGTTATCAAACAAGTATAAGCATGTCTCCATTCAAAGCGTTGTATGGTAGAAAGTGTCGCTTCCGATTATCTTTGGGATGAGGTGGGTGAAGCAACGTTGTTGGACTCGGAGTTGAGTACGTATGACTACGAAAAAGATTCAAACGATCCGGTAACGTATAAAAACCTCACAAGATCGACAAAAGAGTTATGTTGATCTTCATCGAAAGGATGTGGAATTCGATATAAGAGATCATGTGTTGTTACATGTTGCTCCATGGAAAGGAGTTACGAGATTTGGAAAGAGAGGAAAGCTCAATCCTCGATTCATCGGCCCATTTTTAATCCTCGATCGAGTAGGAATTGTGGCCTATAGACTCGCCTTACCGCCAAGTATGTCTCGTGTTCATAATATTTTTCATATATCTATGTTGCGAAATATGTGAAAGATCCGAACCACATTATTGAGTTAGAACCAAACGAGATAGAGGAAGATTTAACGTATGAAGAGTTACCTGTTAAAATCTTGGATAAGAAGAATCATGTTCTACGCTCCAAGGTTATACCTCAAGTCAAAGTTTTGTGGAGAAACCACGATGTGGAGGAAATGACTTGGGAGTTAGAATCTGAGATGAAGTCAAGGTATCCTCATCTCTTCGACATACCAGGTATGTACCCTAATTTCGAGGATGAAATTTCATAAGAAGGGGAGGTTGTAAGACCCCAACTTTTATGAATAAAGAATAATTTTCTCGAATTATATTTTTGAATATTATGGTGTTGATTTGATATAATGTTATAGTTGTGGGTAATATTTACAAATTTTGCAAAGTAAGCAAGTGGTTATATAATATTCGATTGGTCGGGGAATATTCTTTTTGTCAGGGAATATTCGTACGACGACACAATCATTGGTGGACCCCACAACGGAAGTATTGTCGTAGTTAGAAAATGACAAAATTATCTTTCTATAAAAATAACGGCGGAGGTATTACCATTAAAACTGTTGAACTACCCTTAGTAAAAAATACAAAGATGTCTGGCGTGGTTGCATAGTAGCACACGGTATTGATTATTGATGCTTACGTGAGAAGTCACTCAGTTATACTCAATTATTGCTACAGTAATTGCGCATCATATCTCTTATATTATTGATTTCATTATTGTCACCGTATCATCTTAGATAATATGTTATATTATTAAATCAATAATTGAGACGACAAGTTATAATATTAATGATTAATAATTGTTGAAAGATTAAATATGTGTTGATTAAAAATAAAATGATTTGTGGTAATATTTATTCAATCCTTGATGTATATAAAGAGTCTATTATGAGACGTTTGTGGTAAATTTGGTTATTCTATGGGGCCCCATATGTCATCATCTAAGAGTCTCTTTCGCCAATAGTAATTACCTTTACAAGACGTCAAACCACTTGCCGTTTCATATTACAGGCGTCGAACCAATTGTCGTTTCACATTACAGGCGTCAAACCAATTGTCGTTTCACATTACAGGCGTCAAACCACTTGGTGTTTCACATTACAGGCGTCAAACCACTTTTCTTTTCACATCACCAGTCGTCAAGCCGCTTGCCTTTTCACATTGCAAGTGCTAAGCTAGAAATCTTCTATAAATAGAGGCCTAGTTCTTCATTATTTTTCACGAATTCATTCAAGCTATAGAGAGAGAAAGTATAGAGAATAAGAGAAAAAAAGAAGAGTATTTTGTTACTACACTCTTTGCGGTATTCAATCTCCTACTAATGTAAGGGGTGTTATTTCTTTTGTATTCATGAAGAGAACTTCATTTATTCCATTATTTATTATTACATTGGAATAACTTTTGTACGCCAAGCTACCCTATACTTGGTGAAATTCTTACATTATTCCGGTCTTTATTATTACATTGGAATATCCTCATCGCATGCGTTTTCACGTCGGACACGGGTTCCATCTTTATTATTCATTAGAATATCCCGTCATGCAATGCGTTTTCTGTGGGACTGGTTCCATTCTTTATTATTCTATTGGAATATCCTATCTCTGACGCGTTTCTGTGGGACTGGTTCGATTATTTATTATTTTGTTGGAATAACCTGCTTCTGCGATCTATCGCATGCATGGTGATTTTTTTTGTTATTCCATTCTTTATTATACTCAGTTGGTTAAAACTTTGACTTCTATACTCCATGAAATAAGTGGAATATCCTTGATATTTGCGCTTCATCCAGTATCTTTTCATGGAAATATTTTTCTGAGCATTCTTGAATTTTACTCTACAAAGCAGTATCATGTTGACAGTTTGAACATTATTGGTTCCTGGATAAATTAATTCTTGAACTTGTTTTATTGAATTCTTATATCATTGTCATCATCCTCATATTTATATTTTATTGAAAGTCATCTGTGGCCTGTAGTGCATATAGATGGACTTGGTATGATTATGACCAGGGATTATCCGGTGTAATCATGACCGTAATGTTACAAATGATGTGGTAAAAGTCCTCATTGGCCCGTAGTGCATTGATGGACAGTTGTTGGCATGATCATGACCATTAATGAATACACAAATATTCTTGGCCCGTAGTGCATAGATAATTGTGGTCGTGATACTAAAGAATATCCTTGGCCGTAGTATAGGGGTGATTCAATGATGTGGATTATTTATTAAGCTGAGTCCCAGCGATAAAAGTGATGAAAAACCTTTTAAATCATAAAAGATAGTAGATTTTATTCTATACTTGACTCTTTTAATGGTTTGCTTATTCCGCTGCAGTTAAACTTGATGTTTGTTATATTGTATCAATTAACACTGTTTAAGGCTAATGATAATTTATTCTGCATTATCTTAGTCATAATATTTCTTACTGGGCTAGTTGAGCTCACTCTTTCTTTCATTGTTCTCTTCAGGAAATGAGAATATAGCTGGGACGAGTCGGGGAACGGAGTGATGGTCCTAAATGGTGCATTAGTAGTCCTCACTATTCTGTGATATAGTGTGATAATAATTGTAATGAGGACTCCTTTTGAGTTTGTATACTCTCTAGTAGACAATATTTGTATTCAAACTCACAGTTTATGTTTTGTCGTATTGTACATGACAATTGTATTATTAAGTTGTATTTGAATTCTGTACCATGTATCTGGCGACTCAAGATGGGTGATGTATACCTAATTTTGGGGGCGTCACACTTGTACTCTTATTTGAGTTTCAAATTAGGGTTTAGCACAGTAATATAAGAATTTTCTACTGTCACACTATAATTGACCAATTATCAGTCTACACACATACCGTACACATTTATAGCAATGAAATATAATTAATATTATATTATTATTCTCATTCATTGATAAAAATCCAGAATTAGGGTTTGGATTCCATATCTGATTTATCTTTCATATACAACATTATTAATTAAGTTAAAATAATTAACTTAATAATCTGAACTAAAATTCATATAATAAAATAGTAATTATATAATAATTCCAATAATCATTTCTTATATTATTTAAATAATATAATAATCATATTTTCATAGAAAATAAATAATAAAAAAATTTCTACTATAAATTAATTATTATAAGAATATATTTTATAATGATCAATAATTCTAAAATAAAATTATTTGAAATTATTCATGTAATAAATAAATTTTATTTATCACATATATACATACACATTACCTGGTACATATTCCCATCATTAAAAAAAAATTATATGCAAAATTTCTTATTTATTTATATAGAAATATCGGGTTATTACACGCTCAGCTGGATGAAGACCAATGGTTACAAGATCGATACCACCAATTGTCTCTAATAGATGAAAGGCGGGCCGCAGCCATCTTCCATGGTCAGTTATACTAACAGAGGATTGCTAGATCCTACACAAAGAAAGTCCGGCTATGGCAATTCAAAGAACATGACTTGGTCTTGAAGAAGGTTCTTGACAACCAAGATCGATCTAAAGGAAATTTTGCCCCAAACTGGGAAGACCCATTTGTTGTTAAAGAGGTATTGACAGGAGGAGCCCTCAGATTATAAGAGATGGATGGCGAGGAATTTCCCTAACTCATCAACTCGGACACCGTGGAACGGTACTATGTCTGAAGTTACCTGTAAACCAACATCCTGGTCCTGGATCACCAGATCCCCAGTCAATTCAAGTTTTCAAAACCTTTCACTACATACAACTTTTCATTACATTAGTTTGCTCCATCAGGGATAAACATACTTTCCATCCAGCAACCTGGTTCTAGATCATTAGATCCATCCCTCCATTTCAGGTTTTCAAAACCTTTCTCACTACATACAATCCCCACCACTTTAGTTTGTCCCACTCGGGATAAAACATCTCACACCTTCAGTTTGTCCCACTCGGGATCAAACATCTCACACCTTCAGTTTGTCCCACCAGGGATCAAACGTTTCACACCTTCAGTTTGTCCTACTAGGGATAAAACTTTTCATATCTGCAGTCTATCTCACCAGGGGTGAACTACGCAGACCTGATCTCCCCAATACACGGGAGTACGTAGGCATCCATTTTTATGGTCCGGTCTAACTACAGAAAAAAACACATTTCTACACCCTTTTAACCACCTACTACTTTGAACATTTTTACACTAAGTTCGAACTACGCAGACCTGATCTCCCCTCACCAATGAGAGTATGTAGGCAACCATTCACGGGGCGGTCTCACCCCTACCAAAACATAAAAACTTGTCAATGGTACTAGGATCATCCTTCAAACCTTCGAACAACACATCATCGACTTAGACAAAAGAGATGGAATTACCTGGTCTCCCCACACTGATGGGAGAGCCGGCGACCATCTAAGCCACGGTTGAGTCCTCAAAGAGAAACACCAATCCATAAGAGATGGAACTACCTGGGCTCCCTAATAAAAAAGGACTAACGACGACCATCTCTGGGGCAGTCAACCTTAGAGAGGAAAGCCACAATCCTCTTCATAACTACATATATAAACTAGTCCCAAGACACCAAAGGGTAGGGAATACATAGATCAACGATCCATTTTGAAAGATCCTAAGACATCTCAATGTCCATCCATCAAGGAGGAGTTTAGAATACATCAATATCACAAGACCTAGAGAACAGGAAAATATCAAGTAAGTAACAAGACATAACTAAAAAAAGAAGGGAATCAAAATATATTTCCCTGCCATATAATACTGTTTGATATATACAATGTGTCCTGTATATGAAAAAAGTGGCTAAGCTAGTTTGTGCAACAAAATCTAATCTAATCTATAAACTAATGGATAAGTAGGCTATCAAATCCAACATGGCATCCCTCTCAGAAGAAGGGGGTAACTCTGTGAGCTCCTGCCCTATGGTATCAACGCGAGCCAAGAGATCCACATCCATCTGCATCGTGACACTATGCTCATCAATGAATATGCTCATCTCTGCAATGATATCAGCAGTATGGGACCTCAATGAAGTACTATCTGTAATAGCAGCATCCTAGGCAGATATAGCACCATCGCACTCATCAGTAACAACTACATTTCTAGATGATCTAGCCTCTTCCTGCTCAGCAACATCGGTATCTCTATGAGCTAAAGAATGATCTCTCTCAACTAGAGCAACATCTCTACCAGAAAGAGCTGTCAATATCAAGGCCCTAGCCTTATCTCTCTCATATGTCATTGTTGGGTAAAATCTATATACAGTCACATGCAAATGTACGTGGTCAACAAGTAATATAATGATAAGTTAAGTATCGTTCCAACAGAGACTAAATATGAAATTAATCCAAACAATTACTAGCTTTAGATTAATCCAAATTTTATTAAACTATCCAATTCAATGATTATAACAATTAAAAACTAAGAACATAAAAATACTAAGCAATCAACAAATCCAAAAATTGTAATTTCAAGCAAATGGTGGAGAATTAGGCTTACGATTTCACTTTATGTATCACTTCGATTATTACACCCTATTCCAGTTTAATGCACTATCCAAGTTTATTAATGAAGAACACTCAAGTAGAACTAACCACCTCTCGATGCACTAATACCATATTAACTTAAATCCACAATTTAGGCGCACTGTTTGAACAAATATGGCTCATCCCACATGTACCACTTGACGTCATGTAGGAATTTCTTTTTCTGTTGGCGCGTCAAATCAGGGGGAAGAATATTGCTCACCAAATAGTTAGCAAAATCCGCATACCATGGAAATTCTAAATTAACTCCAAATAGTTGTTTATCTGGGAACGATTCATTGATCAGACACTTATCCGCTTCATCTTATCCGGATTTTCCAGCCTTGATAGATGGTCTGCTACTTGATTTTCTGTCCCCTTCTTATCCTTTATTTCTAAATCGAATTCCTGAAGGAGAAGGGTCCATTTAATAAGTCTAGACTTAGCATCCTTCTTCGAGATTAAGTAGCGAATTGTCGAATTATTTGTGTAAAGAACCACCTTTGTTCCAATCAAATATGCCCTAAATTTGTCAAAGGCATATACAACTGTAAGTAACTCCTTCTCTGTAGTTGTATAATTCAATTGTGCATCCGTTAAGAGTTTTACTTGCATAGTATATAGATTAAAATATTTTATCTTGGCGTTATCCCAAAACAGCCCCTACCACATAGTCGCTCACATCGCACATTAACTCAAAGGGAATATTCCAATCCGGTGCGATTATCACTAGAGTTGTGGTCAATTTTTTCTTCAACTGCTCAAAAGATGACTTACAATCTTCATCAAACTTGAAAACATAATCTTTCTCTAAGAGACTGCATAATGGTTTTGCAATCTTAGAGAAATCTTTAATGAGCCTTCGGTAGAATCCCGCATGTCCCAAAAAACTGTGGATTCCCTTGACTGTAGTTGGTGGTGGTAGATTTTCAATTGTCTCCAACTTTACTCTATCAACCTCTAATCCCTTCGCAGAGACCTTGTGCCCCAAGATTATTCCTTCTTCGACCATAAAATAACACTTCTCCCAATCGAGTACCAAATTCGTCTCTACTCATCGCTTTAACACCATGACCAAATTTTCCAAACACTTATCAAAAGTGTTTCCATAGACTGAAAAGTCATCCATGAAAACTTCTACCTCTTTTTCCACCATGTCTGAGAAGATAGCCATCATATTTGGAAAGTTGCGGGTGCATTACACAAGCCAAAAGACATTCTCCTGATTGCAAAGGTGCCGTATGGGCACGTGAAAGTGGTCTTCTCTTGGTCTTCAGAAGCAATGTCTATTTGATTATAACCCGAATAACCATCCAATAAGCAGTAAAATTCGTGCCCCGCCAACCTATCCAACATCTGATCGATAAAAGACAGAGGAAAGTGGTCTTTGCAGGTTGTCTTATTTAGCTTCCTGTAATCCATGCAAACCCTCCAACCGGTCACTGTCCTTATCGAAATTATTTCATTGTCATCATTCTTTACTACGGTCATTCCTCCCCTTTTCGGAACACATTGAATGGGACTGACCCAAGCACTGTCTGAAATTGGGTAGATGATTCCCGCATCCAACCACTTCAGAAACTATTTCTTCACCACTTCTTTCATGATCGGGTTTAGCCATCTCTGTTGTTCCACTGTTGGCTTTGCATCCTCTTCCATAAGAATTTTGTGCATGCAGAAGGATGGACTGCTTCCCTTAATATCTGCAATTGTCCATCCTATAGCCGATTTATATCCTCTAAGCACTCTTAACAACTTATTTTCTTGCATTTCGTTAAGCGAAGAAGCAATAATAACAAGTAAAGTATTTGAATTGCCTAAATATGAATACCTGAGGTGTTTAGGAAGTGACTTAAGCTCAAGTGTAGGAGGCTCCTCCAATGAAGGTTTCATCCTTGCCGTGGCTTTTTCCTCCATGTGTAATGGCTCAAATGGTGCCTTAAATCTACTAACTCATGGCAAGTAATCCAGCATATGCAAATACAAATAATCCATGAACTCTGGATCATCTAAATCTTCATCCTCCAGTAGTGTAGTTTCCAATGGATCATTAGCCAAACTTTTAACCATGTCTTCATTGACTATCTGATTAATGACATCCACCCGAAACACTCTTCTTCATCCGTAGGGAACTTCATAGCTTTGAACACGTTGAACTTGACTTCCTAATCTTGGACCCTCATGGTTAATTCTCCTTTTTGCACATCAATGAGAGTCCTACCCGTAGCCAAAAACGGTCTCCCTAGGATGATTGATATATTTTTATCTTCCTCGAAATCAAGAATTATGAAGTCTGCTGGAAATATGAATTTGTCCACTTTGACCAAAATCCTCCAAAATGCGTCTTGGGTACGTTACTGATCTATCCACCAACTGTAGAGATATATTGGTCGGTTTCGGAGCTGGTAACCCCAATTCAGTGTATACTGATAATGTAACAATCCAAGATTTTATTATTTATAATTTAAAATATTTATTAAATTAAATAAATATTTTATTGATGTGGTTATTGTTAGTAAATATTTGTGAATTAAATTTATTAGATAACATATATTTATGAATTAAATTTATTAGATAATATTATAATTTAATTTAATTTAATAGTTGGAAAGTTGTAAGATGATATAAAATTCTATATTGCTATTTTAATTTAATAATCGAAAATGGCATATTAATTTATTAAATAAAAATTATAATGAGATTATAATTTTGTGATATTGGGATTTAGTGGGAAATTTATTTAGTGTGTTGTACTTAGTTTATGTAACTAAGATTTGTTATGAAAATCTAAATAAATAATATGTGATTATAAATTATAAACTAAATTGTTTATTAAAATAAATTAAAGGAGTTTTAAATTGGTTACCAAACAAGGCTTAAAATATTAAATCTTTATTTTAAAGAGTTTTTGTCAAACAAAGCCTTATGGCTTTTGAATTTGAATTTTTGTTATAATAAATAAAATAAATTGAGAACAACCAAGAACTCCATCGGAAGTAAGAAGTTTCTTGGGATTGGCAGGTTATTACAGACGATTTATTCAGAATTTTTCCAAGATTGCCATTCCGTTGACAAATTTGACGAGAAAAGCTATAAAATTTGTTTAGACGAAAAAGTACGAAGAAAGTTTTAAGGAATTGAAGAAGAAGCTCAGTGTGGCACCTGTGTTTTCATTACCTGATAATACAGGAAACTTTGTGGTGTATAGTGATGTCCTCACATATAAGATTAGGTTGTGTCCTTTATGCAGAACGCTAAAGTCATTGCGTATGCATCAATGCAATTGAAGGACTACGAGAAAGGGTATCCGACTCATGATTTAGAGTTAGCTGCAGTGGTGTTTGCTCTAAAGATATGGAGACACTATCTCTATGGAGAGAAATGTGAGATATACACAGACCATAAGAGTTTGAAGTATATTTTCACACAGAAGGACCTGAACATGCGTCAAAGGAGATGGATGGAATTAATAAAAGATTATGATTGCGAGATCTTTTATCATCCAGGCAAAGCAAACATGGTTGCAGATGCCTTGAGTAGGAAGGGTCGTGAGAAGTTGATATTGTTAACCAACCAGGGGGAGCTCATTTCAGCTATGACAAGATTAGAGCTGGAAATAAAATTTCCAAAAGAATCCGATGAACGACTATTCCAGTTAGAAACTAGTCCAACTTTGGTGGACAAGGTAAAGAATGTTCAACTACAAGATGAAGAATGCAGAAAAATTAAGGAAAGTATGGTCGAGGGTAGTGAGGTGAAGTACAAGGTTGATACCGAAGGAGTGCTAAGATTCGAGGGACGAATTTGGATTCCAATAGTACCAGATATTAAAGAAGAAATCTTGACAGAGGCTCATAATTCAAGATATTCGATTCATCCGGGAAGTACAAAAATGTATCAAGATTTGTTGCGACATTTTTGGTGGCCGAATATAAAAAGAGATGTTGCAGAATGTGTTGCGAAATGCTTGATGTGTCAAAGAGTAAAGGCAGAACATCAGAGGCCAAGTGGATTACTTCAACTGTTGGAAATACCAGAATGAAAGTGGGAACATATCACAATGGATTTTGTGGTAGGTCTTCCAATGACTCAGAAAAGATATGATGCAATATGGGTGATAGTGGATAGATTAACGAAATCAACACACTTTTTGCCAATAAAGATTAGATTTAATCTCGATCACCTGGCAAAACAGTACGTCAAGGATATCATCTCAAGTCATGGAGTTCCAATATCAATTGTATTAGACAGAGATCCGAGGTTCACATCAAACTTCTTGAAGAAACTACACGAAATAATGGGAACACAATTGAAGATGAGTACAACATACCATCCACAAACTGATGGTCAAAGAGAACGAACAATCCAGACGTTAGAAGATATGCTTAGAGCGTGCATCATGGATTTCAAAGGAAACTGGGATGATCATCTACCGTTGGTAGAATTTGGATACAATAACAGTTACCACGCAAGCATTGGCATGCCGCCATACGAGGCATTATACAGTAGGAAATGTAGAACTCCACTATGCTGGGATGAAATTGGTGAACGTCAACTGTTAGGACCAGAACTGGTACAACAAACTACGGAAGTTATCAAACTCTTCAGAGCAACACTGGTAGCTGCTCAAGATAGACATAAGAAGTACGCTGATCAATATATACAAGATCGTATATTCGACGTAGGAAATTTTGTTTTCCTAAAAGTTTCTCCTTGGAAGGGAAAAATTTGTTTTGGCAAGAAAGGAAAGCTAAGCCCAAGGTTTATTGGACCTTTCGAGATACTACGAAGAGTGGGAGAAGTGGCTTACGAGGTAGCTTTACCTCCAAAATTAGAACATGTGCACAACGTTTTTCATGTGTCGGTGTTGCAACCGTATAAACCCGATTACAAACATGTGATCGAGTATGAACCGATACAGTTCAGTAAAGATTTGTCTTATGAAGAGGTTCCTATCCAGATAGTCGACAGGAAAGAACAAGTGCTCAGGAATAAGGTGATACCTTCTGTGAAGGTGATTTGGAGAAACCACTATGTCGAAGAGGCCACGTGGGAACTCGAAGATGAAATGATGAAGAACTACCCTGAGTTATTTGTTTAATCTGTGTCTTCAATTCTGGGGACAAAATCTTTGTAAGGAGGGAAGAATGTGACGAATAAATTGTTTGAGTTGTGATTCTAGGAACATAATCCTTGCAAGGAGGGAAGGATGTAACAATTCAAGATTTTATTATTTGTAATTTAAAATATTTATTAAATTAAATAAATATTTTATTGATGTGGTTATTGTTAGTAAATATTTGTGAATTAAATTTATTAGATAACATATATTTGTGAATTAAATTTATTAGATAACATTCTAATTTAATTTAATTTAATAGTTGGAAAGTTGTAAGATGATATGAAATGCTATATTTCTATTTTAATTTAATAATCAAAATTACATATTAATTTATTAAATAAAAATTATAACGAGATTATAATTTTGTGATATTTGGATTTAGTGGTAAATTTATTTAGTGTCTTTGTACTTAGTTTATGTAACTAAAATTTGTTATGAAAATCTAAATAAATAATATGTGATTATAAATTATTAACTAAATTGTTTATTAAAATAAATTAAAGGAGTTTTAAATTGGTTACCAAACAAGGCTTAAAATATTAAGTCTTTATTTTAAAGAGTTTTTGCCAAACAAAGCCTTATGACTTTTGGATTTTGAATTTTTGTTATAATAAATAAAATAAATAACATAAATCAAAATAATAAATAAAATATATTTCTAACCTATACGTTTATATTTTGTAACTGTTATATTAAATATGTGTATTATGGCCTATCAATTTTATTTTACGCATACTGTTAGTTGGCTTGGCTATCAGTTTTGTTTTACGCATAAGAGTTAGTTGGTAAGCCTAAGAAGAAAGAAAGAAGAAAATACATAGAGAAGTTGAGAGAGTTTGAGAGATTTCAGTGGTTAGCAAGGATTGTTCAAAGTAAGAAAAGGTATTTTGCAAAACCTTGATATTATATATGTATATGTATGTTTACAACATAAAATTTTCAAGTTCCTGTGAATTCAATTTTTTTAATTGTTGATATACAACTGATAATTTGTGATTATACGTGTTTGTGATGTTTGAGTTTGTAATTAAATAAGAAATTATATGCTAATTACGTTTAGGAAGGAAGAAAAGTATTTACAGTGAATATTTTTATATATGGCTTATGAAAGTACCAAATTTGGTGGTTAATTTGTAAACTAATCTGTAAATTGAGCCTTGAATATTTTAGTTCATTAAGAAACAAAGAGAATGTAGTTTGAATGAGTTAATTTGGACAAGAATTGTGATCACGGTGATGATTTTTGTAAAGGATGTCAAAAATGGTGTTTTTGTATAAAACATAGAATTTAAAGGATTTAAATTAGTTGTTGTTTAATTGTTCTAAGTTAGTTTATATGTGAGGAATCATGTTTGTATGAGTTCTATGTTAATTGGGTATGCTTAATTTACTGTTTTGTGGATGAAATTCGTGTTAGTTAGCTTAGAATAGAGTCGAAACTCGCTTCTGCAAAAACTTGTACTGGTGCCGAGCGCTAGCGCGCTGCCTCTAGGCGCAGGCGCTCCGGACTCTAAGGTAAATATGGCGCGGCCGCACCAATAGTCAGTCAGACCCAGTGAAGTCTGCTACTTCTGCAGACTTTGGACACCTATTGTAACTTGGTCTAATGTTATGTTAATGTGAGAAACATGTAATGAAAAGTTTAAAACAGAATCGTATCATGTGGTTAGTAATTCTATAGTGTAAAATTAGTAAGTTGTGAAAATGATATGTTATGATTTAAGAAACTTAATGAATAATGAATAAGTGTTGTGAAATTAACACTTGTGATTCTGAAATGTGTATGGTAAAGTAGGACTTGTACTAAAATAACAAGTTTAACTAAAAGTGAGTGTTATTTTAGAAAATGGTTAGCATATCTAATAGATATCTAATAGAAAATGTGTAGGTGAACGTGAGTTGTAAATTTATAGCTTACGCACGAGGCAAGTTTCTTACTCTCAAACTTTGATTGAGCAAGTTCTTTATTCATAAACTTTATATGAGCAAGCTATAACCCTAACTTTATTCGAACAAGTTTTGAATTCTAATTATTGTTGATCTACTCTAACTTGTTTATAGTTAAACAAGTTTCTTAAGTTTCATTCCTTTATAATGAATGCAACTTCCTGAACTCTAGTCTCTAATATTGAGCTGTCTTATTTTCAATTACTTTGAACAAGTTATTATCATGTTGAGCAAGTTTTCATTGTTCACCTTGTTATCGGTTAATGTATGTTCAGTAATTCAATTTCTAATTTGACAAGATCATAGCCTTAGCTTATTATTGTTCCAGCAAAGGTTTATCATTTTATTCAATACTTATGCTTTCTAGTTATTTCCAAGCATGAGTTTAATATATAGTCGATTCACTTATGATTCTCAATTGTTCTATATCATGTTGTTATTGATCAATCGTATTGTTATCAAATTTTGTTGATTCAACTAATCCTTTAATTGATGTTCATGAAATTCTAAATTACCCTTGAAGTTTATCTAAACCAAACTTTCTTTGGTGCAGACTTGTACTCTAAAACTGAGAAGAACAACTCTATTATAGGGGTACGCGATGCGTTTAGATGTTTGTGCACAATACATGGTACGAAGGGTTGATCCCCCAAAGTACGTGAAGTCCCTAAAGTATAACTATTTAGGTTAAAGTTGGAAGATTATGTGACGCCCCCCAAATTCGGACCGCCACTTGGTCACTAGAATTCGGTTCGTCACGTACTCAAAGTATTTCCATAATAACATCACACATTCACAATGAAAGATCTAATTTAGAATAATATAAAATGATTTATTATAATTATTCCCCCAAGTCTCGCAACCTGCAGTGCTTAATAGATTACATAATAATATTGAATAAAGACTTATTACATAATCCTACTTAAGCTTAAACATAATCTGAAAATAGTCTTAATACAACATAATAGACTTAAACATAAAGGAACAAGCTAGTCAGTAGCCTTGCCCTTGCCCTTGTCTTTCCCAGAGACACCTCCCTGTTCCGCCTTAACTGAAAGGTTATAAATAAGCAAGAATGAGCACAAATTGCCCAACAAGTAATATTCAACAAGGGTAAAGAGTTTTATAACACGAGTATGAAATATTGAAGTATCATATCTAAGATAGTTCAGAGTTTCAGAATAATATCAGGAACAATGAATATCAACAATTCTTGGAATAAGAACTATAATTCAATATAAATCAACAAATATATATGAATTGAATTCAAAGACTATCAATGTATCCGACTGGATAAACAATTTATTCTGAGCAGTCACTAAGGACTATTAAACATCTACTAGAATTACCAATATTAAAATGATAACCCAAAAATCAAGTACTCTAGATGATCAATCTATAATACTTTATGTTATGCATAACACCATAGTAATAAACCATTCATGTGTTGGGGTTTCCAACAACATACACTCTGACAACCCGAATTTTTATAAGTTATTAAAATAGAAATTTAATAATTAAAATTCTTATTATGAGATATTTTGAGTTTGAGTATGTATATATACGTGCTATATATATATGTTGAAATATGTGATCTCGTATGAAGAGAAACATATAATCATATATTGGGAAAGTGAGGTTTAATAATTAAGTTAACTATTGAAGAAATTAAATGAATTTTGTAGTTTGTTTTAAATATTTATTGAATTAAATAAATATTTTAAATAAATTATTTATTAAGAAAATAAATAATTTATAAAGTGTGGTATAAATAATTTAGTTACGTGTGTATGATAATTAAATTAAAGCAAAGGTTAATTTATTCTTTGAAGATTTAATTTAATGAATTAATTAAATTAAATGAATTATTTAATATTAAAGGAAATAAATAAATTAAATAAAGTAATGTTTAAATCTAATTTATTATTTAAATTAGATATATGTAATGTTTTATTAATTATAAGTATAATTACAATGAGATTATAATTATTATTAATTACTATTATTATGTGTTATTTAAATTAACTAAAGGTGTGACACATGAAACTATATAATATAATATTATTAAAATAATCTAGTTTGGGGGAGTTGGTGTGTGGCCAAACAAGGCCTTGTGGCCTTTGGTCTAATTTAACTAATGAAGTATTTTATAACTGAAGTACGTGGGTAGCTTCAGTTTATTTTTACGCGTTCTTTTCTTCCTAAGGTAATAGTCAGAGAGTTTGGAAGAGAGGAACATAGTGAAACACAGAGAGTTTGGAGAGAGAGCAAGAGAGGAATCACTGTGATTGAAGGGAAATTTCTAAACCTAATCATCATCTCTTTGATAGCAAACAATCAAAGGAACAAGGTATAACCTACTCTAATGTTAACCCTTGTTTTTGAAATTTCTATTGATAATTGTGTTGAATTTATACATATATATGTATGAAGGGTTTATACTCTATTAATTATCACATGTGAGTGTTGTTTGATGATAAAAATTCATGTAATTTAGTTTGTAGGAAGAAAAGTATATAACAGTGTTTTTACATGAAAATTGACTTTAGAAAGTACAAACTTTCGTGGTCAAAACTTGTTATAATCTGTAAATTGGTGTTGGATTATGTTAGAATGTTAAGAAACGAAAGCGGCGTAGTTTAAATCGTGTTAATTGGTTAAGAAACGAAGCCGTGGCGATCGAATTCGCAAAATGTGTTTAAAACATGAAAATAGAGTATGAACATGTGTTTTGGGTCAAATTTTAGGTTAGTTAATGTTTTTATAAATTGTTAGAATTCTAGTATGTTGTATTTCTATGAATTACGAATCCATAGAATCGAAAATGGACTAATTTTGATGTGTATAATTCAAGTTATGAAGATTTGTAGGAGAAAAAGGGTCAAAAATCTCTAGAACAATAGCTTCGGTCCTGTTTTACGCTAATTGAGCGCAGTTGTCTTGTGCCTGAGGCTTAATTAAGGCAAATTGCTACCAAACTATGTCAGGTGTGACTGTTTTGACCTATTTTAGTAAAATAGGCATAACGTTTTCATACGAACTTCGATTACTGCGATTCAAGATGATCTGAAACGAGGGCGAATAGACCTACAACGTTTATTCTTTAAGTTGTTCAATTTAAGGTCTGGAAAAGGGGTCAAAATGGTCATCTTTAGGACTGTTGTGTTTTTGGAGGCAATCGGAGGGCGTCGGGCATTCATATATTCAAGTGTAGTACTCTTGAAGATAAAATATGTTGTTCTAAGTTATAGAAAATGAATATTATGAAGTATAAGGATGCTTAACATTAATAAATGATATATTAGATAAGTTGTATACGCATACTAAGCACACACAAGAGAGACAAATTGGGCGTGTAACGAATAAACGTCGAAACGCTGTGATAAGTGATAACAGTGATAAAGCGGATCATAAAATAAGATTGATTCAAACATATGTAGATGATAAAGGTTTTGATTCAGGGAATTAAAGTAAGAAGACATAAAAGTTTAAATTATTCCGCATTATATAAAGTTTAACATCGAATAATGATGTAAAATCAAAAGGTAGATGTGTTATTAACGACCGAAGTTAATAATTAAATTGTATAAATTTTGGGGTCGTTACAGTTGGTATCAAAGCTGATAGGTTATAAACCTTAGGAAGGAGTACCGTAGGCTATAACCTTAGACAAGGAAGATGAAGATACTGAAAGAATAAGCTTAGATAGAGTTTGTATAATAAGAAGTAATTTAAGAAATTTATAAAGAAGGGATTAAAACATGCGTGAGAGGATTCAAAGAAGAATCTCGTAGAGTTATAAGGAGTATGAATGTGGGGTTACCCAACTCCAATAATAAGGATGTAAGGTGATAATAAATAGACAATGTCTATAAAAAGAAAATTATAAAGAAGTTAATAATAAAAAGTTATATCTAAGTATGGTACAATCGTACTCTTTAATAGTTGATGTATGGTATCTGGGCTAAACGATTCCTTCATAGAGCGGAGGTATATACGAACTAGCAACTCGGAACCTAGTTTGGTAGTTATTTGTGGGAAACCACTCAGCGTACCATATTGAAACTATTAGAGACTCGATGTGTACCAAGTATAGAAAATGGATACGTATGATGAAAATGTGGAACTTGAATGAAATGTTGAGTAATGTTAAAGAAGTTAGAAATTCTTAAAGAAAGAATTGGTATATAAACAAGGAAATTCAAAGAAGAATCTTGAAGAGATATAAAGATAAGAAATGGGAGTTACCTAACTCCATTAGCTAAGATAATGAATAATGTCGTAAATGATGAAAAAGGAAAGAAAGAGGATCGTAAAACAAAACGATCACGAGTTAAGAAAAGAATTTTAAGGGAGATGATTATAGAATAAGATCACGATGTGATCTGCTTAAGTTATAAAGGAAAGATGGTCTGTAATGTTTGAATAATTATAGCTTGATGCTATGAAGATGATGTACTATGAAATAATACGAGATAACTCACGAGGAGTTATAAATGATGTGATACGAGGAATTCGTATAGAGCAAAGAGCAAGTTATAAGCAAGATAGAGTTAGGTGGGATTTCAATTGAGGACTCATGTGATGGTTGAGTTGTACAAATCTTTGTATGGGTGAGGGTTTTGTGCTTGCACTCAGTTTATCATATTGATAATCATTGGAATGTTGGTGTCGCGCTATCAATGTATATGTGGTGAAAAGGTGATTCTTTTCTCATGTGTATATTTGATAGTTAGAAACTATTAAAATTAGTCAAATATTATTAGGATTAGGTGTGGTTCTTAAAACTAATGCATATGGTAAGTTCGTGACTCATAATAATATGGTATATTTTGAACCCCTCAACGAATGGACGCCTATGGTCTGATTAGGATAGGTTCTTAAACTCATATTATTGTGGCAAGTTCCTGAACTTCCAATGTGCGTTAAGTTTGATAAACTATACTGGGGGTATAGGAGGATGGTAACTTGAAATACAAGAATATTTAGTATAAAGATTGAAATTGACGGAGAAAATTAGATATTCTAAATCTACTAGTTATGCTAGACTTTCGAAATTTATTTATTTCGTGCTGATGTTTGCACTTCTATTTTCTTGAAAAACATTGGATCAAATGATGAAACCAATGAGTTTTAAAAATAATACCGTTATTCGTATGTCTATGCTAATTGCTTCGGATAGACAAAAATAATTTGAAATATATCAAAATGTATTTTTATATCATCAATGCATCATGGAACCTGGTGCGGAGATGATAAAAATGATGGAGTCATCAATGCAGTATTACTTCGTGTTAGATGTGATCTAAGGATCGTCAGCCCACTATGGTATGATGTAGTATGATAAAATTACCAAATGACGGAATCCTCAAATGGACTGTAAATACAATGCGGTATCATGACATCATAAAAAGATTTTTGAGATTTCTTTAAGATATGAGAATATATATATGTATATTTCGATTGATGTCCGAATTATTATAAAAGTCTGTGTTATTTGATTCAGCTAGACGAATATTGAAATATGTTCATAAAATTCAGGTGTTTCTTGAGAAGTTATGCCAAACCAAATTGTTTTGGTGCGAATTCAGATGTTGAAAAGCTGAGATGAACAACCCTTTTATAGGGGATTACGCGAAAGCGTTTAGATGTTTGTGCACAATACATGGTACGAAGGGTTGATCACCCTAAGTACGGGAGTCCCTATAGTCTAATGACTGTTAAGGTTTAAGTTGAAAGAGTACTTATAACCGTGGACAGAGTGCACAATACATCGTACGAAGGGCTTAACAGCCTAAGTACGGAAGTCCTTATAGTTTAATGACTGTTAAGGTTTAAGTTGAAAGAGTACTTATAACCGTGGACGTAGTTCAAGGTCTTATGACCCTCAGTATGATTTGGAATCTTTTAAATTTCAGTTATTCATATCGCTTCCCAATTATTGAGCAGTTGTGGAAGATTCTTATTATTCTGGAAGGTGAAAGTGGAAAGGATGAGAAAATTAAGCAAAACATAATAATTTTTTAAAAAAATAAATTTAAAACTCCAGAAAGAAGAGAAATGTGAAACTCTTAGAAGAGGAAGAGGTGAGGAATATGATGATCTTAGAAAGATCCTTAGAGAAAGAATTGGTTATAGAACCCAATGAATGAATAAAGTATTAACGTAAAATCTATTTTGATAGATTGAATGAATAAAGATTAATAAATAAAATTTCGAGGACGAAATCCTTAGAAGAAAGGGTGAATGTAATATCCCGAGTGTTTATGAGAATGATCCTTAGAAAAAGAAATGAATGGGTTAAATAATATATAATATTTGATATATATGACTGTGTTTAATTGAAGGTTATGTAATAAAACTTAAAAGTTGTTGAAGAAATGAATGAAGTATATATATATATATATATATATATATATATATATATATATATATATATATATAAAAACATTTTGCTAAGTTATCGTGTTGAAGTTATTCAACGATAATTGTGAAAGAGTTTTTGTGAAAACCTTAGTAAGGTAGGGTTTCGGTGATTTCTAGGATGGAATCCTTATAAGGAGGGAAAGATATGACAACCCAAATTTTTATAAGTTACTAAAATAGGAATTTAATAATTAAAATTCTTATTATGAGATGTTTTGAGTTTGAGTATGTATATATACGTGCTATATATATGTTGAAATATGTGATCTGGTATGAAGAGAAATATATAATCATATATTGAAAAAGTGAGGTTTAATAGTTAAGTTAACTATTGAAGAAATTAAATGAATTTTGTAGTTTATTTTAAATATTTATTGAATTAAAAAATATTTTAAATAAAATATTAATTAAGAAAAATAAATAATTTATGAAAGTGTGGTATAATAATTTAGTTATGTGTGTATGATAATTAAATTAAAGCAAAGGTAAATTTTATTCTTTGAAGATTTAATTTAATGATTTAATTAAATTAAATGAATTGTTTAATATTAAAGGAAATAAATAAATTAAATAAAGTAATGTTTAAATCTAATTTATTAATTAAATTAGATATATGTAATTATTTATTAATTATAAGTATAATTACAATGAGATTATAATTATTATTATTTACTATTATTATGTGTTATTTAAATTAACTAAAGGTGTGACACATGAAACTATATAATATAATATTATTAAAATAAACTAGTTTGGGGGAGTTGGTGTGTGGCCAAACAAGGCCTTGTGGCCTTTTTACGCGTTCTTTTCTTCCTAAGGCTATAGTCAGAGAGTTTGGAAGAGAGGAACATAGTGAAACACAGAGAGTTTGGAGAGAGAGCAAGAGATGAATCACTGTGATTGAAGGAGAATTTCTAAACCTAATCATCATCTCTTTGCTAGTGAACAATCAAAGGAACAAGGTATAACCTACTCTGATGTTAACCCTTATTTTTTAAATATCTATTGATAATTGTGTTGAATTGATACATATATATGTATGAAGGGTTTATACTCTATTAATTATCACATGTGAGTGTTGTTTGATGATAAAAATTCATGTAATTTGGCTTATAGGAAGAAAAGTATATAACAATATTTTTACATGAAAATTGGCTTTAGAAAGTACAAACTTTCGTTGTCAATACTTGTAATAATCTGTAAATTGATATTGGATTATGTTAGTATGTTAAGAAATGAAAGTGACGTAGTTTTAATCGTGTTAATTGGTTAAGAAACGAAGCCGTGGTGATCGAATTCGCAAAATGTGTTTAAAACATGAAAAAAGAGTATGAACATGTGTTTTGGGTCAAATTTTAGGTTGGTTAATGTTTTTATAAATTGTTAGAATTCTAGTATGTTGTAGTTCTATGAATTACGAATCCATAGAATCGAAAACGGACTAATTTGGATGTGTATAACTCAAGTTATGAAGATTAGTAGGAGACAAAGGGTCAAAAATCGCGAGAACAAGTAGCTTGAGTGTCCTTTTACGCTTACATTGGTATTACATGCTATCATTTGCCTATGGTTTAATTACAAGTTGTGCAATTAATTGGGCGCTTGTTGCTCAAAACTATGTCAGGTGTGACTGTTTTGACCTATTTTAGTAAAATAGGCATAACATTTTCATACGAACTCCGATTAAGGTAATTCAAGATGATCCGGAACGAGGACGAATAGACCTATACCTTTTATTCTTTAAGTTGTTCAATTTGAGGACTGGAACATGGGTCAAAATGGTCATCTTTAGGACTATTATGTTTTCGGAGGCAATCGGAGGGCGTCGGGCATGCACGTATGCAAGTGTAGTGTTCTTGAAGATAAAAGATGTTGTTCTAAGTTATAGAACATGAATATTATGAAGTATAATGATGCTTAACATTAATAAATGATATATTAGATAAGTTGTATATACATACTAAGCACACACAAGAGAGGCAAATTTGGCGTGTAACGAATAAACGTCAAAACGCCGTGATAAGTGATAATGAACGTAAAAAGTGATTTAAATCAAATGAAATGAATATTATAAGATATTGAATAATGTTAATATAAAACCAATAAGTACTCCTAGCAAAACTTAAACACTTGAATGAACTTCAAATATGAAATATAATGAGATATAAGTCGAAAGTTAACACAATCAAATTGAATATTATGTATTTATGATAGGAAGGGTTATGAGACGTAGAGTAAAGTTTACATTACAACTACTATGCATTGCTATGTGACTAATAATTGATGTGTATGATTATATAATTGTGTAGGGCATGTGAAGTGCATATAACTGTAAGCTGTTAAACTGTTATTGGTAAATAACGATCAAGGCAAGTCTTTAAGTTCCTATTTGCTATATGAATTTGATTGTTTTAAATCTTTATTGCAAAGAGCATGATGTGTTATATATACGTTGAATGTATGAAATGTTAAAGTCAACTTATAACTATGTTGATTGAGTAAAACATGATGATTGAGTAAGGAACTCAATCTTTATACTTGTTATATGAACTGTAACATGTATGTTATGTTAGTCCAATGTTTACGAGATATATGTTGAGCATGTTATTATGTGTTACGTGATGCATGAAAACTGTTAGATTTTGTTGGGCTGTCGAGCTCAACCTTGCAAATAACCATTTTTGCAGGTTAAGGATTGAAGGTAACACTATGTGCTACTTGAGTGACGTGGATCAAAAATAATACACGAAGATTAATATTTTAGCTAAAGTTGTTATATCTTTATACCATGATTAAGATTCAAGAGATGTACTAAATGTTTTATGATGCATAGTTTTATGTTGAGTTGTAAAGCTAATGTTAGAGTTATCTGATATGTAAAGGTTATCGGATTGAAATGTAAAATTTTATATAATAACAGTGATAAAGCGGATCATAAAACAAGATTGATTCAAAGACATGTAGATGATAAAGGTTTTGATTCAGGGAATTAAAGTAAGAAGACATAAAAGTTTAAATTATTCCGCATTATATAAAGTTTAACATCGAATAATGATGTAAAATCAGAAGGTAGATGTGTTATTAACGACCGAAGTTAATAATTATATTGTATGAATTTTAGGGTTGTTACATACACTCCCCTTACCATAAGGGTTGTTCAACTCAGCTTTTAAGATTTTCCGCACCAATCAATTGGTTTGGACAGTTTTATAAACATGCATATAGTCTAGCCGAATCAAATGGCATAGACACTTTCACAATATTCAAAAACCATACTAAGTTCAACATGAATAATAGTTTTATCAAGAGTTTAACATACTAGCTCAATTGAACGAATAAGTAGGATAACTTGCATTCAATGAGATAAGCTTACGATATTCGTTGAATAAAGTAATGCAAGAGTTAGAATACTTGCACAATGTAAATGATAATTCAAATACTTGCCTCAAGTGTGGATTATCTTCGTTAAGAAATCAATACTTTCGAATCCTATTTATAGTGTATTACAAATATAGGATGCCCATTAGTTAAACGTATTCGATAAACAATCTTAATATAAGGATCAAGTGTACACACATGACTCAATCATGAAATCTTATAAGTATGTTATTACGTAGCTCGGAACTACCGTTTAGACATTATTTTAAAACACTTGTCAATTCAAGCTAAGATAGGTGTTAACATTCAAGGCTACCTTTGTCAGTGTGTCGTGAATAGAAATAAACATAATGAAGTTATACTAGTATGCTACATACTTCAGAAATCAAAGAAGTCACTTTCCAAGTATGCAGAATGGCGCGGCCGCGCCTGATTTGTACTAAGGAGACGTATAGCCGCGTGACTCCCAGTTTAAACCAGGGTTAATTGACATGCAACATATTATCCTTATACTCTGACCGACCAATTAAATAACAAATAAACTTAGGTAGGTCATACTAGCGATGGAATTCCCCGTCTCTCCCCTCCTAGTTCTAGTCTCACATCTTAGCCAGGGATCATATCCCTAAGCTTTGATACCAACTGTGACGCCCCCAAAATAGGTATACATCACCCATCTTGAGTCGCCAAATACATGGTACAAAATTCAAATACAACTTAATTATACAACAGTCGTGTAAAATACGACAAAACATAATCTAAGAGTTTTAATAAGAATATTGTCATTTAGACAATATCCACACTCGATGGAGTCATTACATTTATTGTCACACTATTTAATAGAATAGTGAGGACTACTAATGCTATCATCTGGACTGTCACTCCGTTCCCCGACTAGTCCCGGCTACGTTCTCATTTCCTGAAGAGAACAATAAAAGAAAGGGTGAGCTCAACTAGCCCAGTAAAAAATATTATGACTAAGATAATGTAGAATAAATTATCATTAGCCTTCAACAGTGTTAAACTGATAAAATATAATAAACATCAAGTTTAACTGCAGCGAAACAAGCAATCCATTAGAAGAGTTAAGTAGAGAATAAAATCTACTATCTTCTATAATTTAAAAAGTTTTTCATCACTTTTATCGCTGAGACTTATCTTAATAAATAAACCACATCATCCCCGTACTACGGCCAAGGATATTCATTAGTATCACGACCATGAATTATCCATGCACTACGGGCCAAGGATATTCGTGTATTCATCAATGGTTATGATCATGCCAACAACTGTCCATCAATGCACTACGGCCTATGAGGAATTTTACCACATCATTTGTAACATTACAGTCATGATTATACTGAATAATCCCTGGTCATAATCATACCAAGTCTATCTATGCACTACAGGCCATAAATAACTTTCAACATATTATAAACACGAGGATGATGATAATGATATAAGAATTCAATAAAATAAGTTCAAGGATAAATTTGTAAAGATTTATAATTTAATTTATTCAGAAATCAATAACGTCCAAATTGTCAACATGATACTTCTTTGTGGAGTAAAATTCAAGAATACTCAGAAGAATATTTCCATGAAAAGATACTGGATGAAGCGCAAATATCAAGGATATTCCACTAATTTCATGAAGTATAGAAGCCAAAACTTTAATCAACTGAGTATAATTGAATATATGAAACCGCAAATGGATTTTTGCCGCCATGCGGTAATCCACGTAGACAGATTATTCCAACAGAATAATAAAGAATGGAATAACAGAAGAATTCACTTGGCATTCGTAATCCGCATGCATGTGTTATTCCAATGTAATAATAAAGAATGGAACCGGTTTATGCGTAATTCGCATGCATATGATGTTCCAACAGAATAATAAAGAATGGAACCAGTTATGCGTAATCCGCATGCATGTGATGTTCCAAATGTAATAATAAAAAATGAATAACAACAGAATTCACCGTGCATGCGATAGATCATATGATGTGTTATTCCAATGTAATTATAAAGAATGGAATAACGTAAGAATTTCACCATGTATGCGATTGCCGATAGATATGTTTATTCCAACATAATAATAAAGAATGGAATAACAACCCTTACGAGTATTGAAAGAAAATACCTCTTCATGAATACGAAAGAATAATACCCTTACCTTAGAAAAACCGGATATTGGAATAAATGAGGTAGCAAACTTCTCTTCTTCTTTCTCTATAATTTCTCTCTATAATAATTGCTCTAAAGCTTTTGTGAATTGGTGAGAAATGAAGGAAGAATGAGCTTCTATTTATAGGAAAATATAGTTTCGATAATTGCACGTTTTGGGGCTCGAAATAATACAGTATAATACCTTCCTCTTTTTCTTCATTTTTAATTTAGTCCTGCAAGTATTATCAAACTTGCACCACCTCCCCTAATAGTAAATAATGTGAATTAATAGTTCATTCATGTGACTCAATAGTATAATCATTTAAAAAAACTAATTACAATATAGTACCTTCAACTATACCTCTATTTTTAATTTAGTCATGCAAGTATTATTAATCTTGCACCACCTCTCCTAATAGTACATGAATGTGAATCAATAGTACACACATGTGAACAAATAGTTATAAGCATGTGAAATAATAGTAATTAATTGCTCATTTATCCGATTAATTATCCGATTGGTCAATATAACCTCCAGACATCAATTATTATCGAAATAAATGTCGATTTCCACTAACACTAATAATCCCAACATAATGGAACTATCAATTTCATCTTTAATCAACACAACTTATTCATCATTAATATTATAACTCCCAATATTTAACAACAAGGTCGTTCCCAGGAAAGAGGGGGCTTTTCGATAAGGATTTCTCCTTATCAAGCGCAAATTAGGTGACCAAACCTCTCCTCGATGTAACTTCTAGACATTGTCAATATTGCAAATAATAATATGAATAACTTTGTCGCCTCAATTATTGATTTAATAATAATAAATATTATGCAGATGATACTGTGATAATAATTGAATCAATAATATGTGAGATATGATGCATCAATTACTGTAACAATAATTAAGCATCAATCACATAATTGAACAAAACTGAGTAACTTCTCACGTAAGCATCAATAATCAATACCGTGTGCTACTATGCAACCACACCACAGACATCGCATTTTTTTACTATCGGGTAGTTCAACGCTTTTAACGGTAACACTTTCGTAGTTATTTTTATAAAAGATAATTATGTCATTTTCTAACTACAACAATACTTTCGTTATGGGGTCCACTTAATGATTGTCATCATCGCATTTAATATTCCTGTTAAAACGAATATTCCCCGACCAATCGAATATTATATAACCACTTGCTTACTTTGCAAAATTTGTAAATATTACCCAGAACTATAACATTATATCAAATCCACACCATAATATTCAAAAATATAATTCGAGAAAATTATTATTTATTCATAAAAGTTAGGGTCTTACAACCTCCCCTTCTCATGAAATTTTATCCTCGAAATTAGGGTACGTACCTGGTATATCGAAGAGGTGAGGATACCTTGATTTTATTTCAAATTCTAACTCCCAAGTCATTTCCTCAACATCGTGGTTTTTCCACAAAACTTTGACTTGAGGTATAACTTTAGAGCGTAGAATATGATCCTTCTTATCCAAGATTTTAACATGTAACTCTTCATACGTTAAATCTTCCTCTATCTTATCTGGTTCTAATTCAATAATGTGGTTCAGGTCTTTCACATATTTACGTAACATAGATATATGAAAAATGTTATGAACACGAGACATACTTGGCGGTAAGGCGAGTCTATAGGCCACAGTTCCTACTCGATCGAGGATTAAAAATGGGCCAATGAATCAAGGTTTGAGCTTTCCTCTCTTTCCAAATCTCGTAACTCCCTTCCATGGAGCAACACGTAACAACACATGATCTACAATATCGAATTCCTCGTCCTTTCGATGAAGATCAACATAACTCTTTTGTCGATCTTGTGAGGTTTTTATACGTTGTCAGATAATTTGAATCTTTCCCATAGTCATATGTACCAACTCCGGTCCCAACAACTTTGCTTCACCCACCTTATCCCAGCATACTGGAGAACGACACTTTCTTCTATACAACGCCTCAAATGGAGCCATGCCAATACTTTCTTGATAACTGTTGTTGTAGGAAAACTCCACCAATGATAAGAACTTGTCCCAACTTCCTATGAAGTTAAGGACACAGAGTCTTAATAAATCTTCAAGAGTTTGAATAGTCCTCTCTGACTGTCCGTTCGTCTGAGGATGATATGCCGAGCTAAATCGTAAATCCGTGCCCATAGCTTTTTGCAAACTAACCCAAAATCACGAAGTAAATCTTGGGTCTTGATCAGAAACTATGGATACCGACATACCATGCAGTCTTACGATCTCGTTTATGTACATACGAGCAAGACATTCAAGTTTATAAGTTTCTCGTATAGGTAGGAAATGAGCAGACTTGGTCAATCTATCAACAATGACCCAAATTGCATCTATGCCTTGAGAAACCTTGGGAAGACCAGTAACGAAATCCATGGTAATGGGCTCCCACTCCCATTCTGGAATTTCAAGTGGTTGCAATGGACCTTTTGGTACTTGATGCTCCACCTTGACTCATTGACAAGTTAAACACCTTGAGATTAACTCCGCTATCTCTCTCTTCATATTGCTCCACCAAAATGTATGTCGAAGATCACGATACATTTTGGTACTCCCAGGATGGATTGCAAATGGTGTGTTGTGCGCCTCCATCATGATTTTATACTTTAAATCAGGGTTGTTAGGAACACAAAGTCTGGAGTTGACTCGAAGTATTCCTTCTTCATCGATTCTTTCTTCTGGCATAACACCTTCTAGCACTTTCTTCCTCATACGCATCAGCTCCAGGTCTGTAGCTTGAGTAGTTTTAACTTTATCGATTAAAGTCGGTTCTACTCGTATATTCGCCATCATCACATGGGTCCCTGGAGTCTTTAACTCTATCTCCATCCTTTGTAAGTCATATAAAATTGGCCTTTGCATTGACAATAATGCACTCGTACCCGCATATGATCTTCTACTCAATGCATCAGCTACAACGTTCGCTTTTCCAGGATGGTATTGAATGGTATGATCGTAATCTTTCAACAACTTAAGCCATCATCGTTGCCGCATATTGAGTTCCTTTTGAGTGAAGAAATATTTGAGGCTTTTATGATCCGTATAGATCTCCACCTTCTCTCCATACAGGTAATGCCTCCAAATCTTAAGCGCAAAAATGACTGCTGCCAACTCTAGATCATGAGTAGGATAATTCCTCTCATATTCTTTGAATTGTTGTGAGGCATAGGCTATGACTTTTCCATGTTGCATGAGAACACATCCTAACCCTTTACCTGAAGCATTACTGTAGATGACAAATCCCTCCGAGCCAGATGGTATTGTTAGAACATGTGCTGAAATGAGTCTCCTCTTGAGTTCTTGAAAACTCTTCTCACATTCCTCGCTCCAATCGAATTTTGTATCTTTTTGAGTCAGCTGAGTTAATGGAGTAGCGATTCGAGAAAACCCTTCTACGAATCTCCAATAATAACCAGCTAAGCCAAGAAAGCTACGTACTTCGTTCACTGATTTAGGTTGCTCCCAGCTTTGAATTGCTTCAATCTTTGCTGGGTCAACAGATATCCCATGATTTGATATCACGTGCCCAAGGAATGCAACTTCCTCAAGCCAGAACTCGCATTTCTTTAACTTGGCATATAGCTTGTTTTCACGAAGCTTTTGGAGTATCAGTCTCAAGTGTTGCTCATGGTCTTCACGGGTTTTGGAGTATACGAGGATGTCATCAATAAAGACGACCACAAAGTGATCCAAATATTCCTTGAATACTCGGTTCATCATATCCATGAAGTCAGCAGGAGCATTAGTCAATCCAAAAGACATGACTAAGAATTCATATTGCCCGTACCGAGTTCTGAAAGCAGTCTTTGGAATGTCATCAGTTTTAATCTTGAACTGATGATATCCAGAATGAAGATCAATCTTTGAAAAGAATTTGGCTCCTTGCAACTGGTCAAACAGGTCATCAATGCGAGGCAACGGGTACCTATTTTTGATGGTGACATGATTCAACTCCTAATAATCAATACAAAGTCGCATACTTCCATCTTTCTTCTTCAAGAATAGAACATGAGCACCCCAAGGAGATGTACTAGGTCAAATGAAACCGATGTCTAACAATTCCTGTAGTTGGATTTTTAACTCCTGAAGTTCAATAGGAGCCATTCGATATGGGGCTTTGGAAATGGGTTTTGTACCAGGTTCAAGGTCGATACCAAACT
Organism: Panax quinquefolius; assembly: GCA_020205615.1. NCBI lineage: Eukaryota > Viridiplantae > Streptophyta > Magnoliopsida > Apiales > Araliaceae > Panax > Panax quinquefolius. The sequence continues at coordinate 61,145,314 of CM035172.1, forward strand.
CGATTTAATGCTCCGGGGGTAAGCCAGGAAGTTCTTCGGGGAATACGTCAGGAAAATTATTAACAATAGAAATATCATTCAAATCTGACGTATTTTTGTTTAAATCTGTGACATGAGCTAAGAAAACTTGACATCCGTTTTTCAATAAACGAATAACTTTATGGCTTGAGATGACAGTGATTGATTTTAATGGTTTAGTTGCTTGAATTCGCATAATAGGTTGGTTAGAAATATGAAAGCTAACAACCTTACGAAAACAATCAATTTTTGCATGATGAGTAGTTAACCAATCAATCCCTAGAATCACATCAAATGCAAGTATCTTCAATGAAATAAGATCAACAGGTAATGTGAGGGTACCGATTTGAACTAAACAAGACTTATAAATAGTGGATGTAATGAAGGTTTCTCCCAACAGAGTTTCCAAAGATAAGTCAAAGTCTAATTTCTCTGGAGTCAAATTTAATTGTTGAGTGCAAGTAGGAGAAATAAAAGAATGGGTAAACCAGTATCAAATAAGGTATGGACTCGCTAGAGTTTATGATAATCTTACCCGTGATGACCTCGTTCGGGTTCCTTACTTTCTGGGAGGTCACAACAAATGCTCTCCCTTAAACTACTGGGTTTGACTTGTCTGGGACGGTATTTTGTGTCACCGTTCCAACTGGACTTGTCATTGGTGCACGACAAAATCGGGCTTCGTGACCTTTTCTTCCACAATTATAACACGCTTTGGATGGCATCGCGCAGTTTGGACTGATATGTCCCTCCCCTCCGCATTTGAAGTATATGATAGGTGGTCGTTCTCATTCCTTAACCACGGGTGCTGATGCTGACGTCTTTCCATCATTATTGAATCTCCTCTTCTTGAAATGTCCATTCTTATTGTCTTGGCCATGATTACCACCGAAGTGGTTACCATTTCTGGCATGTTGATTCCCTCCACGTTTGTTTTTACCGCTTCGATGACTGCTACCACTGGTATTATCATTTTTCCGGCTGCTTTCTCTTGGTTGAGTTGACTCGTTATCGCGCTCCAATAATTGAGCCTTATTTACAACATCTGAATACAAACAGAGTTTATGAGAAATTAGATATTGACGTATCTTAGGTTTCAAACCTCTTAGAAACATCCGCGTCATTCTCTCCTCATTGTCAACCAAGTGAGACGCAAACCGGGACAACTCGGCAAACTTAGCTTCTTATTGCGACATAGTCATATTGTTCTACTCCAACTTGATGAACTCTACCTCTTTCATGTGACGAATACTTTCGGGAAAGTACTTGTCGTTGAATAGTTCTTGGAACTTCTCCTAAGACATCTTCAGTGCGGCAGGTTGAGTACGCTTTACCGATTCCCACCAATAATCTACCTCTCCTCGCAACATAAAGGTGGAAAAAGGAACCTTTTGCTCCTCGGAGCATACCAAGACATCAAATATCTTGGTGATCTTCTTTATCCACGTCTCCACCTTAAGTGGTTTTGGCTCTCCAATAAACTCCGGTGGTCCCAACTCCTTGAACTGTTTAGCGGTGACCGTCCAAGAGTTACCAGTGTTTCCACCTACATTTTGGATAGGAGTCTCTCTTGCCTGATGTTGTATGAATTGCAGAAAGCTCTTAAACATTACGTCGTTCGCCATTTGGTCAGTGTTGTTGTTCACCTGAGGATTATTGCCTTCCTGATGCACATTATCCTGGGTGTTGATCTGTGGTGACTCAACGGTCTCCTGTGCTCCATTACTATTCTCAACATTCTCTTGATGTCATTTTCAAATCTCGCCACAAAACAAGGGTTAATTGACATGCAACATATTATCTTTATACTCGATTCGACCAATTAAATAGTAAATAAAAACTTAGGTAGGTCATACTAGTGAAGGAATTCCCGTCTCTCCTCCCTAGTTCTAGTCTCACATCTTAGCCAGGATCATATCCTAAGCTTTGATATCAACTATGACGCCCCCAAAATAGGTATACATCACCCATCTTGAGTCGCCAAATACATGGTACAAAATTCAAATACAACTTAATTATACAACAGTCGTGTAAAATACGACAAAACATAATCTAAGAGTTTTAATAAGAATATTGTCATCTAGACAATATCCACACTTAATGGAGTCCTCATTACATTTATTATCACACTATTTAACATAATAGTGAGGACTACTAATGCTATCATCTGGACCGTCACTCCGTTCCCCGACTAGTCCCAGCTACGTTCTCATTTCCTGAATACAACAGTGAAAGAAAGGGTGAGCTCAACTAGCCCAGTAAGAAATATTATTGTTAGTTCCTAGTTGGCACAATAGTTATCTAGAAGGGGGGGTTGAATAGATATTAAAAAATCTTTTCGTTTTAAACTTGTTCTTTGATGATGATTAAAACTTAGCAGAAATGATGTTTGTTTTAATCTTCTTTACAAAGTAGTGGAGTTATGAGAGTGAGACAGTTATAGCAGTTATGGCAGATATAGCAGTTATAGTTATGAATGTAAAAGACACAGTTGTTTTAAGTGGTTCAGAGAACTTAAAGCTCCTAGTCCACTTTTCTACTCAACGAGTAGGATATCCACTAAGGATGTCTTTTACAACTTCTGAATCACACATATTCCTTCTGCACCAAAGAGCCTAGAACTTCTTAGTTCACTCTTGAACTCTTCAAGTCCAGCATACTTGGCTCTCTTACAGTTCACTTAGAACTCTTCAAGTCCAGCAGACTTGGTACTCTTCTTCAGCTGATTGATAGATGTTGAGTTCTTGATAGTTGCTACTCAGTTGCTGTTTAAGCACTTATTCGAAAGAACTGAGTAGCTGAGCAAGCTTTGATAATTTCTCAGATCGTAGAGTTGAGCTTTGAGAGATGTTCACGTTATTTTTTCAATGCTTGCTTGTCTCTCTCTCATCTGCTTTATTTGCATATATGTGATCTTGAAAACTATCCGTTGGATCCATCCGTTGAGGCATTAAATGCATTTGACTTTTCTGATTTCTGATGGAGACATTTCTGCACATCTTCTGAACTGTATTTTGGCCCAACGACAACGCAGAGATCGCTTTCTCACCTAACACCTGAAAAGGTGTTTTCCCCCTTACCAATGATACTTTCCTTAGCTTCTTCAATACGCTTCTTTGATGCATACTAAGGATATTTCATATGCCTTTGGGACTGGTGAGTACTGCAGCGTTTAGAATCCATTCCTCTTTTATTGGAACCTATCTCCACACAAATTATGAGGCTCAATATTTTTTGACACAAGACAGATGATACTCTACAATTCAGATCATGGTGACTTGTCGCCTTTGTGCCTGGTCTGATGCTATCAGCCGAGAGCACTACGATTTCTCTGAAATCCTTGTACACTACGATCTTTGCTTGCTTGAGTTGTAAACTCTACGTTTCTGAGAGCACTCTACAATCGTTGACTTGTAAACTCTACGTTTCCTTCATCATACTACGATCGTTGAGTTGGCTCGGCAAACGTTGGGATCACTCAACGATTTCTGAAGAGGCCCTTCAAGGCAGGCACACTACGATCTTCGAAGCTCTACGTTTCTGCCTTGACTTCTGCAATGTTGATCAGATTGATACACTCTAATTTCTTCGAAGACTATCTATTACATCTCAAGATCAACCTAACAGCTTTGATCTTTCTTTCTATACATTCTTCAGAAGAATGATACAGGTTAAGAGCTTAGATCAACCTAACAAATTTGATCTTATCACTAAGTCCTTGTATATATCTTACTTGAAGGACTTTACAAATAATAATGAGCATATAAATTAAAACATCAAATCATAATATGCATTCTCCCAACAATCTCCCCCTATTTGATGTTGACATAACCAAGGAGATTTGTTGTCATGATTATTAATGTCTAGATGCATTTGCAGGAAATTTAAACATGACTTAGTATTTCAAAGGAGCGAAATAAATTTCTAGAGAATAAGCATGAATTTATTGATGTTCAAGAAATATTGCAGTTTAGCTTTACATCAATAAGAATTTAAAGTTTCAACTTATCTCTATTTCTTTGACCTTTTCCTTGGAGGATTGGCATACTCCTCAGCCATTCTTTTTCTGCTAGCTTCATCTCTTCTGGCTAACTCTTCCAGCTCACTCGAACTTACTATCGAGTTGTGATCATGCCTATTCATGAATGTTGGATCTCCAATTGACATTCTTAGGCCTGTGGTGGTCACATTTGGTGAGAAGATAGTTGGCCCTTGATTTCTTAAAGGTTGAACCATCAAAACTTCCTGCTAATCAGATCGTTGAGTCTAATTGCTTGATCGTGCAGTCTGTTAGTGGAACTGTCTTGTAGGAGGGCTTCGTGAAAATTGTCCTCTTCCCCTTTCCTGGTTTCCTTGACCTCCTCTGTCTCTGCCCTGATCTCCCTGTGCTCCTTGAATTCCTTTCCCTTTATTCTCCCCCTTTATGTCAGCATCAAGGGTTTGAATGTCTCGCAGAAAAAGTCGATTCACTCCTTGACAAGCTCGCTTCAGCTTGGCTTTGTGTCTAAGCAATGTCCTCTCTTTTCCTTGATCTATTTTTCGGATCCGCTTCTTTGTTTTGAGGGCGAAGAGAACAATGTCAATTTGTCGTTCCTGATTGACATAAGATTTCTGGAATTCTTGGACTGAGGCTTTCAAGTTTATGATGTTCTTCAGCATAAGTTTATTTTGGACTTCTTGATTTCTCTCGCATTTCAAGAACAACCTCTCTTTTTGCTTGGTGGCTATCTCTGAAATGAATCTCATCTCTGTCCTTCATGCTTTGAATAATTTCTTGGATAATTTCCCTCAGCTTCTTTGTAAGCTCAGCATTTAGAGTGCCAGGGATATTATTTGCAGCAATGATTATTTGATTCAACCAGAGATGAATGAGGTCTGAGTGAGTGTCCAGGCTTTCTTCAATGTTCTTGACCATGTTCTTGGACACTTCATTCAAGTCATCTTTTGTGGGCAGATTTGAAAGAGTATCTTTGATTTGAGGATTGTTGAATGGAGGGGATCTTTTCTGGGATTGATCTTGCAGGGAGTAGAGAGCAAGATCAGGACTAAAATAGTCATTGGAGGAGGAGGATGGTATGTCTTATGGAGGGGCCTGAGTTTCTGTGTTTGGAATATATGGCTCTACGATTTCTATTTGGGACTCTATGATGGGACTAGAGTCAGGGATCGTAGAGTTGATGGTTTGTTGGAGCAAAATAAAGTCGATCGATTTGGTTCCTCGCCATGTAATTTTGGGATTCTACAACTGGAAATTGATTTAGTGGGTGAAGGATCACTTTCAACCATCATGGGAATTCATAAAAATAGCTAAATGAGGATGATGGTAAGTGATTAACTCTGAAGAGGTTTGGGATAGATAGTACCTCAAGTTTATCATTTGAGGAAGAATTGTTGGTAAGAAATTTCTTGGCAAAATTAAAACTCCCTGGAAATCCATGAGCCAATACTGAGATGGTTGGATACTCTTTGAAGCTCCAAAACATGCGATCCCAACAGTTTAGGATTTGGGCTTGATGATATGGCATCATGGGTAGGTATGAGAACATCTGATTGTAGAGATAGCTTCTATACCCATCTTTGCCCACACCAGTGATCTGAAGGTCATCATCATCTTCTTCCTCTTCTCTGTCTTCGTTGGAGGACTCCATTATCTCAATGGGCTCTTGATGATCTGGCACTTGTTCTTCTTCATTTATGGCAGGGACCTCTCCTTCTGTCATGGAGATATCCCGAGGCTCCCCCTCAACTTGATCATCTTCTTATAAGCTCAAAAACTCCCCCTCAAGTGGAGAATCTTCTTGAGTTTCGCGCATCTCCCCCTCAGCTGGTGTATTCTCTATCATGAGAATTTTAGGGATCTCCCCCTCAGCTGGAGCACTATCCTCTTGACTTGCTCTGGACAGTTCCTTCTTGGCAACCATACTCTTTGCTTCCTTCTTGAGCACTTTTTCATTCTCAAGAATGTACTTCTTAACCAGCTTTCTCCTAGATTTGCTAGGCTTAGCCACAACTTCCGGACTTTCTTGATTTTTAGTTTTGTCCTGTTTAACAACCACTATGCTTGAAGCAGCTACTTCCTTGCTTGCCATGCTTGGTCTGGTCTCTACGAACAGTAGAGACTCTACTATTGAGGTGACTGATGGCTTTTTGAACTTATAACCAACTTTGTTCTTCTTCAGGATCTGAGATATGGTAGCCTGATCCTCATCTGCTTCATCTTGTTGCTGCTTTCTTCTTAGCATCCTCAGAGTCTCTATATCAGAGGACTCTATAGGTATATCAGTGGTAGATCCTTGACGCTCTTCTACCAGTCTGGCCTTCAGCTTCCTCTTGCCCTTGCTCTTTCTGGTAAGGACAGAGGGTTCTGCCTTGTTGGTTTCTTCTTCTTCTTCGATCTCCTTGACCACAGACATGTTTCTTGGAAGGCCTGAGTCCTTCAGATCCCTAGTTCTTCCAATAGATTCTGTCATCATTCGAACATACTCAACTGGGTTTCTCTTCCAATTTTCAAACAATTTCTGAGCCATTCGTCTATTTGGGTTGATAGTTTCTCCTTCTTCATCCCCAATTTTGTCACCCAGGGCCGATTGTAGAATGATACTAATGAATCACCCATAAAGCATCTTCTGAGGGCTTTTTGACTTCTTTTAGTTGATGAGCCATTTACGAATCCAATCGAGCAATAGGGCTCCATAGTTGAGTTGTATTCCATAACTCATGGCTGTCATGAGCCTAAGTTGAACTTCATTCACAGAGTCGTGACCTGAGCTCTTGTAGCATATACATTTCCCAACTATATCGGCTAGAAATTCATACCTCTGTGGGAACTCCTTCTTCTTGTACCCTTTCACAGAGGAGAGTTTCTTGTGATTCATTCTTCTGAGTCCCTCTTGGAAGTCTACGCTGTCTAAGAATGGATGCCCTTCATTTTTGAGACCTAGGGCGAGGTTGATGTCTTCGGCTTTTAGTCTGATTACCACATCCCTTACTCTCGTAATGATGACGTTGTCTTGAAATACTCCATTTCTGTAGACCTCTTTCACTAACATGTGATAAATTAAAGTATCTGTGCTTAAGACTTCTTCGAGACCTGCCTTCTTCAGTAAGGCCAGAGTCTTGTGGAACTTGGGTTGAGATGTTTTGAACTTGTCAAAATAGAGTCTATAGCCTGAGATAACACTGGATGCCGCCATTGATTTTGTTGTTGGAAGAGAGATATGACTGAGCTTTGTTCTGATTTAGGGCTTCTGCTTTGAGAGAGGATGAGAGAGATGATCTTTTGAACTTCCCTCTCTCCTTTTTGTGTAGTGGGACAGGTGTTGACTTTTGCTTGGCTCTACGATTTAGACTGATAAGGATTGTACTGATTTGCCCTTAGCTCCTACAGAGCTGAGGTGTCCTTAGGGAGGACTACGATTGTTGAGGTAGTTTAGTGATCGTTGAGTGCTTTACATTTGTTGAGTTTGATCTACGATCGTCGAGTCATCCCAAAAAAGTTAAATGTGGTCTCGAGCTACGATCTTCGAGTCTCATGCTCAAAGATTCGTCGTGGTCTCGATCTACACGATCGTCGAGTCTGTCTGGATCCTTGTGATGAGTTTTTGATAAAGCATTCTTTTAAGGTAACTCAGGAAGGGCCAACCTCTTGGAGTGAGTCAAGGGTTAGGTTTGTTCCTGAGGCGCTTATCAGAGGAATTTCTTTGTTTTGAAGTTTATCATCACAGGGTACATTCTTGCTTTGTTGATGGGGCTTTTGTCATCGTTGAGTCTGCACTACGATGGTTGAGTCTTTGCTACGATCGTTGATGTAGTTGTCTTTTTTGCTCTACGATCGTGGACTTCCCTTGATCATGTCTATGATTTCGAGCTTAGCATTTTGTATCTGTATGGTTAACACATATCTAGAGCATATATTTTAAGGTTGTAGATTTAGCATGCCTAGATCACTTATTAACTTATTAAATCTGGATTCATCTAGGGGTTTTGTAAAAACATTAGCAAGTTGATTTTCAATAGGGATATATTGTAAGGATATAGTTTCGATTTGCACATGATCCCTAATGAAGTGATACCTTATTTATATATCATTAGTCTTAGAATGCATAACAGGATTATGAGTTATTACTATGGCACTTGTGTTATCACAGTGAATGGGAATAGATTTGAAATAAAACCCATAATCAGCTAGCTAATTTCTCATCCATAGGATCTGAGCACAGCAGCTGCCAGCAGCAATGTATTCAGCTTCTGTAGTTGAAGTAGATACTGAGTTTTGCTTTTTGATAAACCAGGACACAAGTCTGTTTCCTAACAATTGACAGGTGCCACTGGTACTCTTTCTATCTATTTTGTATCCTGCAAAATCTGCATCTGTGAATCCTGTTAGTTCAAATGAGGATTCCTTGGGGTACCAAAGCCCCAAGTAAGGTGTACCCTTGAGATACCTGAAGATCCTCTTTACAGCTGACAAATGTGTCTCTTTAGGGTTAGCCTGAAATCTAGCACATATGCATGTTGCAAACATTATGTCTGGTCTACTGGAAGTTAGATATAAAAGAGAACCTATCATACCTCTGTATTGAGTTATATCAATACTTTTACCCTTTTCATCTTTGTCGAGCTTGGTCAGGGAGCAATTGGTGTTTTCATGGGAGAGGCCGATTCCATGCCATACTTCTTGAGTAAGTCTTTGATGTACTTGGCTTGGTTTATGAAAATTCATTCATCATTTGCTTTTACTTGCAGATCTGGAAGAAAAATTCACTCACCCATCACGCTTTCATTTTCAAACTTGTTCTCGCATCGACTTAGAAATCTCTTACATAACTTTTCGCTTCGGAGAACCAAAAATAATATCATCAACATATATTTGAACTAATAATACTTTGTCTTTATGCTTTCTAAGAAACAGTGTGGTATCTTCTCTACCTCTAGTGAACCCATTTTCAAATAAGAAGTAAGTTAGTGTTTCATACCATGCTCTAGGTGTTTGTTTAAGACCATATAAGGCTTTGTCTAATCTATAAACATAATTGGAAAGAGATGGATTGATGAAACCTGGAGGTTACTCTACATAGACTTCTTCTTGGAGTTCTCCATTTAGGAATGCACTTTTGACATCTATCTGAAAGACTTTGAACTTCATGTGAGCAGCAAAGGCAAGAAAGATTCTGATGGCTTCTAATCTGGCAACAGGTGCAAATGTATCATCGTAGTCAATGCCTTCTTCTTAAGAGTAGCCCTTTGCTACTAGTCTTGTCTTGTTCCTGGTAATAACTCCATCTTCATCCATTTTGTTTTGGAAGACCCACTTGGTTCCAATGACAAGATGACTCTTTGGTCTTGGTACCAATCTCCATACTTTACTTCGTTCAAATTGGTTGAGTTTTTCCTGCATAGTTTCTATCCAACTGGAGTCTTCCATAGCATCCTCTATCTTCTTTAGTTTTATTTGCGATAGGAAGCTTAGATAAAAGCATTCATTTTGAGTAGCAGCTCTTATTTTGACTCTAACACTCGGATCTCCAATGATTAGATCCTGAGTGTGATCTCTGGCCCATCTGTTACCGATTGGGACAGCTGTCCTGATGCCTTCTTGTCTTAAGTCTTCAAGATCTATTTCTTCTTGGTGTGGAGGTTCATTGTCTTGCATAAACCTCTCTACGATCTCATTTTGTTGCTCAACGATTTCACTATCTGGCACTACGATCGTAGTGTTGGGCTTCGACGATTTCATTCAGAAGTATCCGCACTATCGGTCAGTAGTGTCTTGAAGCAATCGTGTTGTTCGAGTCCATTTCATCAAGATGATATGAATTGAGACTTCAACACTCAGTGTCTTTTGTTTGAACACTCTGTAAGCCTTACTATCTATGGCATATCCAAGAAAGATTCCTTCGTCTGACTTGGGCTAAAATTTTGTCAGGTACTGCTTTCCATTGTTGAGAATGTAACATGCACAGCCGAAAACATGAAAGTAGCTGACACTTGGCTTTCTTCCTTTCAATAATTTGTAGGGCGTCTTCTTGATCGTAGAGTGTATCAGTGATCTGTTCTGCGTGTAGCATGCAGTGTTGAAAGCTTCTGCCCATAAGTATTTAGGCAGATGAGCTGCTGCAAGTAGAGTTCTTCCAGCCTCTATCAAGGTTCTGTTCTTTCTTTCAGCTACTCCATTTTGTTGAGGAGTTCGTGGAGCTGAGAAGTTATGACTGATCCTATTGTCTGTGCAGAACTGGTCCATTTCTGAGAAGTTGAATTCTCTGCCATGATCACTCCTTATGACCTTGATTTTCTCTCCTTTCTCGTTCATCACCAGTCTGAACATCTTGATTAATTGGGAGCTCGTTTCATCCTTTGAAGTTAGGAAGAATACCCATGTGAATTTGGTGTAGTCGTCAACTATAACTAGAGAGTATCTTTTTCCTCCAAGACTAGTTGTTGGAATTGGTCCAAATAGATCCATGTGAAGCAACTGCAGGGGCTTGTCGATAGAGTTGGCAGCTTTGCTTTTGAATGAGCTTCGTTTTGCTTTCCAGTCGATGTGCATCGTATGACCTTTCTTTTATGAAGTTGAACTTAGGTAGGCCAGCTACGAGATCTTTTGATGCCAGTTTGGACATGCTTTTGAAGTTTAAGTGAGATAACCGTCTATGCCATAGTCAGCTCATTTCTTCAGATGCTTTTGCCAAAAAATATATTGTCTCATCTTAGCTTAGTTGACCAAGATCCACTGTGTAGACATTTCCTTCTATTGTCCCGGTTAGCTTTACAACATATGTCTTCAAATCTCTGACTTGACATTGGTTGTTGAGGAATGTCACTTGATGACCCTTGTCGCAGAGTTGGCTAATTCTTAGAAGGTTGTGTTGGAGACCTTCCACATATGTTACTTTGCTGAAAGATACTGCACCATTGCCAGCAGAGCCATATCCTCTTGTCTTGCCTGAGCCGTTGTCTCCAAAGATGACTGAGGGACCCTCGTTCTCTATGTAGTTAGATAGAAGGGCTTTGTTCTCGGTCATGTGCCTTGAGCATCCACTGTCCAGATACCATGTAGTGATCATGGAGCTCTTTTCCAGTCAAAACATTGAACCTTCATTTTGGTACCCATATTTGCATGGGTCCTTCTTTGTTAGTGCCTTTGGGGACCCAAATATGTTTAATCTTGGGTCTTACATGCATGGAACTATAATAGCACTTGGCAACCTTGTGACCATATTTATTACATATAAAACATCTAGTATGGTGCATGCCTGTGTGTGTATGAGGATTCATCCTCCATTTGGACTTATGTGGTTCTTTGGTTGTCCCTCTGTTAAACTGATTCTCATTCTTCCACCTGTCCCTGGATTTCATAAATAGTGATGAGTGTGTCTTACCTCTACTGTACCTTCCTGGTTGATTCGTAGAGTTGGTCTTTCTTGACTCTACGATTCTTTGAGGTTGGTGAGTAGAGGTTAGGTTACTCTTCTCTTTTATGAATCCCAGGCCAGCGTGAGATCCTTTACTCCTTTGAGTATGAATGGAGACAGTAGAACAAGGTTGAACTTGTTCTTCCTTCTGTGAGGATTTCATAAAGGTAATGCTTCTACTGAAACTTGAGGCATTACTAGTGCTAGTTTCCTTTGTCTTTTCCACACATGACTCTATGATGGATTCCCCAAAGCCTAAGCATGTTCTATCGAATGTACTTCTCTGACTAGAGAGCATTAAGTCCATGGATGATGAGGATTTGTTCCATTCAGAAATAGTCTTTTATAGTTCCTCAATTTTAGAGGTTAGATTAGACTCTCTTTGTGCATTAAGTGTGTTTGTCTGTTTTAAGATCTCATTCTCAACCTCAAGCTTGGAGAAGAGGTTAGTACTTAGAAGGGTTGTTTCAAGCTCTTCTTGAACTTTCTTCTTCTCCTCTTGATGAAGTGAATGATCCTTAGACAAAACTCTGAACCACTTCATGTATTGATGTAGATCAGTGGTTATGCCATGCAGGGCAGTTCTTAAATCATTTATGTCTACATCAGGTGAGTTGAAGTCAAATACCTCATCGAGACTTACATCATGAATGTTGAGGTTTTGTTTGTCCTTTGCATGTTTGGCCATTAAGCACAACTTAGCCATTTGTGGTTCTTCATCATCTCCGGAGTCAGGATTGGAGTCAGTGTCTGAATCGCTCCATGATCCACCAGCTACCAGGCCTTTGTCTCTCTTCTGAGGCCTTTTGTTTCCTCTGTATTCCTTCTTTGCATGTTGTTTCTTCTTTAGTTCTTCTCTTAGAGGTTTGTTGCAGTTGGCAATGAAGTGGCCTGGCTTCTTGCAGTTATAGCATAGATCATTTATTTGCTCCTGGTTGTCGTAGTTGCTGACCTTCTTTGGCTTGTTGGTTTTACCTTGACGCGTGAACCTTCTCAGTCTTTTTACTAGCATAGCAAGGTCTTCATCATCGTATTCATCATAATCAGAGTCAATCTTAGTGTTGACTTATGATGCACTTTCGGTTGCCTTTAGAGAAACACCCTTATCCTTCCTTCTTCCTTTTGATAGGGTTTCAGCTCGTTGAGTCAGCTCCAGTTCGTATGTCAGGAGATTACCATATAGTTGTTGAACTGTCATCTCGTGAAGATTCTTTGACTCTCTTATCATAGTGGTTTTGGCATCCCACTTGCTTGGTAGGGCTCTCATGAACTTTATGATCAGATCTTTGTTAGGATAGATCTTCCGATATGCTCGTAGAGAGTTAAGCAGCACGTTGAATCTCTCATAGGTGGAAGTCACGTTTTCTTCTTGAACATGAGCAAACATCTCATACTGCTGTGTCAGGAGAGATTGTTTGTTTTCTCTGACTTTTTTAGTTCCTTCGTGCATGATCAACAATGCTTCCCAAACCTCCTTGGCTGTTTTGCTGTTGACAACGTTTTTGAATAGATCGTCCTCTAAGGATTGGAACAGGATGTTCTTGGCCTTTTTGTCACGTTGGACAGCTCTCTTCTCGTTGTCTATCCACTTTTCTTTAACCTTGATTTGTATTTTGTTTGGATCGTCAGTGGTTGGTGCAAGCTTCGTTGGAATATAGGGCCCATTTTGAACGGTCTCAAATAGATCTTCATCTATTGAGTCCATGTATGCTTGCATCCTAACTTTCCAGTTTGCAAATTTATCCTTGTTGCACATTGGTGGCTTGCTACCTCCTCCAGTTCTAGATTCGCTTGGTACGTGTGCCATTGGATCTAATAAAGCTTGTAAGCTGTGTAATAGAACCTGCTTTGATACCACTTGTTAGTTCCTAGTTGGCATAATAGTTATCTAGAAGGGGGGGGTTGAATAGATATTAAAAAATCTTTTCGTTTTAAACTTGTTCTTTGATGATGATTAAAACTTAACGGAAATGATGTTTGTTTTAATCTTCTTTACAAAGCAGTGGAGTTATGAGAGTGAGACAGTTATAGCAGTTATGGCAGATATAGCAGTTATAGTTATGAATGTAAAAGACACAGTAATTTTAAGTGGTTCAGAGCACTTAAAGCTCCTAGTCCACTCTTCTACTCAACGAGTAGGATATCCAATAAGGATGTCTTTTACAACTTCTGAATCACATAGATTCCTTCTAGACCAGTAGTTTAGGAACTTCTTAGTTCACTCTTGAACTCTTCAAGTCCAACAGACTTGGCTCGCTTACAGTTCACTTAGAACTCTTCAAGTCCAGCAGACTTGGTACTCTTCTTCAGTTGATTGATAGATGTTGAGTTCTTGATGGTTACTACTCAGTTGCTGTTTAAGCACTTGTTCGAAAGAACTGAATAGCTGAGAAAGCTTTGCTAATTTCTCAGATCGTAGAGTTGAGCTTTGAGAGATGTTCACGTTGTTTGTTCAATGCTTGCTTGTCCCTCTCTCATCTGCTTGATTTGCATATATGTGATCTTGAAAACTATCCGTTGGATCCATCCGTTGAGGCATTAAATGCATTTGACTTTTTTGATTTCTGATGGAGACATTTCTGCACATCTTCTGAACCGCATTCTGGCCCATTGACACTGCAGACTGCTTTCTCACCTAACACCTGAAAAGGTGTTTTCCCCCTTACCAATGGTATTTTCCTTAGCTTCTTCAATACGCTTTTTTGATGCATACTAAGGATATTTCTTATGCCTTTGGGACTGGTGAGTACTGCAGCATTTAGAATCCATTTCTCTTTTGTTGGAACCTATCTACACACAAATTATGAGGCTCAACATTTTTTGACACAAGACATATGATACTCTACGATTCAGTTCATGGTGACTTGTCGCCTTGGTGCCTGGTCTGATGCTATCAGCCGAGAGCACTGTGATTTCTATGAAGTCCTTGCACATTACGATTTTTGCTTGCTTGAGTTGTAAACTCTACGTTTTCGAGAGCACTCTATGATCGTTGACTTGTAAACTCTACGTTTCCTTCAGCATACTACGATCGTTGAGTTGGCTCGGCAAATGTTCGGACCACTCTACGATTTTTGAAGAGGCCCTTTAAGGCAGGCACACTACGATCTTTGAAGCTCTACGTTTCTGCCTTGACTTCTGCAATGTTGATCAGATTTATACACTTCGATTTCTTCGAAGACTATCTATTACATCTCAAGATCAACCTAACAACTTTGATCTTTCTATCTATACATTCTTCAGAAGAATGATACACGTTAAAAGCTTAGATCAACCTAACACATTTGATCTTATCACTAAGTCCTTGTACATATCTTACTTGAAGGACTTTACAAATAATCATGAGCATATACATTAAAACATCAAATCATAATATGCATTCTCCCAACAATTATGACTAAGATAATGTAGAATAAATTATCATTAGCCTTCAACAGTGTTAAACTGATAAAATATAATAAACATCAAGTTTAACTGCAGTGGAAAAAGCAATCCATTTGAAGAGTCGAGTAGAGAATAAAATTTTCTATCTTCTATGATTTAAAAAAATTTTCATCACTTTTATCGCTGAGACTCAGCTTAATAAATAAACCACAACATCCCTACACTACGGCCAAGGATATTCATTAGTATCACGACCACAAATTATCCATGCAATACGGGCCAAGGATATTCGTGTATTCATCAATGGTCATGATCATGCCAACAACTGTCCATCAATGCACTACGGCCAATGAGGACTTTCACCACATCATTTATAACATTACGGTCATAATTATACCGAATAATCCCTGTTCATAATCATACCAAGTCCATCTATGCACTACAGGCCATAGACGACTTTCAACATATTATAAACATGAGGATGATGACAATGATATAAGAATTCAATAAAACAAGTTCAAGGAAAGATTTGTAAAGTTTTATAATTTAATTTATCCAGAAATCAATAACGTCCAAATTGTCAACATGATACTGCTTTGTGGAGTAAAATTCAAGAATGCTTAGAAGAATATTTCCATGAAAAGATACTAGATGAAGCGCAAATATCAAGGATATTCCACTAATTTCATGAAGTATAGAAGCCAAGACTTTAATCAACTAAGTATTATATAATATATGAAACCGCAAATGGATTTTTGCCGTATAGATTATTCCAACAGAATAATAAAGAATGGAATAACAAAAGAATTCACCAAAGCGTATGTCCGCAGCATGCATGTGTTATTCCAACGTAATAATAAAGAATGGAACCAGTCATGCGAGTAATCCGCATGCATGCATGGATGTTCCAACAGTAATAATAATGAAAGGAACTAGGTCATGCGTAATCCGCACAAACAGGATGTTCCAACAGAATAATAAAAAAAATGGAATAACAACATAATTCACTGTGTGCGATAGAATCGCATGATAGGTTATTCCAATGTAATAATAAAGAATAGAATAACATAAGAATTTCACCATGTATGCGGTATTTCGGACAGATAAAAGTTATTCCAACATAATAATAAAGAATGGAATAACAACCCTTACGAGTATTGAAAGAAAATAACTCTCTTCATGAATACGAAAGAATAATACCCCTTACCTTAGAAAAACTGGATATTGGAATATTGAGGTAGTAGACTTCTCTTCTTCTTTCTCTCTATAATTTCTCTCTATAATAATTGCTCTAAAGCTTTTGTGAATTAGTGAGAAATGAAGGAAGAATGAGCTTCTATTTATAGAAAAATATAGTTTTGATAATTGCACTTTTTGGGGCCCAAAATATTACATTATAATATATTCCTCTTTTTCTTCATTTTTAATTTAGTCATGCAAATATTATCAAACTTGCACCACCTCCCCTAATAGTAAATAATGTGAATTAATAGTTCATTCATATGACTCAATAGTATAATCATGTGAAAACACTAATTACAGTATAGTACCATCAACTATACCTCCATTTTTAATTTAGACATACAAGTATTATCAATTTTGCACCACCTCTCCTAATAGTACATGAATGTGAATCAATATTACACACATGTGAACAAATAGTTATAAGCATGTGAAATAATAGCAATTAATTGCTCATTTATCCGATTAATTACCCGATTGGTCAATATAACCTCCAGACATCAATTATTATCAAAATAAATGTCGATTTCCACTAACACTAATAATCCCAACACAATGGAACTATCAATTTCATCTTTAATCAACACAACTTATTCATCATTAATATTATAACTCACAATATTTAACAACCGGGTCGTTCCCAGGAAAGAGGGGGTTTTCCGATAAGGATTTCTCCTTATTGGTGCGCAATTAGGTGACCAAACCTCTCCTTAATGTAACTTCTAGACATCATCGATATTGCAAAATAATAATATGAATAACTTTGTCGTCTCAATTATTGATTTAATAATAATAAATATTATGCAGATGATAATCTTTGTATCTATAATTGAATCAATAATATGATAGATATGATGCAAGCAATTATCGTAGCAATAATTGAGTATAACGAGTGACTTCTCATATAAGCATCAATAATCAATATCGTGCTACTACTTATGCAACCACGCATATTATCGTACTTTACTACGAGGTAGTTCAACGGTTTTAACGAAGAAAACTTTCGCCGTTATTTTTATAAAAGATAATTACGTGCTTTTTCTAACTACGACAATATTTCATTGTGGGGTCCACCAATGATTGTGCCGTCGTTCGAATATTCCCTGTTAAAATGAATATTCCCCGACCAATCGAATATTATATAACCACTTGCTTACTTTGCAAAATTTATAAATATTACCCACAATTATAACATTATATCAAATCCACACCATAGTATTCAAAAATATAATTCGAGAAAATTATTCTTTATTCATAAAAGTTGGGGTCTTACGTTTATGCTTTACCTGAATTACAATACTTAAGCATGATGATATATATATATATATATATATTATACATGAGTGAGTCTAAGAGTATTATCCAACATGTTCACAATTATCAGATTTCAATCCTCAAGGCAGTATATTAACATCGACGTTTAAAGTTCATATTTTCATTTAGTAAAGATTACTAATAAGTATAATATGATCATGCTTCATTATGAAATCCATATACTTAAGTTAGTATATCCGACATGCATTTCAAAACCATACTAACATGCTTGCAAGATCAGAATATGCATTACCCCAAGTTCAAAATTTCTAGTTTTCCAAATCTTAACATTTTCTTGAAAACTAAACTCAAATCAAGCTAACATAATGTACTATATTCAAAACAATATCTAACCACATGCTAGGATTATTTATATGCATAACCTAACTATCATAGCATGCTCAGAACAATACAGAAACATTAAAGCAAAGATCTCGAAAAACACCACGTCGATCACACAGTATTAAATTATAGAAGTGGCGCGTACGCCACTTCGAAAGCGTAATAAAAATTATAGCTCTGCTTTTGTAGAGCCTTATCACATTCACTGCTAAACTTGCAACCAAAGAACAACCAAGCTCCTATATATGCATATAAGTTCAGATAACACCATTGCATGCTAATCCATACCAATTAACAGAGAATTCAATAATTACTAGAATTTGACATACTTCAAGGTTAAGAACATAAACATAAATTATACCTCCTTGAAGCTTGAATTAAATTCTCTCACTACTCTGATTATACCTCTACAAATCTCAGCAACTCACACTCTCAGTTCACACTTAACAGACAATTTCAAGCAACCGAGAATGGAGAAAGAGAGAGTGTCATTTATAGAGAATTGAGTGCCAAGTCCATGGAATTACACCATGGTTTGATCCAACAGAAATTGAGAGTAAATGTGGGATAAAGAGAAGTCGGCCAACTGCCCAAACTCGTAGCCATCATTACCATGGATTATAGCCTTTTGGTTTTGCTGGATTTTACGCAAGGAAGGAGTAGGCCATTGTGCATCACTGTTTGGGACTCTCAATATGGGACACGGATTTTAAATCTCAGCAACTATGTTTATAATGCTTACTTTGTTCCCAAAATGTAATTTTAATGTGTTAATGCTACTACCAAATGGAGAGTTAGAGATTATTTATGTACTCACATCATATAATTAATGTACATTAGTCCAGTCTAATTTTTATTTATAATATGTATGGACTCCATTTAATTACCCACTAGTAATTAATATCCTCGTAAAACTTTATTATTCCAGTTATACTCACTTATTAGAATGGTTTATAATTCTTTGGCAGAGTACATCTTTTAATGTTTCCACACATACTTAATGTCATATAAACAATTATTTTTGTAACTTATAATTCCCTACACTTTTTATATAGTTTATATATATTAATGTGTCACACCACATTTTCTTTTTAATGTAAGAACTATATAACATCACATGCCTTGCACATAAATTAAATGAATAATACAATTCTAATCATGAAATTTACTTTACTCACAATAACAATTAATAATCACGTATCATTAATCACTCATCATTAATAATTAATTAATATTCTACAATAACAATTAACAATTAATATTAATTAATTGTTCACTTGATAATTCCTTCGTCGATTAATATTATTATTAATATTTATCCAAAATTCTTTAATAACAAAATAACAATTAATATAGATTAATTGTTCGCTTAACAATTCTTTTGTTAATTAATATATTCATTAATAATTCCAATCACCGTGCCACACAAGGCTTTCAACGAGTTCACCACAATTTCCATATATTCTCAATTATTCAATATAATTGAGTTAACTCATCATATAACACAAAAATCATTTTAATTCAAATAAATATTTGTTTTCATTAATATATTCATTTAATAAGACGTGAAAATTCTCAGGTATTACATCCTCCTCCCTTATAAAAATTTCATCCCAGAATTGCTACAAGGTTACACAAATAGATGGGGATAATCCCTCATCATCCTATCTTCTAACTGCCACTTAGCCTCCTCGACATCGTGGTTACGCCAAAGTACTTTTACAGAGGAAATAACTTTATTTCTTAAAGTTTGCTCCTTCTTATCTAGAATTTGGATATAAATTTCTTCATACGCTAAATTCTTCTCCACTTGAATGGGTTCATAAGAAATCAGGTGCTTGTATTCAGGCTTTTACGGACATAACACAGATATGTGAAACACGTAATGGATGTGCTCCAACTCAGGTGGTAGTGCAACTTTGTATGCTACTTCACCCACTCGCTTTAGTATCTCGAACGGTCCTATGAATCTTGGACTGAATTTTCCTTTTTTGTCAAAACGAATCTTTCCCTTCCATGGAGATACCTTCAGGAATACAAAACTGCCGACTTCAAAACCTTAGTCTTGCTGATGCAAATCCGCATATTTTTTCTGGCGATCTTGAGCTGCCACTAGTCTAGCCCTTATTACTATCACCACGTCCGCGATTTGTTGTACTAACTCTGGTCCGAGTATTCGTCGCTCTCCGACTTCGTCCCATCATAATGGCGTCCTACACTTCCTTCCGTAAAGAGCTTCGTACGATGGCATGCCGATACTCGCATGGTAACTATTATTATATGCAAATTCGACTAAGGGTAAGTGGTCATCCCAATTTCCTTTGAATTCCATCACACAAGTTCTACGCATGTCCTCTAGCGTTTGTATTATTCGCTCACTCTGTCCGTCTGTCTAAGGATGATAAGTAGTACTTAACCTTAACTGTGTCCCCATCCTCTCTTGCAAACTTTTTCCAGAATTTTGACGTGAAACATGGGTCTCTGTCAGAAACAATCGATACCGGCACTCCATGTCGTGAAATAATTTCCTTTATGTACAGACTCGCTAACTGATTCAAACTCTAGCGGATCTTGATCGGTAGAAAATGTGCACTCTTTGTAAGTCAATCCACGATAACCCAAATGGCATCCAAACCTTTCTGCGTGACTGGAAGTCCAACCACGAAATCCATCGTAATATGCTCCCATTTCCATTTCGGTATTTCCAACGGTTGTAGCAACCCACTCGGCACCGATGCTCGCGCTTTACGCGTTGACCATCAAACATCTACTAACGCACTCTGCGACTTCCGGTTTCAAATTGGGCCACCAAAATTGTTACCTCAAGTCTCGGTACATCTTAGTGCCTCCCGGATGAACGGAATATGTCGTATTGTGTGCCTCGTGCAAAATCTCTTTTCTTAACTCGGTTACCGCCGGTACCCACACTCTCCCTTCGAATCTTAAGATACCGTCTTTATCTAATCAAAAATTTTCTTCCTCATTTCCCGTGATACTCTTCCTAATTCTCTCACATTCTCCCTCTTTCTCTTGTGCTTCTTTCACTCTATCCAACAATGTCGGACAAGCTTCTATTACAAATAATTTCTCTTCAGACCTCTCAGGTCCCTTCACTTCTATTTCTAACTTCTCCATATCTCTTATTAACTCCTCCTGAGTTGTCAATTGAAACAATTTCTCCTTCCCTTTCCTACTTAGAGCGCTGGCAACTACGTTTGCCTTCCTCGGGTGATAAAGAATATCACAATCGCAATCTTTGATCAATTCTAACCACATTCTCTGATGCATATTCAACTCCTTCTGCTTGAAGATATATTTCAGACTTTTGTGGTCCGTGTATATCTCACATTTCTCTCCGTACAAATAATGTCTCCTTATTTTTAACGCAAAAACTACTACCGCTAACTCCAAGTCATGAGTAGGATATCATTTTTCATAATCCTTAAATTGTCGTGATGCATATGCAATGATTTTTCCATACTGCATCAGCACACATGTGACGCCCCCAAAATTAGGTATACGTCACCCATCTTGGGTCGCCACTTACATGGTACATAAATTCAAATACAAACTTAATTATACATCATCGTCGTAAACATACGACAATACATAAACCGAGAGTTCTAATAGGAATATTGTCATTTAGATAATATCCATACTCAAGAGTCCTCATTACATTTATTGTCACACTATTTAATGTAATAGTGAGGACTACTAATGCTATCTTCGGGACCATCACTCTTTTCCCCGACTCGTCCCAAATTTATATTCTCATTTCCTCAAGAAAACAAGAAAGAAAGGGTGAGCTCAACTAGCCCAAGAAGAAATATTATAACTAAGATAATGCGTAATAAATTATCAATAGTCTTCAACAATGTTAAACCGATAAAATACAATAGACAACCAGCTTTAATCTGCGGCTGAATATGCAATCCATTAAAAGAGTCAAGTAGAAAATAAAGTCTACTATCTTTTAGGTTTTAAAAGGTTTTCATCAATTTTATCACTAAGACTCGGTTTAATGAATAAACCATAATATCTAATCATCCTCGTACTACTACCAAGGAGTTTCATCAAATTATCAATGGTGATGACTATACCGAATCACCCCTGGTCATAATCATACCAAAAACTATCCATCACTGCATTACAGGCCACTGAGGACTTTTGTCACATCATTTATATCAAGACATAATTATACCGAATGATCCCTGGTCATAATCATACTAAGTTCATCTATGCACGTAAGCCAAAGATAACATAATATAACATGAGGATGATGACAATGACATAATAATTCAATAAAACAGGTTCACGAATTAATTTATTCAGGAACTAATAACGTCCAAATTGTCAACATGATAGTGCTTTGTAGAGTAAAATTCAAGAATGCTCAGAAAAATATTTTCATTAAAAATACTAGATGAAGCGCAATTATCAAGGATATTCCACTAAATTCATGGAGTGTAGAAGTCAAAATTTTAACCAACTGAGTATAATAGCGAATGAAATAACAAAGAAATCACCATGCATGCGGATTTTACATGACAAAGTTATTTCAATGTAATAATAAATACGTAATAATAAAAAGCGGACCAGTCCGGTGTAAAACACACGACATGTGATATTCCAATAGAATAATAAAGATGTAATAATAAAGACGGAACCAGTCCCACGTAAATCATGAATGTGTGATGTTCCAATGGAATAATAAAATAATAGAAGAATGTCACCAAGTATAGGGGATTCCAGCGATATACAAAGTTATTCCAATGTAATAAATAAGAATGGAATAATATAAAGATTTCACAAAGTATAGGGTATTCCGCATATACAGTGTCATGTATAGGTATGCCACTTTTACAAAAGTTATTCCAATGAGAATAATAAAGAATGGAATAATGTAAGTTCTCTTCATGAATAAAAAAAATAACACCCCTTACTAGTACAACAAATAATATTCCCTACCTTAGAAGAAATTTGAATATTGGAAAAGTGAAGTAGCAAAACACTTTTCTTCTTTCTCTCTATAGTTTATCTCTCAGAGTTTCAAAGAATTAAGAAATAATGAAGGAATGAGATTTCTATTTATAGAAAAACTGAGGGTGGCTTTTGGTCTTAAAGAAGGGTCAAAATGACTCTTGGTAATATTAAAGAGACAACTACTATTTCATGAAGGGGTAATTACTATCGATTTAAGGTAATTACTATTGACGAAGGTAATTACTATTAAAGAAGGTAATTACTATTGACGAAGGTAAATACTATTGACGAAGGTAATTACTATTCACAAAGGTAATTACTATTCACAAAGGTAATTACTATTGACGAAGGTAAATACTATTAACGAAAGTAATTACTATTCACAAAGGTAATTACTATTCACAAAGGTAATTACTATTAACGAAGGGACTCTTAGATGATGACATATGGGCCCCCATAAAATAATCAAACTTACCACAAACTTCTCATAATGTACTCTTTATATACATCAAGGATTGAATAAATATTACCACAAATCATTTTATTTTTAATCAACACATATTTAATCTTTCAACAATTATTAATCATTTATAACTTGTCGCCTCAATTAATAATTTAATACTATAACATATTATACGTATGATACTATATGACAATAATGAATCAATAATATAAGAGATATGATGCGGCAAATTCTCGTAGCAATAATTGAGCATACCGAGTGACTTCTCACGTAAGCATCAATAATCAATATCGTGTGCTACTATACAACTATGCGAATTACTGTATTTTTACTACCGGTAGTTCAATAGTTTTAATGGCAACACCTCTGCCGTTATTTTTATGGAAAAAATAATTTTGTCGCTTTTCTAACTACGACAATACTTCCGCCAGGGTCCACTAATGATTGAGCCGTCGTATTTAATATTCCCCAACAAAAAGAATATTCCCACCAAACGAATATTTTATAACAACTTGCTTACTTTGCAAAATTTATAAATATTACCCACAACTATAACATTATATCAAATTTATTCCATAATATTCAAAAATAATATTTATAAAAATTCATCTTTATTTATAAAAGTCGGGTCTTACAACCTCCCTTCTTATGAAATTTCGCCCTCGAAATTAGGGTACATACATACGATATGATAAAGAGGTGAGGATACCTTGAATACCTTTATCGTTAAAATATTAAATTCATCTTCTAATCCTACCATAGATATTCATTAACAATTCATCTTTTACACCACAGCCAAAGATATACAACTATAAAACCAATAATACTGAGACGCAGCTTAATAGTATCACGACCACGAATTATCCATGCACTACTAGCCAAGGATATTCATGTTTTCAATTACTACCATGATTATACCGAATAATCCTTGGTCATAATCATACCAAGTCTATCAATGCACTACTACCAAAGATGACTTTTTACCACATCCATGAATTAATATTTCATCACTTTGAGACTCAAATTTCAATAATTAATCCATATCATCGAATCATCCCCGCACTACTGTGCCAAGGATATTCATTAGTATCACGACCACGAATTATCCATGCACTACTACCAAAGATAATCGTGTATTCATTAGTATCACGACCACAAATTATCCATACACTACTACCAAAGATAATCGTATATTCATTAAGTATCACGACCACAAATTATCCATGCACTACTACCAAAGATAATCGTGTATTCATTAGTATCACGACCACAAATTATCCATGCACTACTTGACCAAAAGATAATCGTGTTTTTCAATTACGGTTATAATTATACCAACAATCCTCAGTCATAATCATACCAAGTCCATCTATTCACGTAAGCCACGTATTTACTTTTCAACACAATATAAGCATGAGGATAATGATATAAAGAATCAATCAAATGAGATAAAGGATAAATATTAAACATTTATAATATAATTTATCCAGGATTCAAGAATATCCCCATGTTATCAATCACTTAATAATCTCATAATCTAATATCATTAATATTATAACAATATTTTAATCTCTTCTTAAATTTATAAACAATTTATCTCAATTGTTTACTCTTTACCATAATGCATTTAATCATTCAAAAATGCCATACTCATAAGATATCATCACCAATTATCAAATCCTCATCAAAAAATATGCATATACTCTATATAGATTCTCTAGCCATAAAATCCTATTTTCAACTTTGTTACTTCACATAACATATTTAACTTATATGTTCAGTAATTAAACTATTTTCATGAAAATACCAAATCAGTCCCAAAAATATTTCTTTTCTGGGATTTAGCATAATATAGTCCCATAATGAAAATATATTTTCTCGAATTTTTAAAATTCATTTACTATTTTTCAAAAATCAATTTCTAATTAATTCCTTAAGAAATTAGCTACCTCAAGTTTAACTCCAAAATTTCCAAATCTTGGCAGGACCTTACACATGTTAATGTGAGCCTCCAGCTTTAAATTTCATTGTCATCCTGAGTTATAGAACTCCAGCTTATAGCATTTTTCGTCAAAAAAACTTAAATATTGAAATGGTCATAACTTGTTCATTTTAAGTCGAGAATGAGCTCATTTTTGGACAGGAGGTACTTTATAACATATATTTTCATGTCCCAAAAGGTCAGAATTTTGCACATAAATTTAGTGGCCGAAACAGCCCTTTAAAGTTTCTGGGCAAGAGTATTTTGTAATTTGCGACTTTGGACTCTTTTGCTAAATTCAGTCCACACGAAAATCTACAAAGACCTTTTCCAAAGTGATTCCACTTGGATAAGCTACAAAACTCATAGATCTAACTTTAGGACTTGACCACACTCAAAAATTCAAAATATAATAGGAGATATGGTCAATTGAATTTCATGTTACGCTTTTTACCAAAATCGATTTTTCAACCCTTTGTGATTTCTAAGAAACTTTCATGTTTTCACATAATAACCACATAACTCATCATAACACTTACTAATACTTCATATACCCATGATTTTCATTAGTCCAATGCTTTTATTATGACTTTTATCATAATCCTCGTAAATAGATCCTTTTAGTTGAAGAAATATTTGAGGGTTTAAGAAATGGGTTTTTGTACTGGGGTCAATACAAAATTCGATTTCACGCTCTAGGGTAGGCTAGGAAATCTTCAAGAATACGTCAAGAAATTTATTAATGATAGAAATATCATTCAAAACTCGCTACTCTTATCCAAGACTTGGATAAGACGTTACATTGATACCAACCGTGACTTCTATCCTTTAACCTAGATAAAGACCTCACAATGATACCTATCAACTTGTCATCGCTATTCACGACGTCGCCCTACGTAAAGTCCGCTTCGGTGCATTCCACACAAGGAAGTCAACAACGAAAGGATCGGGGCTCTTTTACTTATGGCTTGATATAACAAAGGATTAACTTTAGGGTTTGGTTACTTTGAATTCAGATAACAGGTTGGTTAGGAATATGAAAGCTAAACACCTTACAAAAAGAATAATAAGTAGTTAATCAATCATTTTCAAAAATTACCTCAAAGACAAGTATTTTCAAAGAGATAAGATCGTGAAAGTGTTTATTTGAAACAACAAGATTAATAAACAGTGGAGGTAACGAAGGTTTCTCCCAACGAAGTTTCAATAGATAAATCAAAGTCTAATTTTTTCGGAATCAAATTTAAACATTGAACACAACTAGGTAGAATAAAAGAGTGGGTAGAAATTGTATTGAATAAAGTATAGACTTCGCAATAACTTATAATTAATTTACCCGTAATAACTTCATTCGGGTTTCTCGAAAACGCCTCGCTTAAATTACCAAGTTTAACTTTACTATAGGTACATTCCACCCTTAAGTGCTTCTTCACATTCCTCGATCCATGATTTGAATCATTATTCTCCGATCCATATCGAATTCGGGTTGACCGCTATGCATTGTGGTAATTTCAATTCGATGTTGGGTTCTCCAATTCATTCCCAAAAGCAAAGTCCATTTCATCTATTTTGGCTTTATTGATCTATCGACGTCTTTTTCTACACTATCAACGTTATGCGGCTTTTACCCATGCATTGTCTATTCTCCTTCGCTCGCTTGTTTCTTCTTTCAAATGATCTTTGATTTTTAAATTCTCGTATTCCAACTTTAATATCTTACACCCCGCCAAAGCGTGATTTTGTTCGAGCATCACATATCGGGTAACCCAATTTTGAATTGTTGTATCCCTTTGTTCCACGAATCGCTTGACGTTCTTCAACTCGTTTCTTCTAGCTCACGAACACGATTTTATAATTCTAAGTTTTGATCATAAATTTCTTCTAACCAATTCTCCTCGGGTTCCACTTCTCCTCTCTTCTTCCTCACTCTCACCGCTACCTCTCCGCAACTAGCTCTAATGCAACAATTAGTTCTTCATTCATTACGTGGATATCTCTAATTTGTTCCTCGTCGACCTTTGCATTAACTCGATTAGTGATTAAAGGTGTCACAACGGTCCACATTCACTCCATTGTGAATATTTTCACCGCCATTTCCAAACACCGCCACAACACAAGGGTTAATTAATATATCAAATATTATCCCTATACTCGATCGACCAATTAAATAACAAATAAACTTAGGTAGGTCATACTAGCGAAGGAATTCCCGCCTTTCCCCTCCTAGTTCTTATCTCAGATCTTAGCCAGGATCATATCCCTAAGCTCGATACCAACCGTGACGCCCCCAAAATTAGGTATACGTCACCCATCTTGGGTCGCCACTTACATGGTACATAAATTCAAATACAAACTTAATTATACATCCGTCAGGTGTAATATCGACAATACATAAACCGAGAGTTCTAATAGGAATATTGTCATTTAGACAATATCCATACTTAAGGAGTCCTCATTACATTTATTGTCACACTATTTAATAGAATAGTGAGGACTACTAATGCTATCTTCTGGACCATCACTCTTTTCCCCGACTAGTCCCATTTATATTCTCATTTCACAAGAAAATAGTGAAAGAAAGGGTGAGCTCAACTAGCCCAAAGAAGAAATATTATAACTAAGATAATGCGAATAAATTATCAATAGTCTTCAACAATGTTAAACCGATAAAATATAATAGATAACCAGTTTAATTGCAGCGGAATATGCAATCCATTAAAATAGTCAAGTAGAAAATAAAGTCTACTATCTTTTAGGTTTTAAAAGGTTTTCATCAATTTTTATCACTAAGACTCAATTTAATGAATAAACCATAATATCTAATCATCCCCGCATCACGGGCCAAGGATTTTCATCAAATTATCAATGGTCATGACTATATACCGAATCACCCCGGTCATAATCATACCAAAACTATCCATCAACGCATTACAGTGCCACCGAGGACTTTTGTCACATCATTTATATCAAGCCATGATTATACCGAATGATCCCTGGTCATAATTATAATAAGTTCATCTATGCACGTAAGCCAAAGATAACATAATATAACATGAGGATGATGACAATGACATAATAATTCAATAAAACAGTTCACGAATTAATTTATTCAGAACTAATAACGCCCAAATTGTCAACATGATATCGCTTTGTAGAGTAAAATTCAAGAATGCTCAGAAAAATATTTTCATTAAAAATACTGGATGAAGCGCAAATATCAAGTAATTCCACTAAATTCATGGAGTGTAGAAGTCAAAATTTTAACCAACTGAGTATAATAGCGAATGAAATAACAAAGAAATCACCATGCATGCGATTGCAGATGTATAAAGGTTATTCCAATGTAATAATAAATACGTAATAATAAAAAAGCGGAACCAGTCCTGTAAAACACACGATGTGAGATATTCCAATAGAATAATAAAGACAGAATAATAAAGATTTTAACCAGTCCCACAGAAAGCATGATACAAGATGTTCCAACTTAATAATAAAATAATAGAAGAATGTCACCAAGTATAAAGGATTCCAGATATACGGAAGTTATTCCAAAGAGAATAAATAAGAATGGAATAATATAAGGATTTCACCAAGTATAGGGTATTCCGCATATACAGTCATGTATAGGGTATGCCACTTTTACAAAAGTTATTCCAATGTAATAATAAAGAATGGAATAATAGAAGTTCTCTT
This sequence comes from Panax quinquefolius, assembly GCA_020205615.1. Lineage (NCBI taxonomy): Eukaryota > Viridiplantae > Streptophyta > Magnoliopsida > Apiales > Araliaceae > Panax > Panax quinquefolius. Next base: position 61,174,145 of record CM035172.1, read on the forward strand.
CATGAATAAAAAAATAACACCCTAACGCAGTACAACAAATAATATTCCCTACCTTAGAAAGAGTCAAATATTGGAAAAGTGAAGTAGAAAACACTTTTCTTCTTTCTCTCTATAGTTTCTCTCTCTAGAGTTTCAAAGGAATTCGTAAGAAATAATGAAGGAATGAGCTTTCTATTTATAGAAAAACCGAGGGTGGCTCTTGGTCTTAACGAAGGGGTCAAAATGACTCTTGTAATATCAAGAGACAACTACTATTTCATGAAGGGGTAATTACTATCGACGAAGGTAATTACTTATCGACGAAGGTAATTACTATCAAGAAGGTAATTACTATCGACAAAGGTAAATACTATTGACAAAGGTAATTACTATTCACAAAGGTAATTACTATTCACAGAGGTAATTACTATCGACGAAGGTAAATACTATTGACGAAGGTAATTACTATTCACAAAGGTAATTACTATTCACAAAGGTAATTACTATTAATGAAGGGACTCTTAGATGATGACATATGGCCCCCATAAAATAATCAAACTTACCACAAACTTCTCATAATGTACTCTTTATATACATCAAGGATTGAATAAATATTACCACAAATCATTTTATTTTTAATCAACACATATTTAATCTTTCAACAATTATTAATCATTTATAACTTGTCGTCTCAATTAATAATTTAATACTATAACATATTATATGATGATAATGTGACAATAATTGAATCAATAATATAAGAGATATGATGCAAAGAATTATCAGTAGCAATAATTGAGCATAAATGAGTGACTTCTCACGTAAGCATCAATAATCAATATCGTGTGCTACTATACAACTACGCCAGATTATTGTACTTTTACTACCGGTAGTTCAACAGCTTTGATGGTAACACCTCCGCCATTTATTTTTATAGAAAAATAATTTTGTCGCTTTCTAACTACGATAATACTTCCGCCAGGGGTCCACTAATGATTGAGACGTCGTATTTAATATTCCCCAACAAAAAAGAATATTCCCCGACCAAACGAATATTTTATAACAACTTGCTTACTTTGCAAAATTTATAAATATTACCCACAACTATAACATTATATCAAATTTATTCCATAATATTCAAAAATAATATTTATAAAAAATTCATCTTTATTTATAAAAGCTGGGGTCTTACAACACATCCCAGTCCTCTATGAGATGCATCACTATACACCAGAAATCCTCCCGTATCATCTAGTAATGATAATACAGGCGCCTCGCTTAATCTCTTCTTCAACTCTTGAAAACTCACCTCGCATTTGTCGGTCCATACAAATTTTACCGTTTTCATCGTCAGATTAGTCAACGGGGTTGCTATCTTAGAAAAATTCTGGATAAATATTCGATAGTACCCGACTAACCTTAAGAAACTTCTTACCTCCGTCGGTGTTCTCAGTTGTTCCCAACTACTTACCGATTTATCCTTTTCAGGGTCTACTGAGATTCCATTCCCATTCACCACGTGGCCTAAGAATTGAACCTTCTTCATCCAAAATTCACACTTTGAAAATTTCACATACATCTTCTCCTTTCGTAGTGCCTCCAAAACAATCTCCAGATGTTTAGTGTGTTCTTCCTTTGTCTTCGAGTAGATCAAAATGTCATCGATGAAAACTACTACAAACTTATACAAGTATGGCTTAAAAACTCGATTCATCAAGTCCATGAATGCTACCGGAGCATTAGTCAAACCAAATGACATTACCAAAAACTCGTAATGTCCATAATGGGTTCGAAACGCAGCCTTTGGTATGTCCTCATCTCGCACTCTCAGTTGGTGATATCATGTCCGTAGGTCGATCTTTGAGAAACATTTTGCTCCCTTCAGTTGATCAAACAAGTCATCTATCCTTGGCATCGGATATCTATTCTTGATCGTTACTATTTTTCAATTCTCGATAATCGATACAGAGCCTCATCGATCCGTCCTTTTTCTTAATGAATAACACTGGTGCTCCCCAAGGAGACACACTTGGTCGAATGTAACCCTTATCAAATAACTCTTGAAGTTGTATCATCAATTCCTTCATTTCTACTAGCGACATACGATATGGAGCTTTCGAAATCGGTGTCGTTCCCGGTGCTAAGTCTATTACGAATTCGATTTCTCTGTCTGGCGGAAGACCATGCAGATCGTCCGGAAACACATCTTGAGATTCATTCACTACGGGTATATCTTTAATCTCTACTCCCTTTTTCTGAGTATATATCTACGATGTAAGCTAAATAACCTACACACCCGTTCATTAACAATTTCTTGTCCTGCATCATCGTAACGCGACACGATTGCTTAAGCGATGAGCTATCATGAAACATTAATTTAGACTTACTCGGAGTCTGAAGGTTCACACACTTGTTCTGATAGTCAATTACTGCCGCATGGTTATATAACCAATCCATTCCCAGTATTACATCAAATTCTCCTAGTCTAATAGGAATCAAGTCTACGCTCAGTTCATGTTCTCTAATATTTGCGCGATAATTTTGATAAATGTATTCTACATGAATTATTTCCTTATTCTCAACTTCTACGTTCAAGGAATCTTCTAAACGTTCTTAGGGTGTACTAAGTTTACTAGCAAATTCTTCAGATACAAAAGAACAGGTGGCACCCGAATCAAATAATACATAAGCATTTATATTACTGATTGGGATTATACCTGACACTACGTCCTTCGCAAAGAATCGCGTCCCTGATACGATCGTGTTAAAGGTTCTAAGCAATCAATCAGTTGGGTTGTGCAGGTCCACCAATTATTAACTTTTTCCTCTTCCTTGGCCTCCGCCATCTCCACCGCTTCCTTTCTTCGGTCAATCCTTTATCTGGTGCTCTATCGATCCACAAGCAAAACATCCTCCGATCTTCTTTGGCTTTGGACAATTTGGCGATATGTGCCCCTCTTGGCCGCAATTATAGCAAGTGTTCTTTCCCTTCCAGCACTCCTCCTGATGACTTCTTCCATACTTGTTACAAGTTTCAGCTCTTTTCTTGAATTTTACCTGATGACTTCCACCTTGATTATTATTTCTGTTGTTGTTGTTATTTTTTGACTTCCTCTTTCAAGAATTACTCTCACCGCTGCTGCTTCCTCCACGATGCTCACTACAAGTGTTCTTGTTCTTCTTTTCCTCATGATATAAACTTAATGTTAGGTTTGTAATAATCATGAACGCAATCAAATTGCACAAATAATCGGAAACGTGTAAAACTCAGAGTTTTAAATTTTTACAAACCATATACCCGGATCACCCTTTATGCATAATTATTAATTAAATGAAAATATGAAGAACAAGAATTATACCCTTGAAGATTCGAGCTTTCTCAGGTACAAGTTCTACTCCAATCTTTTTCGCGTTCAACTTGAATCCACCGGGTTCGGTTCCTTCCTTTGATCAACGTTAGCCACCCAAGTATTTGGCCTCTAGAGGTGATCCACCAAGGAAGAAGAAATATTCAAGAAGAAGGGTGGTTGGCTAAACCCTAGTTTTCTATCTCTATAGAAAATGAGCATACTCTCCAACAATTAGAATCACGTATATTGATATCTGATATAAGACTCATCTTATAAAGATATCAGTTAACCCTTCTAATCTAATTAGAAAATAGGGTATTATTTAATTAATTAAATTCATTTAATTAATTAAGCTCCCTAATCTTATTAGGGATAATTAATTAAACTCTTTTAATTAATTTAACCTCATAATATTATTAGGATTATATGAGAGTACTTTTATTAATTAATTCACAAACTCCTTTAGAATTAAATAATAATAATAGTAATAATAATAATAAGACTCCTCTTATTAATTTATATTTAATATTTCCAAAATATTAAATAATAAATATTAAGCTATTTAATTTATTCTATCACCATAAATTAAATTAAATATACTTAACTTATTATTACGATTATGCCATTAGCTTCTTAAATAATTATTCTTCCTTTTATGATGTGACCCTTTAGGTTCTCCATATTAAACCGGTTGTAAATAAATCAATTAGAACAATTCTAATCTTATTTAAATAAATAAATTAAATAATTTATTTATTTAAATAAATAATATTTATTCTACAATAGGGATAAGCCTCCCTAGCGATCAATGACTTTCCAGATAATATAGATTTCAACATTAATCATAAAAGAACCTTTGAGTAAATAGTTACCGTACAATTCAATCCTTTAACCATATAATGTCCCAATTAAATATAAGACATAAAATTACTGTCAAGTTTTATTTTATTTAATTATATGTATTTTGACTCTTTAATGAACAACTCCAAATAATGCAAATTAGAAACTCCTTTCTAATTTCATTCTGCCTTGGACAAAGACTACTGGGTTGTCATTTATCGAATCATATTGGACATTTCTCTTCTTTCACTAGAAGTGGTAGATTCTTTATTGATCATACATTATTTCCATGTACAACTTATTATACCCAACCATACCCTTTGATATACCCTAAGGGTCTTAAGGAATAAGTCAAAGTATAATTCATCATACACAAGATACTATGATGATCTCAAGTCCAAGGATCACTTATTCTCAAGTCCAAGGATCACTTATACATGCAAGTACAACTCTATTAGGTATTCCTTAGCGAACCACGTTCAGTGAACTTATTCTCTAATAAGCACCTAAATACTTGCTTTAGTGTCTCCACACAAATGATCATGAGATCAATCATCCTCATCCAATGAAAGCAAGTTAATATATGTACCAATCTATCTCGGATTCACTAATCCCCAATTTAGTAATCCAACGATTGGGAACTATTTTAGTTTTAAGCTTTCTAAGAATTTAGATCTCATTAAAATGATCATCATCATTATTCTAAAAGCATTGCTTAAAACTATGGGTTTATCACATATTATAAAACAGCATCATGTAGATAATTAAAAGCCTTTAATAAATTAATACTTTTTATTAATAAATGAATAAGATTGTTATAAAAGTATATGCTTTATCATAAAACATGATTGTCTTGTGTGCATACTACTTTCAATCTCCCACTTGCACTAAAGCCAATCGTCATGGTATCTCATACCCTTCTTCTCTAAGTGACGAGTATCCTGTTGTTGGATAAGCTTTAGTTAATGGATATGTAATGTTGTTCTTGAGAGTTCAATGATTCTTATAATCAAATGAAAGTGCCAGAACACATGTTTAGATCCAAGATAGAACTATTCCTAGTTCTGTAATGAACTTTTATCCAAACAATCAACTTGTAGCTTCATTTATAGCTATATACTTTGTCTTTATCAGTAAACCAGCAACTCTTTGCTATTTGAAACCTTTCCAATTTCACTGCACCACCGTTCAAGGTAACGATTTACTTTAAAGTGGATTTTCTATCGTCTTGGTCTGTCTGAAAAAGACCTAAGTCTGTTAAGCCCTCTAGTTTTAATTCAGACCCACCATAAATATGACCACATCCTTAGTGCCGGTAAAGTACTTTAAGATGTTTTCTTCACTAACTCATAGTGAACTTCTCCAGAATATGACTGATCATCATCAGGTCTCGTATATTTCATTGCATACATGATTATCTCATGCGATCTCTCTTTTCAGGAGTCCGTGGGGACTATTAAGAGAGATACACTCCATGGCTCATCAACATGAGACATATCTTGGAGTTTGTCATGCTAAACCACTTTAGCATCAAATGAATATACGTTCCTTGGGTTAAGTCGAGCATCCTCTTGAATCTATGTATATAGATTTTATCTCCAATTAAGATACTCTTCCCAAATCATTCATAGAGGAATGTTTAGACAACTTTATCTTTACTGATTGTAGCATTAGTATGTCATTCCTTATCCATAATATATCAACATATAATATTAGGAATGTCACAACGCTCCCACTGACCCTTTTGTACACACTAGGTTCATTCTTGTTTTTGATAAATTCAAACTCTTTTGATTGTCTTATCAAAACGAATGTTCCATTTTTGAGAAGCTTGCTTCAATCCATTTCTCTGAGTGTCTACAACTCTTTCCTCATCGTATTTAACTGGATCATCATCTTCTATGATGTGTACCTCATCATCATCATCTATGATGAATCCATACCTCCTAGGTATCTTTAGTACTATTCCAGATTTACAATTCGGTTGTGGTACAATAGGTCTATCTAAAGGTTCCTCTTATTTAACTTATAGTATTTTGTGGTTCTTGAACTCTTCAAGATCTATTATCCTCCCACTAGCCCCTTCAATGATAAACACCTTTATCTTAGAAGGCAGCATGTTTCGCAATAAATACCTTTTGTTAAGTAGCATTATAGAACATATACCCTAAACTTACTTTAGAATGTCCCACAAATCGACACTTGTCAAATTTTATCCCAATCTTATCCTTTGAAACATTTTCACATAAGTTGGACAACCCGTTATCTTCACATACTTAAGATTAGGAATCCTCCCTATCCATAACTTTTATGGAGTCTTGGGGCCGGATTTTGAGGTTACCTTTTTTGTAGATATGCAGCCATTTCTAGGACATTACCCCAGAAGGATACTGGAATACCGGTAAAGTTATTATGGATCGTACCATGTCCAACAAGGTACGATTTTTCCTTTTAGATACATCAATCAATTATTGCGTATCAGGAGGCGTCCATTATGAGAAAACCATTTAAGATGATCTAGAAACTTATTGCACAAGTATTTATTCCTTGATCTAATCAAAGAATCTTAATACTTTGTCAATTTGTTTCACTTCTGAATTCTTTGAACCTTTCAAATAATTCACACTTGTATTTCAGTTAATACAAACATTCAACTCTTTGAATAATCATCTCCTTTTTCTTATACTAGTTTGTTCAATTTGCAAAATTATTTTCATGTAAGTCAAGTATACAAAATTCATTAAGTAATATTCTAGTTCTATACAAAACATTATTATTATAAATAGAACAACAATTGTTCTTAAATATAATACCAAAGATTTCATTGTCCAACAACAAAATGGAAATAATGTTTCTAACAAGAACTAGAATACAATAACAACTTATTGACTTAATAGATTTGCCCGTAGGCATTGTTAAACTATAAGTTTCTATGGCTAATGTGGCAAGCTTTGCTTCATTTCCCACACATAGGATTACTTATATTTTTTTAGCTTTCTACTTTTGCATGGTTCCTTCATAAATCTATATTTATGATAACAAAAGTCGGTATCCAATACCCAAGTAGAACCTTAACTTAAAGAAAAATTTATTTTAAATCATGAACAAATTTGTATTGTAACCGAAGCTTCACTAAGCTTCTTCTGGTTAGCCTCTACAAGATACTTCTCGTAGTTTCTTTTCCAAAGGTCCGTGCTTATTGCGAAGGGAAGCAAACTCCTTTGTTATCCGTGACGCTTTTGTTCTTATTATCCTTTGTTTTTGCCTTTCTATTTACCTTCTTTGAATCGTTCTTCTTTTAGAAGATCCTTTGGCCCCTACCAGTAAGACTTGGTCTTTCTTGGTTGGAAAGTAACTCTCAACATTTTTTAACATGTTAACCAAATCAACGAGGCTGATATCTAGCTTGTTCATATGAAAAATTCACAATAATTGTGAAAGAAGTTTGGGAGTGAGTGCAAGATCAAATCTTGGCTCAACTCTCCATCCATGATAAAACTCGTTGTCCTAATTGATCAATCAAATTGATTATGTTAAGGACTTTTATCTGTACTGTGTTATTGGTCATTCTAAATCGGAAGAGCTCCTTAGATATCTGATATCTATTAGTCCTACTTTCCTCACCATCAACTACTTGATGTGCAGGAATATAGTAAGAGCATCCATAGTTTCATGCTGACGCTGAAGCTTATTACTCATGGATGCGAGAATGGTGCATTGAGCCAACTCTGCATCATCTTGTCACTTTCTAAAAGTAGCAATCTCTTCCTCAGAGGCATTGTCTGCAACCATTGCAGGGATATGCGTATTAAGGACATAAGATAGCTTTTCAGCCATGAAAACTATTCTCAATTTCCTTAACCAATCCGTTTAATTCGGTCCGGTTAATTTAGCATCTAATATGCTACGCAGCGATAGTAATTTAGACATTGTAAAATTCTGTAAATGAATTTGTAATTAACAAAATTTTAGCATACATTCTTTTATTAATTACCAAAATAAATTAGGTCTTGTTTTAAATTGGTATCTCCCACTATTTTCTTCAAACTATATTACCATCAATCAATATAGTTCGACGATATCTAATTAAAGACATGCTAGTGAGAATAAGGATCCCATTTTAAATGTATATAGCCTTGTGTGTGTACAATAAACTATATATAAATAAATAGGTAGACAACTCTTATCAATTACATCAACTATGTAACTCCTTGTATTTTGCCTCTTAAATCATAATGGTCAAGTGTGTGCACATCCTAACTAAAATGATTTAAGTTAAGTCGAACCAAAGATTTCCATATAAGTGAAGAGAAAACTACAACCCTTGTGTGTGCACAACAAAGCAGTAATATTCAATTCCTTATAAACATCATATATAATAAAAACAACATCTTAAATATTTAATACTTGCCTTGTGTGTGCTGTAGACACTCGAAATTTTCTCAGACTACATCATTATTAACATTGCGGAGGACAGATTCGCCTTTTAAGAAAGAACCACGAAAGACAATCCAAATCCATACCGACACTCACCTAAAGTTCAAAGATCAAACCTCGATCGCATGCAGAGTAACTAAATCCAACCCCTGAGATAACCCCGAGACCAGAGATACAATACCGAACACACACCGTAGAAGAAGACCGATTAATCTCGTAGATAACCCCGAGGTATCAAGTGTCACCCGACCATGGGAATAGCCACCAACCTTGGTGATAACCCCAAGGAATTCGAGCCATGATAACCCCAAAAATGCTTGTTTCAAATGCAACCAAATTTTCAATCTCTCTTGCCATAATGAGATATACACCGCACTACTCCTAAGAATAACATCGGGAAGACAGCACGCCTCAAAGATGACAATGAAGAACTTCAACATTTACTGGCGTCCAATCTCGGTGAAGTCTCGAGCAACGTCATGATCGGTAATCCGATGATAACACCGCCGGTGGGGAAACATCGTCATCTCGTCAAACAAAATGCCACGTCACGTCTCTACGCAACGATGTCCCACAAGGCTAACCAATCCCGAGTGACTATTGTGCGGGGTAACGGAGGAAAATTGAAGCTTGAAGACCAGAGGGCATCGTCCCATCTTTAATGACTTCGTACAAACTCTAATCCCATGCCATCGTACAACTCTCGACAACGGCGGTCCGAAATAGGTCCTGTATACCTCAAAATGGATTCCCGGATTGTACTTCTCAAAATTCGAGTGAACATTACATTGCCTGAATGCACGTACTTCGAGATGACCCGACCTGATAAACCCGGGCCAACCCGGGTTGCCTCTGGTACACCTGCGGCTCATATGCCTATAAATATAGGGCTTCGGGTGCTGATTTTTAAGAGAAAAAAGACGGGGAACCCTTCACACCCGCTTAAGCTCTGCACCATACATACAGTGTATTTCCCACTTTCAAACACCTGTGAGCTCACATATAGCCTCTTTTGTACCCACAAAAGCCAGTGTTTACCCACTCTAAAGATATAGAAGCCTTTTTTATTAGTCAGCTGTAAGCCTTCTCACACACTTTAGAGTCTTTCTCTTCATCTTTACTCACACCCTTCTACACGTTGAGAGTTGTGTTGCTTGCTTTTTCCCGCACTTCAGTCCGTGGTTTCATTCCAATCAGATATATTATATATATATATATATATATATATATATATATATATATTATATATATATATTAACATTATTATCGAGTTATGCCTCGATTGAGCCTGAACTTGATGCCCGAGCGTTTACTTGCTTTATATATATATATATATATATATATATATATATATATATATATATATATATATATATATATATATATATATATATATATATATAATATTTATATATATTAACCAAAGACTCTGCTCGATCACCGATTTTACATCCTTGTGTTTACATGCTTTTATATATATATATATATATATATATATATATATTATATATATATTTTTGTTCTAGAGTTTTTTTCGTGGCGCTTGATCGCTTACAACTTTATTTACATTTCGTCCACTTTGGAGTTTCCTCCGTATGCGGTTGATAGCTTTTTAATGACTTTATTTACATTTTTGATCCCCATGCAGATGCTTCATGGTTGGTGATCATGTCTCAGTATATATATATTTACAGCTTTTATATATATACCCGCTTACCGCTTTCATACAAATTGCAGCATTTTGTGCAACTAGGAATCATGTGATCACAGATTCATCCCATTGAATCTAGATTCGGTTCCCGTGATGGACATTTTTCACTATAAGCGACTTTGTAAATTATTTTACTATGTCTCGAATTTCCTCGATGGTTTCCATACCCACGAGGAAGTCGACATTATTTTTTGTATATTATTTTTCATTTGCGGATGCCTCGCATCCGCCAAATAAAATCAATTCATCCGCCACTTAATAAAAATGGGAGTGTAAAAGGTCTCAATTCTATTGAGAATCGTGGTTTGAAAAACCTCTTTTATAAAACATCATCGCCATATCTTGTTAAAACCGAATTTTAACATAAATTCAAACCTTGTGTATATAGGTTCGAACGAGGCCTCGCACAACTTCCATATAACAGCACATTGGCCCAGACACACACACACACACTCAGATAATAGTTTCTTGAAAAGAGGCGGTCACCGTGGTAACACGGATATCGGGGGGTGCCTAACACCTTCCCCCCGCATAACCAAGTCCCTTGACCTAAATCGAATCTCGGCTTTCACCGACCCGTATATCAGTGTCACATCACTGGGTCAATGTGCAAACCTTTTCTCGGTTGTGTTGGTACAACCATTTAAAAAACCAACTGGCGACTCTTAACAGTCCCATCATCGATATCGTACATGTCCGACCTTTTTTACTTGTTTTTCCAAACAAATCTCACCTAAAATGAGAACACCAAAGAACAAGTAATGGAAAGGGACACCCAAAAATCCCGACGTCGACAGGTGGCGACTCTGCTGGGGACTCCAGTAAGAGGACTTAAGCTGCTACTACAATCTTTTTAAAAATTGTTATCTGCTTGTGTGTGGATGTTGCATTTACATTGGATGAATGTGTACGAATGCATGTCTTGATTGCACTTAATGCTTCGCATCATATCTGCGTGTGATGTTAGTGCTTCGCACTATAAACTGCTTATGATATTAGTGCTTCACACATGTCATCATTTTATACGGTGAGACGCAATGTATGTGAATGTATGTTGTGTGGTCCCTCCACCAGGAGACTATCCCGTCGATGTTTGATTACTGGACTCGTGAGAAGACTAATTCTCAGAGGCTCAGGAAAGGCACCACCCAAATTCGCTCCAGTTGAAAGACCGGATTAACTTCCCGTCAAGTAGATTGCGATGATTTGGGAACCTTCATGACAAAAAAACCGTGAGAGTAACCTAAGATAGGTCAACCTCTGATAAACCCAAGACGGAGGAAAGTCTCTTCATGCTCTCATTTCAATTACTTGTAAAAATAATTACTTGTAAATTCATTCCATATATATCTCCATGTAATGAGAAATATGAAGTAGTGTGTCCACATATATGTTACAAACAGCTGACACCCGTTTTGCAGGATAAAATTCCTAAAACGAACACATCACATAACATGTTATTATACACCTCCCCTAAAAGAGTAAACCATGCAAGTCTTTCGTAGGGAATCAATCGGACCTATCACCCGGTCAAAGTCCAAAAAGGCAACAGGCCCACACTCAATCATGTCGTCATCTGACCAGACTGAACTTAATCCAGTGTCTCGCAAAGAATTTGATGGATTAAGCAAGCAGATTATAGATTTGGTTGTTCTATTAAAAGAATTACACCAGTCTACACAGGGTCAGAAAATACCTGTACATACTGAATCCTCCACACAAGGAGGAATCCCGGTCATTACCATACCTGAACTACAGTTGGATACAACCAACAAAATTCATGATGCTACCCATCCCATTGGAGATCCAGACACTAGTGACATCAAAAAGAAAGTCCTCCAAATGGAAGAGACCCTTCGCACTATCAAAGGAATTGGAACACACGGGAGTGTTTCATATATTGATCTGTGTATTTTTCCTGGTGTTCATTACCCAGAAAAATTTAAAACTCCTGACTTTGAAAAATAGGACGGGTTAGGTGTGACACCCCCACAATTAGGTATACATCACCCATCTTGGGTCGTCAGATACATGGTACAAAATTCAAATACAACTTTTTTTGCATGATACACTAGGAATATGAAAGCTAACAACCTTACGGAAACAATCAATTTTTGCATGATACCCACAAAATAGTGAAATTAACATATACAATTGGTACAGAACTATCACAAACATGATTGCTAACATATTCAACCACTTAGAACAATTTAACAAAACTTTTAACTATTTTAATTCCTTGAATTTCATGTTTCATACAAAACTCCATTTTTTTACATTCTTCCCAAAATTTGACACTGTGATCAGAATTCTTGTCTAAATTACTTCATTCAAACTATGTTCTCTTCATTTCTTAATGGACTAACATAAACAAGACTTAATTTACAAATTAACATACAAATTGACCACTAAAATTGGTACTTTTACAAGCCATATAAAAAATATAAACAATGTCATTATTTTTCTACTTTTAACTGTAATTAGCGTACAAATTCCTTGTTTAAACACTAGTTCTAACATCACAAACACATATAATCATCATAATTTAATTTTATAACAAAAATTTGACAAATTGAATTCACAGAATTTAAAAACTTAACAATTTTTCCGTAAAACCTATATATATATATACACATACACACATACAATATCAAAGTTATAGAGAAATACCTTCTTATGCTTAAACAATCCTTGCTAATTGTAGCCAAATCTCCCAAGTCGCTTCTCAAATTCTCTCAAGCTCTCAAGTTTCTCTGAATTCTCCTCTTAGGCTTAAGCCAAAAATCACAACTGATAACAAGTATACGTAAAAAGAAATTGATATGTGTGACGACCCCAAAATAGGTCCATTCCATCCAACCCATTCTGAGTCGCCAAATACATGGTACAGAAACAACTACAACTTTATTATCACAACAATAAAACTGTGAGTTTAAATACAAATATTATCTTCTAGACAATATTTATACTCAAATAAATCCTCATCACATTTATTGATACATTATTTTACAATAATGGTGAGGACTACTAAACAACTCTCTCTAGAACCTTCATTCCATACCCCACTAGTACTCGCTACATTCTCGCCTCCCCGAGAAGAAAAATGGAACAACAAGGAAAAGGGTGAGCTCAACTAGCCCAAGAAAGAATATTATGACTAAGATAATATACAACAAATTATCGTTAGTCTCCAACAGGAAAAATCGATAGAATACAATAGACAACAAGTTTCGCATCAATATTCGCAATGAAATAATAATTCATAGTAAGAGTTACGTAGAGAATGAAATCTACTATAATCTATGAATTTAATACCATCATCAATATTTTATCCTCAGTAACATCAATCAATTTTCATCTCAAATCAAATATTCATCTTTGCACTACAGCCAAAGATATTCATCAATCTCCATTATGTTCATCTCAACACCGCTCATCTTTGCACTAAAGGCCAAAGATATTCATCGGTTACGTGTTCATTTAAACACCGCTCATCTTTGCACTACAAAAGCAAAGATATTCTTCGAAATCATTCATCTTCAGACTACTACATGCCAAAGATATTCAATAATATCATCATTTAAGACCGAGGATGATGAAAATATTTTTAAAGAAACGAATCCAAAGAAACAAAATGACAAGTATTATGGATTCGTTTTTTAAAAAATCCGAGTTCAAAAATACTTCATAAATAATCATACCGGTGTAAAATTCAAGAATGATCAAAACATGGATACAATCAAAGCTAGTATCCGAATAGATATTTTAGACGAAAAAGAAAAATTTTCATTTTTCTATTAGTCAGATTCGTGAATAAGTGTCATGATATCGTGAATAAGTGCGAGATATCGTGAATAAGAACTCGACACCAAAAGATAGAAATTCCACAAAAAACATTTTCACGCTTCATGAATAGTACTCGTGAATAAGAACTCGTGAATAGTAACTCATGAATAGTAACTCGTGAATAGTAACTCATGAATAGTAACCCCCACATGAAAAAGTTCCAAATTTGATAAAAAGTTCTAACCAATATTTCAAAGATAATGATATCAAGAAATAATATCATCCGAGAAGAAAATAACATCCCTTACCTCAAAGAATCAAGATTTCCGGAAGGAAAGGCTCAAGTGATGTCTTTGAATGAAACTTGTAGATCGAATAAAGAACTCTCAAAGTATCTAAATACTCACAAAATACACTCAATAATATAGAGAGAGAAAGAGAGAAACTTTGTTTCCGTGTGATTTTCAATTCTAACTTAGCCCTCTATTTATAGAAAATGTTAGCCCGTAAGCAGACTTGACTCAAGCACCGATGGCTTTACCTCGCTACTATTGCCACCCACCACATTTGAAATAAAATTCAGCACATTTCTTCACCAACCACAAGTGGGGCCCACTCAATTCTAGAATTTTCCACCAAAATCAATTATAAACCTAATTTCCGAATCCGACACCTCTTAAAATTCACAACAAATCATTCGTGCATTTTTAATCGCTCAAAATTTGTAGACATATACTCAACTTATATATGTATAACATATCCAAAAATTACAACGATCCAACTATTTGATTAAAAATTATAACCCCGCAATATATCTCAAAACCCCGATTTGATTTTTAATACCTCCAATCCGATAAAATACCGATAAAACACCTCAACATTAATTCCTTCATTAATAACCACATAAATAAATCCATCATTTATATTCATATAAAATAAATATTTCCTTATCATATGAATCAATAATTAATTATTCACAAATAATATTACGTAATCACATTTATGACAACCAGTCGCTCCTCAGAAAGAGGGGCTTTCCAATAAGGATCTCTCCTCATCGGCGCCGCAATTAGGTGACCAAACCTCTCCTTAGATGTAACTTTCTAGACATTGCCAATAATGTTATCTAATAATATTATTCAAATAATATGAATTATCGATCCGATAATGGGAAATATCAGTGCAAAGGATAATTATCAAACAACAATAATATAAAATATCAACGCAAAGAATTATCAATCAATAAAATAAAATATTGAATAAGAATTCACCGTGAAAATTATTGAGTAGTGCCTTCACGTAAGGATCAATAATTCAACAATACTGCAGTAATACCGTAAAGCATCGCGGCAACCACGCATATTATCGTATTTTAACCACCGGTATTCCAACAGCCTTAATCTGTGAATAACTACGCCAAGTTATTTTTAACCAACTTATATTTGTCGCTTTCCTCATCCAATCGCTTTCCATTATGGGGCCCACACATGGTCATACTACGTCGCATTTAATATTCCCCGACAAAGATTTAATATTCCACGACCAAACTAATATTCCCTAATAAAAATGAATATTATATAACCACTTGCTTATTTTGAAATATTTATGATTTAACCCTTAACTATCCACATTAATCAAATCAACCCTTACTATTTCAAAATAATAAATAAAGGAAATTCCTTTTTATTTAAAAAAAATTTCTGGTCTTACAACCTCCCTCCTTATGAAATTTCGTCTCGAAATCGACGTACGCATACTGGTGTTTCAAAAGGTAAAGATACCTCGCTTTCATTTTCGCTTTCCAACTCCCGTGTCATTTCCTCAATAAAGATGGTTTCTCCACAAAACTTTAACTTATGGTATAACCCCAGACATAGGTCATGTTCTTTCCTCTACAAAATCTTGACAGTACCTCCTCAGACGTTAAGTCTTCTATATCTCGTCCTGGTTCTAACTCAATGACGTGTTTCGGGTCGTCCACATATTTACGTAACATCGATACGTGAAAAACATTATGAACACGCCATCATACTTGGTGGTAAAACGAGTCTATAGGCCACGCCCTATTCGATCGAGAATTTCAAATGGATTAATAAATCGAAGGTTTGAGCTTTCCTCACCTCACCGATTCTCGCTTTTAAAATAACAACTTCTTGCACCTCCTTCTTCAAATTCATCACCTCCGGTGTGTAGCTTGAATGACTTTAACTTTATCGATTAAAGTCGATTATACTCAGATATCATCACGTGCATCAGATATCATCACGTGGGTACCTAGAGTTTTCATCTCCATCTCTATTATTTGTAAATTATACTTAAATTAGTCTTTGACAATATCGCACTCAGATTTGTATACGATTTTCTACTCAACACGCCGCCTACCACGCTCGCTTTTTCCAGATGGCATGGTCGTAACATATGCCAAATGAGTCTCCTCTCGAGTTCTTCAAGCTCTTCCCACATTCCTTGCTCCATTCGAATTTTGTATCTCTACGAGTCAGTTATGATAATGGAATAGCGATTCGAGAATATCCTTCAACGAATCTCCGATAATAACCAACTAAGCCTGTAAAGCTACGATTTCGATTATCGACTTAGGTTGCTCTCAATCGCGACTCATATCCCAATCTTGGATAAGACGTCACAATGACACCTATCGCTTTACTATCGCATCTAATATAACGTCCCCTATAGAGAGTCTCGCTTAGGTGAATTCCACAAAGGAAGTCACAAGATAAAGGCTCAGTACCAAATTTTATAATTGAATTTTTAACTCAAGTTCAATAGAGCCATTCGATATGAGATTTTAGAAATGAGTTTTGTACCGGGTTCAAATTCGATACAAAATTTAATATCGCTTTGGGAGTAAGCCAAGAAATTCTTCGTGAAATACGTCAGAAAAATCAATAACAACAGAATATTATTCAAATCGACGTGTCTTTATTCAAATCCATAACATGGATTAAAAAACTTGACATCCGTAATAAACGAATGACTTCATGGCTTGATTGAAAATGTTTGACTACAATGGTTTGATTGCTTGAATTCAATAACAAAAGTTGCTTAAGAATATGAAAACTAACAACCTTACAAAAGCAATCAATTTGGCACGATGAGTAGTTAACCTTAAAATCACATCAAAAGCAAATATCTCTATAGAAATAAGGTTAACGTGTAATGTGATAGTGCCAACTCAATCAAGCAAGATTTTTTTTTTTTTTAAACAACGGATGTAATGAAAGTTTTCCCTAACTGAGTCTCCATAAATAGGTCAAAGTCTAATTTCTCCGTAGTCAAGTTCAAACGCTGAGCGCAAGCAAGAGAGATAAAAGAATGGGTAGAACCCAGATTCTAGTAAGGTATAAACTTCGCAAGAATTTATAATTAACTAACCTGCTAACTTCGCTCGGGTTCCTCGATTTTGACCGGTCACGACAAACGCTCTTCCGTGAATCGTTGACTTTGACTTTTCCGACATCCTTTTGAGTCACCGCCTCACCGCACTAGGTTTCGATATCGCATAACTCGAGCGATATGTCCTTCTTTTCCACAATTATAGCATACCTTAAACTGCTAGTGCGCTTTGGATGATATGTCCCTTTCCCGCAGATTTGTAACATACGACCGATGGTCTTTCTCCTCCTTGAACCAATTGCCACATCAAGGCCCGACGCCTTCACATGGTCGTTGTTGAATCTCCTCTTTTAAAATCTCTTCCCAACTCGCTTCTTCTATTTTCATGGCCACGATTACCACCAGAGTGGTTACCGCTTTTGTCCGTATTCTTCTTTCTCCGCCGGTTATCGTTATTCGATGATCGCTATCTTCTTGATATGATCCTCGGTTATGGTCCCTCGGTTGAACGTATTTCGTTATCTCGCTTCTAACAACCGAGCCCCGCTGACAACATCCTCGAATAGAGAGAAAATTTATGAGAAATGAGATATCGACGTATGCCGGGTTTCAAACCTCTCGAAACATCCGCCATATGCGCTCCTCATTCTCCACCAAATGAGGTGCAAACTCGATAACTCCGCTAACTTCGCCAGCATCGGGACACCGCCATGTTATTCTCGCTTCTAGTCTAATAAACTCCACTTCCTTCATACGACGAATACTTTCAGTGAAGTACTTGTCATTGAACTGCTTCAAACATCTCCCACGACATGCCGAGTGCAATCGATGGGTACGCTTCACGATTCCCACCAAGAATCGCTTCGCCACTTTTAACATAAAGGTGGCGAATGGAACCTTCTGTTCCTCCGCATATCCCAAGACATCGAATATCTTGGTAATTTGTTTGACCCCACGCCTCCGCCTTTAATCGGATACTTCGCTTTCCCAGCACTTCGTGGTCCCAACTCTTTGAACCGCTTGGCCGTGACCACCCGTGAATTGCTATCATTTCCTCCTCAGATTTTGAACACGAGTCTCCTCGTCTCGATTTTGCATGAACTGCAAAAGCTTCTAAACATCCCCTCGCTCATCATCTCGCTTTCAAGGTGTTGTTCACAGGAGGAACATTGCCACTGCACAGACGCTCTCCTCGCTGGTGAGTACAGCATCTCCACGGTCTCATTTACTCCACTGTTAATATTCTCAAATCGACATTCTCAAATACCGCCATAAAATAAGGGTTAATTAAGGAAATCAATATATCACATAATATCCCTATATATCGACCAACTAACAAATAAGCTTAGGTAGACACACTAGCGAAGGATTTACTCGCCTCTCCTTCCTAGTTCTATTCCCCGATCTCCGCCAGAGATCATATCCCTAAGCTCGATATTAACCGTGACGACCCCAAAATAGGTCCATTCCATCCAACCCATTCTCGAGTCGCCAAATATATGGTATGTAAACAACTACAACTTTATTATCACAACAATAAAATCAGTGAGTTTAAATACAAATATTATCTTCTGTACAATATTTATACTCAAATAAATCCTCATCACATTTATTGATACATTATTTTACAATAATGGTGAGGACTACTAAACAACTCTCTCTAGAACCTTCATTCCATACCCCGACTAGTACTTCGCTACATTCTCGCCTCCCGAGAAGAAAAATGGAACAACAAGGAAAAGGGTGAGCTCAACTAGCCCAAGAAAGAATATTATGACTAAGATAATATACAACAAATTATCGTTAGTCTCCAACAGGAAAAATCGATAGAATACAATAGATAACAAGTTTCGATCAATATTCGCAGCGGAAATAATAATTCATAGTAAGAGTTACGTAGAGAATGAAATCTACTATAATCTATGAATTTAATAAATTCATCATCAATATTTTTTATCCTCAGAACATCAATCAATTTTCATCTCAAATCAAATATTCATCTTTGCACTACAGCCAAAGATATTCATCAATCCATTATGTTCATCTCAACACTGCTCATCTTTGCACTAAAGGCCAAAGATATTCATCGGTCATTATGTTCATTTAAACACCGCTTTCATCTTTGCACTACAGCCAAAGATATTCTTCAGAATCATTCATCTTTGCACTACATGCCAAAGATATTCAATAATATCATCATTTAAGACCGAGGATGATGAAAAATATTTTTAAAGAAACGAATCCAAAGAAACAAAATGACAAGTATTATGGATTCGCATTTTAAACAATCCGAGTTCAAAAATACTTCATAAATAATCATACCGTGTAAAATTCAAGAATGATCAAAACATGGATACAATCAAAGCTAGTATCCGTAATAGATATTTTAGATTTAAAAGAAAATTTTCATTTTTCTATGAATAGTGCCGATTCGTGAATAGTGGTCAGATACGTGAATAAAGGCCGTATACGTGAATAGTAACTCCGACACCAAAAGATAGAAATTCCACAAAAAACATTTTCACGCTTCATGAATAGTACTCGTGAATAAGAACTCGTGAATAGTAACTCATGAATAGTAACTCGTGAATAAGAACTCATGAATAGTAACCCCATATGAAAAAGTTCCAAATTTGATAAAAGTTCTAACCAATATTTCAAAGATAATGATATCAAGAAATAATATCATCCGAGAAGAAAATAACATCCCTTACCTCAAAGAATCAAGATTTCTAAGGAAAAGGCTCAAGTGATGTCGAATGAAACTTGATCGAATAAAGAACTCTCAAAGTATCTAAATACTCACAAAATACACTCAATAATATAGAGAGAAAGAGAGAAAACTTTGTTTCGTGTGATTTTCAATTCTAACTTAGCCCTCTATTTATAGGAAAATGTTAGCCCGCCGAAGCAGACTTGGCCTGCTACCTGATGGCTTTACCTGCTACTATTGCCACCCACCACATTTGAAATAAAATTCAGCACATTTCTTCACCAACCACAAGTGGGGCCCACTCAATTCTAGAATTTTCCACCAAAATCAATTATAAACCTAATTTCCGAATCCGACACCTCTTAAAATTCACAACAAATCATTCGTGCATTTTTAACGGTTCAAAACCCCCGATTAAAAATTATAACCCCCGCAATATATCTCAAAACCTCTGATTTGATTTTTAATACCTCCAATGTGACGACCCCAAAATAGGTCCATTCCATCCAACCCATTCTGAGTCGCCAAATACATGGTACAGAAACAACTACAACTTTATTATCACAACAATAAAACTGTGAGTTTAAATACAAATATTATCTTCTAGACAATATTTATACTCAAATAAATCCTCATCACATTTATTGATACATTATTTTACAATAATGGTGAGGACTACTAAACCATCCTTTCTAAAACCTTCATTCCATACCCCGACTAGTACTCGCTACATTCTCGCCTCCTGAGAAGAAAAATGGAACAACAAGGAAAAGGGTGAGCTCAACTAGCCCAAGAAGAATGTT
The DNA here is from genome assembly GCA_020205615.1 of Panax quinquefolius. Taxonomy (NCBI): domain Eukaryota; kingdom Viridiplantae; phylum Streptophyta; class Magnoliopsida; order Apiales; family Araliaceae; genus Panax; species Panax quinquefolius. The sequence goes on from CM035172.1 coordinate 61,195,118, forward strand.
ATGACTAAGATAATATACAACAAATTATCGTTAGTCTCCAACAGGCAAAAAATTGATAGAATACAATGCATAACAAGTTTCGAGATCAATATTCGCAGCGAAATAATAATTCATAGAAGAGTTACGTAGAGAATGAAATCTACTATAATCTATGAATTTAATAAATCCATCATCAATATTTTATCCTCAGTAACATCAATCAATATTCATCTCAAATCAAATATTTATCTTTGCACTACAGCCAAAGATATTCATCAATCGGTATTATGTTCATCTCAACACTGCTCATCTTTGCACTAAAGGCCAAAGATATTCATCACTCGGTCATGTTCATCTCAACACTGCTCATCTTTTGCACTAAAGGCCAAAGATATTCATCACCGGTCATGTTCATTTAAACACCGCTCATCTTTGCACTACAGCCAAAGATATTCTTCGAAATCATTCATCTTTGCACTACGTGCCAAAGATATTCATCAATCTCCATTATGTTCATCTCAACACTGCTCATCTTTGCACTAAAGGCCAAAGATATTCATCAATCTATTATGTTCATCTCAACACTGCTCATCTTTGCACTAAAGGCCAAAGATATTCATCATCCATCATGTTCATTTAAACACTGCTCATCTTTTGCACTACAGCCAAAGATATTCTTCAGAAATCATTCATCTTTGCACTACGTGCCAAAGATATTCAATAATATCATCATTTAAGACCGAGGATGATGAAAATATTTTTAAAGAAACGAATCCAAAGGAAACAAAATGATAAGGATTAAGGATTAAGGATTCGTATTTGTTTTATCCATGTCCAACAATACCTCAAAAATAATCATAGTGGTGTAAAATTCAAGAATGATCAAAACATGGATACAATCAAAGCTAGTATCCGTAATAGATATTTTGACGAAAAGAAGAAATTTTATTTTTCCTATGAATAGTGCCAGATAATAGTGTCGTGAATAATAGGTCGATACGTGAATAAGAACTCAGACACCAAAAGATAGAAATTCCACAAAAAAATATTTTCACGCTTCATGAATAGTACTCGTGAATAAGAACTCGTGAATAGTAACTCATGAATAGTAACTCGTGAATAAGAAACTCATGAATAGTAACCCCGACATGAAAAAGTTCCAAATTTGATAAAAAGTACCAACCAATATTTCAAAGATAATGATATCAAGAATTAATATCATTTGAGAAGCAAATAACATCCCTTACCTCAAAGAATCAAGATTTCTAAGGAAAGGCTCAAGTGATGTTTGAATGAAACTTGTAATCAACAAAGAACTCTCAAAGTATCTAAATACTCACAAAATACGCTCAATAATATAGAGAGAGAAAGAGAGAAAACTTTGTTTCTGGTGTGATTTTCAATTCTAACTTAGCCCTCTATTTATAGGAAAATGTTAGCCCACCGAAGCAGACTTGACCTGCTACCTGATGGCTTTACCTGCTACTATTGCCACCCACCACATTTGAAATAAAATTCAGCACATTTCTTCACCAACCACAAGTGGGGCCCACTCAATTCTAGAATTTTCTACCAAAATCAATTATAACCCTAATTTCCTAATCACCACCTCTTAAAATTCATAACAAATCATTCGCTCATTTTAACGGTTCAAAATTTGTGGACATATACTCAACTTATGTATGTATAACATATCCAAAAATTACAACGATCCAACTATTTGGATTAAAAATTATAACCCCATAATATATCTCAAAACCCCGATTTGATTTTTAACACCTCCAATCCGATAAAATACCGATAAAACACCTCAACATTAATTCCTTCATTAATAACCACATAAATAAATCCATCGTTTATATTCATATAAAATAAATATTTCCTTATCATATGAATCAATAATTAATTATTCACAAATAATATTACGTAATCACAATTATGACAACCAGCCGCTCCTCAGAAAGAGGGGCTTTCCAATAAGGATCTCTCCTTCATCGGCGCCAAGCAATTAGGTGACCAAACCTCTCCTTAGACGTAACTTTCTAGACATTGCCAATAATGTTATCTAATAATATTATTCAAATAATATGAATTATTGATCCGATAATGGGAAATATCAGCAAAGTGACAATTATCGAACAACAATAATATAAAATATCAACGCAAAGAATTATCGAATCAATAAAATAAAATATCGAATAAAGAATTACCGTGAAAATTATCGAGTAGTGCCATCTTACGTAAGGATCAATAATTCAACAATACTGCAATACCGTAGCTGCCATCGCAACCACGCCAGACATCAGTATTTTAACCAATTTGGTATTCCAACAATCTTTAATCTGGTAATAACTACGCCAAGTTATTTATAACCACCCAAACTTTGTCGCTTTTCCTCATCCAATCGCTTTCCGTTATGGGGCCCACACATGGTCACGCCATCATTATGCGAATATTCCCGACAAAGCATTTAATATTCCACGACCAAACGAATATTCCCCGACAAAGATTTAATATTCCACCACCAAACGAATATTCCCGACAAAAATGAATATTTTATAACCACTTGCTTATTTTGAAATATTTACGTATTTAACCCTTAACTATCCACATTAATCAAATCAACCCTTACTATTTCAAAATAATAAATAAAGGAAATTCCTTTTATTTAAAAAAATTTCGGTCTTACATCCAATCCGATAAAATACCGATAAAACACCTCAACATTAATTCCTTCATTAATAACCACATAAATAAATTCATCATTTATATTCATATAAAATAAATATTTCTTTATCATATGAATCAATAATTAATTATTCACAAATAATATTACGTAATCACATTTATGACAACCAGTCGCTCCTGTGAAAGAGGGACTTTCCAATAAGGATCTCTCCTTATCGCGCAAATTAGGTGACCAAACCTCTCCTGATGTAACTTTCTAGACATTGCCAATAATGTTATCTAATAATATTATTCAAATAATATGAATTATCGATCCGATAATGGGAAATATCAGGCAAAGGATAATTATCGAACAACAATAATATAAAATATCAACGCAAAGAATTATCGAATCAATAAAATAAAATATCGAATAAAGAATTCATCGTGAAAATTATTGAGTAGTGCCTTCTTACGTAAGGATCAATAATTCAACAATATCAGTAATACCGCTAGTGCTACCGTGCAACCACGCATATTATCATTGTATTTTAACCACCGGTATTCCAATAGTCTTAATTTGTAATAACTACGCCAAGTTATTTTTAACCAACTTATATTTGTCGCTTTTCCTCATCCAATCGCTTTCCATTATGGGGCTACACACGGTCATAGCTACCGCCGCATTTAATATTCCCCGACAAAGATTTAATATTCCACGACCAAACGAATATTCCCCACAAAATGAATATTATATAACCACTTGCTTATTTTGAAATATTTATGTATTTAACCCTTAACTATCCACATTAATCAAATCAACCCTTACTATTTCAAAATAATAAATAAAGGAAATTCCTTTTATTTAAAAAATTTCTGGTCTTACAATATGGCCATAATAAGCCTAATCGCCATAAAATATAACGATAAATTATAATTATGTTTTATTTAATATTTAATTTATATTATTTATATTATTATAGTTCAAAATTTAAAAATCCAAAAGCCATAAGGCTTTGTTTGACAAAACTCTTTAAAAATTAAAGACTTAATATATTTAAGCATTGTTTGGCAAAACTACATTAAACTCCTTTAATTTATTTTAATAAACGATTTAGTTTATAATTCATAATCACATATTATTTATTTGGATTTCCATATCCAACATTAATCAAATAAATTAATTACACATATTATATTTTAAATAAATATTCCACTTTAACAAATATCACAAAATTATAATTTCATTATAATTTTATTTAATAATTTAACATACCACTTTAAATTATTAAATTAAAACAACAATATAACATCTCATGTTATATTACAACTCTCTAAATTATAAATAAATTTAATTTAAAATATTATCTAATAAATTTAATTCGTAAATATTTACTAATAATAACAACATCAATAAAATATTTATTTCATCAATTTCAATAATAAACACACTAAATAAATATTTATATAATTCCATAAATATTTAAAATTACAATTTGAAATTCCGAATTATTACATCCTTCCCTCCTTACAAGGATTCTGTCCCCAGAATCACAACTCAAACAATCAAATCGTCACATTCTTCCCTTCTTACAAAGATTTTTTCCCCAAAATCGAAGACACAGATTAAACAAATAACTCAGGATAATTTTTCATCATTTCAGCTTCGAGTTCCCACGTAGCCTCTTCGACATTGTGGTTTCTCCATATCACCTTCACAGAAGGTATCACTTTATTCCTGAGCACTTGTTCTTTCCTGTCGACTATCTGGATAGGAATCTCTTCATAAGACAAATCTTTACTGAACTGCAACAGTTCATACTCGACCACATGCTTGTAATCGGGTTTATATAGTCGCAACATCGACACATGAAAAACGTTATGCACATGTTCTAATTCTGGAGGTAAAGCTACCTCGTAAGCCACTTCTCCCACTCTTTGTAGTATCTCGAAAGGTCTAATAAACCTTGGGCTGAGGTTTCCTTTCTTGCCAAAACAAATTTTCCCCTTCCAAGGAGAAACTGTTAGGAAAACAAAATTTTCTACTTCAAATTCACGATTTTGCCTGTGTTGATCAGCATATTCCTTCTGCCTGTCTTGACCAGTTACCAATCTTATTCTAATGAGTTTGACAACCTCAGCAGTTTGTTGAACCAGTTCTGTTCCTAATAGTTGGCGTTCATCGACTTCATCCCAGCATAGTGGAGTTCTGCATTTCCTGCCGTATAATGCCTCGTATGGCGGCATGCCTATGCTTGCGTGGTAACTGTTATTATAGGCGAATTCTACCAACGGTAAATGATCGTCCCCGTTTCCTTTGAAATCCATGATACACGCTCTAAGCATATCTTCTAACGTCTGGATTGTTCGTTCGCTTTTACGTCGGTTTTTGGGGTGATATGTCAGACTCATCCTCGCCATGCTTCCCATGCATTCTTGCAGTTTCTTCCAGAAATTTGACGTGAATCTCAGATCTCTATCTGATACTATTGACACTGGAACTCTATGCCTGGACACGATCTCTTTGACGTACAGTTTTTCCAGTTGATCAAGATTAAATCTAATCTTTATGGGCAAAAAGTGTGCTGATTTTGTTAATCTATCCACTACCACCCAAATCACATCGTACCTTTTTTGAGTTGTTGGAAGACCTACCAAAAAATCCATTGTAATATGCTCTCACTTCCATTCGGTATTTCCAACGGCTGAAGTAATCCACTTGGTCTTTGATGCTCGGCTTTCACTCTTTGACATGTCAAGCACCTTGCAACGCATTCTGCAACGTCTCTTATCATATTTGGCCACCAAAAATGTTGCTACAATTCTTGATACATTTTCATACTTCCCGGATGAATCGAATATCTTGAGCTATGAGCTTATGTTAAGATTTCGTTTTTAATCTTCGGTACTGCTGGAACCCAAATTCTTCCCTCGAACCTCAGTAACCCTTCAATATCAATCTTGTATTTTGCATGACCTTCAACCACTTTCTCTTTGATCGTTTTACATTCTTCATCTTGTAGTTGAGCATTCTTCACTTTGTCCACCAAAGTTGGACTAGCTTCTATCCGGTATAATTTTTCGTCGGGCTTTTTTTGAAATTTGATTTCCAACTCTAGCCTTGCCATCGCTGAAATAAGCTCTTTCTGGTTGGTTAACAACATCAACTTTTCCCGACCTTTCCTGCTTAAAGCATCTGCAACCACATTCGCTTTGCCCGGATGATAAAAGATCTCACAATCGTAATCTTTTATCAATTCCATCCATCTTCTTTGACGCATGTTCAGGTCCTTCTGAGTGAAAATATACTTCAGACTTTTATGGTCTATGTAGATCTCACATTTTTCTCTATAGAGATAGTGTCTCCATATCTTCAGAGCAAACACAACCGCCACCAACTTTAAATCATGAGTCAGATACCCTTTCTCATAGTCCTTTAGCTGTCTTGATGCATATGCAATAACCTTGTCGTTCTGCATAAGGACACAACCCAATCCTTTATGTGAGGCATCACTATACACCACAAAGTTTCCCGTATTATCTGGTAATGACAACACAGGTGCCACACTTAATTTCTTCTTCAAATCTTGAAAACTCTCTTCGCACTTCTCCGTCCAAACAAATTTTACCGTTTTCCTTGTCAAATTTGTTACCGGAGTGGCTATCTTGGAAAAATCTTGAATAAATCTTCTATAATAACCGGCCAGTCCCAAGAAACTCCTCACCTCCGATGGTGTTCTTGGTACACCCAATTGATTACAGCTTCCACTTTTGATGGATCCTCTGAAATCCCATCTTTGTTAACCACGTGCCCAAGAAATTGTACACGATCTAGCCAAAATTCACACTTAGAGAATTTCGCGTACAACTTTTCCTTTCTTAGTGTTTCCAACGTCAAACGTAAGTGTTCCACATGTTCTTCTTGAGTTTTAAAATACACCAGAATGTCGTCGATAAATACCACTACAAACTTTTCTAAGAATGGTTTAAACACCCTGTTCATTAAATCCATGAATGCAGCAGGGGCATTGGTCAAACCAAAAGACATCACCAGAAATTCGTAATGTCCATACCGAGTTCAAAATGTCGTTTTAGGTATATCCTCCTTCCTTACCTTCAATTGGTGATACCCACTTCTCAAATCTATTTTCGAGAAATATTTAGCACCCTTCAATTGATCAAACAAGTCATCTATTCTTGACAACGTATATTTATTCTTAATAGTGACTTTTTTTAATTCTCTATAATCAATGCAAAGACGCATTGACCCATCCTTCTTCTTCACGAATAATACCGGTGCTCCCCACGGTGATACGCTTGGTTGAATATACTTCTTATCTAATAGTTCTTGCAATTGTACCATCAGTTCCTTCATCTCTACCGGAGCCATTCTATACGGAGCCTTCGATATTGGAGTCGTTCCTGGTGCTAAGTCGATCACAAACTCAATCTCTCTGTCAGACGGAAGTCCTGGAAAATCCTCCTGAAACACATCTACAAATTCCCTAACCACTGGTATCTCTTCTAGTTTCCCACCCTTCTTCTGAGTATCGAATGTAAGCTAAATAACCCACACAAATTTGACTTAACAACTTCTTGGCAAGATAATCGCCGACATCTCATTGTCAGGTGATTTGCTACCATAGAAAACTACCTTTAATTTGAGTCATAAGGTTTACACATTTCTTTTGGCAATCAATTACCGCTCCATAATCAATGTACCAATCCATTCCCAAAATAACCTCAAACTCTCCAAGTCTAATCTAATTAAATCTACCATCATGATATTCCCTTAATATTCACCCTACGGTTCAGATAATATCTAACCTAATAAGAATTACTTTTTATTCGCAATTTCTATGTTTAAAGGGAAATTTAATTCTTCACTAGACAATCCTAACCTCTTAGCAAATTCATCAGATATAAATGAGCAAGTAGCACCCGAATCAAACAATACATAAGCATCAATATCATTGATTGGGATAATACCTGACACCACATATTTTGATTGCACAACATCTTGCACAATCATGTTGAAAGTTCTGTGTGACGCCCCCAAAATCGGTATACATCACCTATTCTGAGTCGCCAAATACATGGTACAAAATTCAAATACAACTTAATTATACAACAGTCGTGTAAAATACGACTAAACATATGCTGTGAGTTTTAATACAAATATTGTCATCTAGACAATATACAAACTCAATGGGGTCCTCATTACATTTATTATCACACTATTTTATAGAATAGTGAGGACTACTAATGTTATTATCTGGACCATCACTCTGTTCCCCGACTAGTCCCTGCTACGTTCTCATTTCCTGAAGAGAACAATGAAAGTAAAAGGGTGAGCTCAACTAGCAAATTATGGGCTTCAGGTTAACCCTTTATGTGTGATATGTTCCAATGAGTTGGAAACATTTGATCACCTGTTCTTTCACTGTAACTACTCATACCGGGTTCTTATTTTTATTCTACGTCGCTGTGGATGGAGAGGTTGTTGTAGAAGTTGGGGTTCGATAACCGATTATCTTATCCATTACTCAAATTATAGCTTCCATCATAGCCTTATCCATCTAGGGTTTGCTGCTGTTGTATACAGATTATGGAACGAGCGTAATGCAAGGATTTTCTCTAGAAAATCCACTCCTGTCCGGATCCTTGTTCAAGACATTATGAATTTGATAAAGTGTAGGCTCCATACTAATCTCAAATTTCAGCGGGTCAAGAATAGGTTGTGTTATCACCATTTAGCGCTTTGAATCATTGTTGTTACTTATTGTACTGCATGACTGCATGATTGCATATTATTGGAAGTAGTGGGTTATCTTGGACTTGGTTTGGTTTTGTTGGTTTGATTCATCATCGCTGCAGTATCTATTCTATGCCTGCACTGCTATTATTATGTTTGTTTCTGCTGCTGAGCATGATCCTGTGTTCTTAGCTTATTATGATTGGTTGTTGCATGATCCTTTATCTCAGCTGCTGAGCATGATTTTTTCTGCTTTGCTGATGAGCATGATCATTTCTACTGCTTGGAGTGTCATTCTGGCAGGGCTGCTGAACGATGCTGATTGTTGCCGATGGTGTGGTCTGGTTTCTGGTTGTGGTCTTTTGGCTATCTCATGGCTATGAAGTCAGAGGGAGTATTTACCATGAATAGCCTTGGATTCAGCCTCCCATTGCAGTCAGTGGGAGTAGTGGGCTATCTCTTGGCTGTGCAGTCTGTGGGAGTAGTGGGTTGTCTTGGTTTGGTTTTGGTTTGTTTGATTCATCATTGCTGCAGTATCTATTCTATGCCTGTACTGCTTACTGTCTGTGTTGGGCTGGTTGCTGCGACTGGTCTCTGGCTTTGGGGCTGGTCATCTGTCTGTTCTGGGCTAGTTTGTGCTGCAGGTTGCTGTTATTTCTTAGGCGGAGGGGTTGTGGCTGGTTTGGCTGGATTGAACTTGGGTCTGCTTTGTTGGATCTGCTATGTTGGCCTGCTTCGCTGGGTCAACTTTGTTGAGTCTGCTATGTTGGGTCTGCTGGATATTGTTGCCTCTTTGATGGTAGTGGGCTCAAGGGTGGGATGTGCTGCAAAGGGTTGGAGTAAATCTGCTATGGTAGTGGTCTCCTGTTCGTGGGTCTGCTATATGGTAGCTGCTGTTTCTGCTGTTTGTGCTACCACTCTGCTAGTTTGCTCCTATATATGTTTAGTCCGGCTTTGGACACGTTCTGGTGCTGCTTTTTGCCTGGCCTCTGCTACAGTTCCTCGGCAGCGGCTGGGCTTAAACCTGTTGCTAAAATCCTTTGGGATTTGATTCATTTGTGGGCTCGTATATGTTCTAGATGTTTGCTTGTTTCTTTGTATCAATTATATTCGGTTGTTTCTGTAATAGTTCTGCTTTTGGGTGTCAGGCCTGTAATCCTTTATAGTCACGACATCTTAGGGCATGTCCTTTGATGTCTATGCTATATCCTGATTGGGGATTCCCATGAGGTTGTAATTTCCTTTTATTTAATAGAGTTTAAATTTAGCAAAAAAAAATAGTGTTAAACTGATAAAATATAACAAACATCAAGTTTAACTGCAGCGGAACAAGCAATCCATTAGAAGAGTCAAGTAGAGAATAAAATCTACTATCTTCTATGATTTAAGAGGGTTTTCATGACTTTTTATCATTGAGACTCAACTTAATAAATAATCCACATCATCCTCGCACTACTACCAAAGATATTCATTAAGATCACGACCACAAATTGTCCACGCACTACGGGCCAAGAATATTCGTATTCATCAATGGTCATGATCATGCCAACAACCGTCCATCAATGCACTACGGGTCAACGATGATGACTTTTTCCACATCATTTGTAATATTACTACCATGATTACTCTAAATAATCCTCATCATAATCATACCAAGTCCATCTACGCACTACTGTGCCACGTATTTACTTCAACATAATATAAACATGAGGATGATGACAATGATATAAGAATTCAATAAAACAAGTTCAAGAATTAATTTATCCAGGAACTAATAATAAATAATAAAATAATAATGGAAGTTCACTATGTAGTTTCTCTCTCTAGATCTTTGCTCCCCCCTCTCTCTATTATCCTCTGTTGCCATTCCTCCAGCCGTTCCCTTCTGTTTATTTCCGTTATTTTTAAAAAACAAAAATTTCCCTCTTTGGTCTCTGCCTTCTCCTACCTATTTTCCCCATCCTCTCCAATTTTTTCTGTTTACCATTTTTGGTCTTCTCCTTTCCTGCCGATCTCCCCCTCTGCCCGCTCCGTGCATTCTCTGCAGGTCTTTTTTCCCTCCGTCCTCTTACTTCCTGTCGGTTTCTTCAAATCTTTCCTTCGCCATGGTTAGCCACTCTCATTTCTCTGCTGGGAACTCTGAGTCTAGCATTTCTCGTGACCTTTTTGCTGATTTTGGGGTCTCGAACCCTAACTCGCCTAAGATGGCTGAATCGGACTTTGCCCCTCTTCCCCCTCCCACTGATCTTGCTATGGATTCGGATGGCTCGTCTGCTAATAGTGATTGGGGCGACCGTATGGGCCTCGGGCATAGGTCTGAAATGAAGGAAATATTCGCTGCTGCCCAACATTTCTCCTCTCAGGATAGAATTTCAGCTGCTGATGAAAGGAGTAAAAATCAAAAGTTATTGGATTTTTTTGTAGCCCATGGTTTCTCCGTTAAAGAGTTAAATGAATTTTCAACCTCCGGTGTCCTGCATAGGGATGATAATGATCTCAATATTTTTGACAAAAGTTTGCTGGAAGCTAACATTTCTACTAATGTGGATGCTGCTCCTCCTGTTCATGTGCTTAACTCCACTCCGGCTGCTGAGAAGCCCAACACATTGGATTGTCCTCCTTTACAACCTGCTAAGGTTGTTGCTTCCCTCACAGACAACCCTCGTTCCTCTGATAAGCCCTCTTGGAGTGAGGTTGTTACGAATGATGCTCCTAGGAAGTCTACTTTAAAAAATTTTCCCCCGTCTGAAGCTAAAGGTCTTCTCTCCATTAGACCTCCGCCGGAGGTACTAAAAAAGGGGCGTGACCTGTGGTGCAATAGCCTTGTGGGCTATTTTCTTCACTCAAATCTCCCTTTCAAGGTAGTGGAGCCTATTGTCCAAAAACTTTGGGGCTCGATGGGTTTATCTAAAGTGCTCCTGCATGAAAAAGGGTATTACATTTTCAAATTCAACTCAGTTGAAGCTCGCGAAAACATCCTTGCTATGGGCCCCTGGTATATCTCAAACAAGCAAATCTTGTTGAAGAAATGGAAGGAGGGTATTGACATTACTAGAGAGGCTTGCTCTAAAGCCCCTGTCTGGGTAAAATTTCATGGCATTCCTCTCTCTTATTGGACAGATGAAGGTCTTAGTTACATTGCTAGTGGGGTGGGGAAGCCACTTTTCTTGGATAAAGTCACGGAAAGGCTCGACCCTCTTCCTTATGCTCGGATTTGTGTGGAAATTGATGTTGCATGTTCTTTTGCCCTGCTCCTCCCCTCATTATTATCTTGAATGAAGATGAGCATGAGGAACGATCGATGGATGTCACAGCTTATCGTAATGCACTTCCCCATCACCTTTCGGTTTGCAAAACTTTTGGGCACTCTCTAATTAAATGTCCGAACTCCAACTTTCAATGGGTTCCAAAATCCTCCACTAAAGTTGCTGTTTGCCCTGGTCCTTCTTCCTCTACTGCTGCGGTTCCCTCTTATGTCACCTCTCCCTCTGTGGCTTCTGAAGAGGGCTGGACTGTTATTGCCCAAAAAATTCCCCTGCCTTGCTCTCCCCCTCTATCCCTTTGAATCCTCCCTCCCCGTCTCCTATGACTGCTGGTAATCCTTTCGCAGCCTTGGAGGATCCGGACTGCATTTCCCCAGACTGCAACTCTTTGCCACCCCTCCTAAACCCTCTTACTGATAAACTCAAAATCGTTGACGAAAAGGAAGGCAGAGATCTTAAGCTGAAAGCAAAGGCTGAGGTTGTTGGTTCTCCTTCTGCCAAAAGGAGGAACAAAGGTAGGGGGAGAAACTCCCCTCCCTAACTCTCTATCTTTTATGTCTAAGCTCTGTTCCTATAATGTTAGAGGTTTAAATAAGTCTCAAAAACAGGCTGATGTTCATGCCTTTTTGTTGGACAATCATATATCTTTTGTTGGCCTTGTGGAAACTAGAGTCAAATGTCACAAATCCAGGGCTATTTCCTCTAATCTTTTTGCTCATTGGAACTGGGTTTTTAATTATGATTATCACGACAATGGTAGAATATGGGTTGGCTGGGACCCCGCTCTTTGGACTGTTACCGTGTTGCACAAATCTTCCCAGCTTATACATTGTGAATTAAATTTGGTTGGATCTGTTGATACCTTCTTGGTTACTATCGTCTACGGTCTTAACACTCCCTCTGAGCGTAAGCAGTTATGGCATGAGCTCTCTTCCCTCGCAAATTCCATCAGCTCTAGATGGTGCGTTCTAGGGATTTTAATGAAATTTGCGTACTTTGATGAATCGCAGGGGTAACGACATGTGGTCACCGGCATGTCCGACTTTTAAATCATGTCTTGAACAAGCGGTCTCCGATGACATTAGAGCCATGGTCCTTACTTCACTGTGGTGGACTCTCGGGGATAGAACTATTTCTCGTAAGTCGGATGTAGCTCTTGGGAATGCGTAATGGTTCACTCAAATGCCTCACTCTCTGGCTATTTTTGGGGCTAGAGGTTTTTCAGATCATAATCCCGCTATTTTGTCTACTGGTCTCCCTGCTCCCAAATCCTTCAAGCCTTTCCAATTTTTCAATCATCTTATCCTCTTGGATGGTTACGAGGAGGTAGTTTCCCAAGATTGGAACTGCAATATCATTGGCTCCCCTCTTTTTGTTCTTGCGGAAAAGCTTCGGAGAACCAAACGAGCTCTTATTGACCTAAACAAGCAACAGGGCTCTGCTGTTACAAATGTCCAAATGGCTAGGCAAGCCCTTCATGCTCTTCAAATGACCATTCAACTGTCTAATACTCCTATTTCCGGAAAATTTTGATCTTTAGAGGAGACTTACCAAGGATTTATGGGATGCCCTTACTATAGAAGAGCAACTTCTTCAACAAAAATCAAGAATTCAGTGGCTCTCCTTAGGGGATAAAAACACCAAATATTTTCATGCCAAAACCAAAAGTCGGTGGAATTCAAATAAGATTCTTGCTATCGAGGATAACCAGGGTGTCTTGACTCATGATCCGGAGCAGATTAAGTCCACTGTTGTTGGCTACTTCCAAAATCTTTTGGGTACCAAAAACACCTCCTCCTACCCTGGTCGGGAGGCCTTAGCTGAAGTGATTACAAAGCGTATCAACCCCGATATGATTCCCTCTCTTGCAGCTCCTGTTACTCCTGAGGAAATTCTATCTACTCTTAAAGGCATGCAGAGAAACAAAAGCCCTGGCCCCGACGGCTTCAACGTGAACTTCTTTCTTCATTCTTGGGACACTGTGGGGGATGATTTCGTCAAAAGTCGTGTACAATCTTTTTTCATTTCATCGGACATATGCTTAAAGAGTCCAATGCCATCATTGTCGCTCTTATTCCTAAGGTCCCAAACCCCACCTCTATGTTTGACTTCCTACTATATCTTTACAGTAATTCTATATATAAATGCATATCCAAAATCCTAGCAATTTAGACTCAAAGCTACTCTCCCCGACCTCATCTCATTCTCTCAAGTCGCCTTTATACCGGACGTAAAATCATGGATAACATTCTTTTGGCCCAAGAGTCGCTTCGTAAATTACCATAAACCATCCGCCCATCTAAATGTGCGGTAAAAATTGACTCGAAGAAAGCCTTTGACTCTGTTCGATGGGAGTTCCTTTTTGATGTTCTGACCCTCTTTGGCTACCCTTCTAAATTTATACAATGGATCAGAAGTTGCATATCTACGGCTATGTTCTCTGTTAAAGTTAACGGTCAATTGTGTGGCTATTTCCAAGGCAAACAAGGTATCCGCCAAGGCGACCCTCTCTCTCCATATCTGTTTGTTTTAGTCATGGAAGTCCTTGCTCTCCTACTTGATAAAGCTTCTTCCTCTCCAAATTTTTCTTTCCATTGGAGAACAAAGGCATGTAAAATTACAAACCTTTGCTTTGCGGATGACCTCCTTCTATTTTGTCATGGTGACATGCAATCTGTCAACCTTTTAAAGCATAGCCTTGATGCTTTCACCTACTTCTCCGGCCTATCCATCAATCTCAGCAAAAGTCAGTGTTTCCTCGCTAACGTCCCTCCTAATCTGGCTGCTACCATTCTTACATCTCTCAATATAAGCCTGGGCTCCTTGCCTGTCAAATTATTAGGAGTGCCCCTCATCACATCGAAGCTTTCTTCAGCTGATTGCTTGCCCCTTATTCAAAAAATCACCCTTCGAATTAAGTCTTGGGCTAACTGCTTCCTCTCCTTTGCGGGTAGGCTGCAACTTATTAAATCCATTTTGTTTGCTATTCCATCCTATTGGTCTGCTTATTTTGTTCTTCCCAAATCAGTCACCAAGCAAATTGAACAGCTCCTGTCTAGATTTCTTTGGAAAGGCTCCTCGCTTGACAAACATGGCTCAAAGGTTTCTTGGGCTGTGTCACTCTGCCCCTTTCTCAAGGTGGGTTAGGTATTAAAAAGTTGTTGAATGGAACAAAGCACGATTATGCTCCACCTGTGGCGATTATCTGTTTTAAAAGTTCCTCTTCTCGGGCTCGATGGGTAAACAAAACTCTCCTCTTGAAGCACAACTTTTGGACTACCCCATCCCTCTAATGCCTCCTGGATTTGGCGCAAAGTTTTGAACCTTAGAAGCTTAGCCATCAATTTTGTTACATATAAAGTGGGGGACGCCTGAACATCAATTTATGGCAAGACCCTTGGCTGACAACCGCCTCTCTTGCAAACCATCGCACCCGATCCTATAGGTCTCAAATTCAGTCCGCCATTCTCACCAAAGTCGGTGACATCATCGACAATGCTCATGGCAACCTCCTATATCCAATTACCATAGCCTTATGCGCAGATGAAGGACAACCTACTCCAGATGTCACGCCTTCTCTCTTGGTCCCGGATCAAAGTCTTTGGTGCCTTACCTCTGCTAAAGCTTCCCATATCCGGTCTTCTATTCGTTGTGGGAGTGCCACCGTCCCTCGTTCAAACTCTTATGGCACAACTGCAGTCCCACGTTATTCTTTCTTCTTCTCGGGTCGGCTCTTCATAAGAGGTTGGTGACATGGCCATCGCTTCCCCGTTGTCTCTGCTCATGCCCCGAATCATTCTCCCACCTTTTCTTTGGATCAGCCTTTTCCCAACAGCTTCTTGGATTAGTGCTTGCTGTTCATGGCTGGTTCGGTATTCCTTTTGACTGGGACACACTGATTCATCACATACAACATGCTCATATAGACCAAATGTCATCTCTTGATTATAAAGCTCGATTGCCATCTTGCTATCTATAAAATATGGAATGAAAGGAATAGACGAGCCCATGGTGAAACCCCCCGTCCTGCTACTGATCTCGCTCAAGACTGTGTTAGGATTGTTAAATGCAAATTGTATTCAGTTAAAAATTTTAGCTCTTATATTGTAAAATATCCCAACCTTAGATGTTGGCAATTATAGCCTTGGATATAGCAAGTACATCATTGGCTTGTCTCTGATGTGGTTGCTATATTTCTTACGCGGGGTATGCCCCTAGATATGTTTTTCTTTCTTTAGTTTATAATACTCACAACTTAGCAAAAAAAAAAAATAATAATAATGTCCAAATTGTCAACATGATACTTCTTTGTAGAGTAACACTCAAGAATGCTTAGAAGAATATTTCCATGAAAAGATACTGGATGAAGCGCAAATATCAAGAATATTCCACTAATTTCATAGAGTATAGAAGTCAAAACTTTAACCAACTGAGTATAATAAAGAATGGAATAACAAAAGAAATCACCAGGCATGCGATAAACCGCACCAACAGGTTATTCCAACAGAATAATAAATAATGGAACTAGGTCATGCGTAAACGCACCGATAGGATATTCCAACAGAATAATAAATAATGGAACTGTGTCATGCGTTTACGCAATCGGATGTGATATTCCAATGTAATAATAAACAATCAATCCAACTCAAATGCATGCCAGAACGCACCGATGTGATGCTCCAACAGAATAATAAATAATGGAACCGGTGCATGCGTAACGCACGCATATGATGTTCCAAATGTAATAATAAATAATGGAATAATGTAAGAATTTCACCAAGTATAGGGTATCCATGTATACAAAGTTATTCCAATGTAATAATAAAGAATGGAATAACAAAAGAATTTCACCAATAAGAAAGAAGGAATACCCCTAACGAGTACAACAAATAATATCCCTTACCGTAAAAGAAGAGTATTTTGACTGGTAGGGCGAGGATATACTGTGACACCACCAAATCCGGATAATTCAATTCCACAGATTAGGTGTTCACTATCCAATAAAATCATAACTAACTACCCATAAACAAAGGATATAATTAAACTCAAAAGTTTAAACAATC
This sequence comes from Panax quinquefolius, assembly GCA_020205615.1. Classification (NCBI taxonomy): domain Eukaryota; kingdom Viridiplantae; phylum Streptophyta; class Magnoliopsida; order Apiales; family Araliaceae; genus Panax; species Panax quinquefolius. The sequence goes on from CM035172.1 coordinate 61,211,845, forward strand.
AATCTCCCATTAAAGGGTTACATAATCTAAAATAAATCCCAGGTCATCTAACCTTTATTACAATCATCAGCGAAAAATTAAAACATGATCATAATTACATCTATTATATAAGTTTCATAAATAAAAGGTAAATTAAACGTTGTTGTCTAATCAAGCATTTTGTCCCTTCCCTTGCTTGTAGAAAGCTCTTCAAACTTCTTAACTTCATCTGCATTGTTTTGTGCAAGAGTGAGCAAACAATTGCCCACAAGAAGGATAATATACAATAACATTTTATGAATGACAATTAACTGAGCTTTCGATGGTAAAGTGTTTTTACCAGAACAATAAACTTTAATTCAACAACTATGAGTTCAAAGGAATAATGAACGTTAAGTTAACAATAGATATCAACAGCAAAGAATACACTGAGGGTCACAAGACCACGAACTATACTCTAGGTCTCAAGTATTTCTACTTTAACCTTTAACAGTCTAAAAGACTATAATCATCATCTATGTCATAGGTTAACAGGTGTTTCTAGTGTAACCTTTAACAGTTTAAACGACTATACAGACCATCATCCCGTACTCCAGGTGATCAAATTTTCAGACTATATATATTGCAAGAAACATTTTAACGCTTATCACAGATTTCTAAAATAATCCCCTAATAATAGGGTTGTTCATCTCAGCTTAGATTATCAGGTTCCGAATCAAATGAAGTTTGGTTGGGAATTAGCTTCCAAGGAATTCTAGATCTTTAAAATGCTCATCAACCAAGTACTGGTTGAATCAGATAGAAACAAATAACTATTCAAGAGTTTGATTATAATATCTTCATGAACAAGGTATATCGATGAATCAATAAGAGCTAGAGTATTAACAATTTCTAAATTGAACGTTATTATCGACAACATGCTTTCAAAATTTGTGAAGCGAACGGAGCGATAGACTAGAGCTACCTTTCTTTTTTAGAGCTACTCAGCTACTAGTTTAGAGCTAGAGCTACTGAGCTAAGGAGCTAATGAGCTCACCTCCCTGAAGGGGGGACGAATCAGGATCAACTAGGACAGAAATAAAGCATTGGGTCGAACTCTTCTTTGGTGTCAAGGTAATCGCTATGAATAGTCATCGACTTTCGGGAAGGGGTAGAAGAATGGGACCTATTATGGGACAGACAATAGTAGCCTGATCGGATTGATTGAACCAAGATTCTGGGAAGGGATGGGACTGTTGGGAAGGCACTAGACAAACCCAGACAAAGTCAAGCGTACTCAAAACAAGCATAAGCAAGCACAGTTAGCGGCCGACCCATAATGCCAAAAAAGGGCCTTGCCCCTTATGTCCCTTATTCCAGAAAGTTACCCAAGAAGTAAGGAAGCTAAGCTGTTTAAGTAAGAGTTACCACCCGAGTCCATATGCAAACCAAAGGAAGTTTGGTTTGAGTTGATTTCAAAGGTAATTTAGAGTTTAGAACATTCATCAACTAAGGAATAGTTGAATTGGTAAAGAATTGCTAGATAACTTAGAGTTCGGTACAAAAATGTAGGATAGTACAATGACATTGGAGAACGAAGATCAAACAACAGTTATTAGTAACTGAATAAACAACATTACAGACTTTGAATAACCAATGTAATCTCGTTTGAAGTAAAGAAATAAAGATTAACTAATTTGCTCAACAATAAATGAGAGTTAAAGAATTCGCATGACAATAAATCGTTAAATAAGAGGTTAGGGTTAGAGAATTTGCATAAGTATAACGTAATAAAGTGAAAAGTAACCTTCTTTGAATAATAAAGTAGCAAAGGTTAGGAACTTGCCCTCGTCGTGTAGGTTAAACAATCACTACTCACATTCACCACAAGTCTTACACATACCATATGTATTGATAATACACATTAGTTACACTAATATTAGTTTTAATATAGCTCACTAATAACATCACATCTTTTCATAAACATCACTATTTAGCTTTATTACAACTACTTAAGTGATCAAGTCATTGCACCACATACACATTAACAACTTGATATAACATCCTATTACATGTCCAACACGTTACTGTTAGGTTATACTAATACACAAAGGATTGCACTTGTATCCGCGCATTCCGACGCCCTCCGATGGCCTCCAAATACACAACAGTCCTAAAGATGACTATTTTGACCCTTCATAACGATTTCAAATTGAAAAACATAAAGAATAAAAGTTATAGGTCTACTCATCCTCGTTCCGGGTCATCTTGAATCGTATCAATCGGAGTTCGTATGAAAATATTATGCTCATTTTAGTAAACTATGTCCGGTCAGTTTTTTTCCCAAAATTTTGTCTTGACAGAATACCTTCAGCTGGGGGGCGGGTGTTTTTACACTAGGGGGCTCGCCGGGGCGGGGGTCTTTGCTACGACTTCGCGATTTCAGCTTTAGAACACTACGGAAAGCCAAATTAGGCCTCCAAGCTCCTTTCTAACAACCATACCAACCTACCCAATGCATTATAGGTTTACAGAAACATAATCTAATATTTCTAACGCATTTCTAGCCATCTAAACAACATAAACATCCAAATTATAACCATTAATTTTCACTATTTTTGCTAAAGCTTCACTTTTTGAAGTTTCAGTGAAAAATCATCATTGTGACTTTTGTTTTCAACCAAAACAGTTAATTCAACATACTATGCTTATGTTTATTCATCCTCTTTCAAATTCAATAGTCAATTTATAAATTAAACAACTAATTAGACCTTAATTTTATTTTAAACTAAGCCATATTCATATATTTTCATATAAACACTCTGTAATATAGTTTTCTTCTCAAAAATACATACACACATGACTTAGTTTATCTATACTCATATATAACTTATGAAAACAACCTTTTAACAAACAATTATCATAAAAAGCTATATACACAAGAAATTCATTCGCTGAGGGGTTCAAAACATACCATATGATTATGAGTCACGAACTTACCATATGCTTTAGTTTTAAGAACCAAACCTAATCTCAATATCATCTATCTTAATCTAAAAACAAAAACCTCTAACTATCAAATATATACATGAGAAAAGAATCACCTTTTCACCACATATACATTGATAGCGCGATACCGATATTCTAATGATTATCAATGTGATAAACCAAGTATATGCACAAAACCTCTGCCCACACAAATGTTTTTACGACTTAGTCACCATATGAGTCCTCAGTTGAAAACCCACCTAACATTACCTTACTCTTAAATTATTTTAACTTACCCATAACTTGCTCAATGCGGATTCCTCGTATGACATTATCAAAAACTTCTCATGCGCTTAGCACGCCTTCCGATGTTTGGACTTCCTTTTAGTATGGCAATCAATTTGCAAACGATATGATATACCTATTTCTAATTGCGTTCCACACGTTCTTGCAAACCCTTTTGAAAATTCGATGTAAATCGTGAATCTCGATTCAACACAATTGACACAGAAACATTGTGTCTTGTAACAATTTCATAACTTCACACACTGCTCGATATGTAATACGATAACTTTGACAAACCAAAAATCTACCGCTATGTCTTGCCACCAATAGTAATATCGAAGGCAATATATAATTTCGTGCTTCCTAGTTGATTCAATATATAAATTTTATGAAAAACTTCATTTTTAATTCCTGGTATTAGCGAAACCTAGTTTCTTCCTTCTAACTTCAACTATCCTTTAGTATCGAATTTTGAATTGACACTACCTTCATCTGAATAGTCTTCCTTAACTCTATCCAACAAAGTTGTACTGTTTTTCATTTGAAAAGCTTCTCCTCTGCCTTTTCATATATCTTACCTCCTACCACCACTTAGTCATTTCTATTATGAACCCATTTTGCACAGTTAAAAAAAATAACTACTACCCTTTTTTTTATATCTCACCCTACTACTCAAAAATAACATCGTTAAATCCTCAGGGCAATCACTAATACCTCTACTCTAAATCGTGAGTCAAATACCCTTTCACATAAAAATTTTAATTGACGCGATGCATAAGAAAAGACCATGTCGTTCTGCCTAAACACACCGCCTAATACTTTGTATGATGCGTTGCTATACAACACAAAGTTTTCTGTACTATCTGGTAGAGACAACATAGGTGCCATACTAAATTCTTCTTCAATTCTTGAAAAATCACTTCATAATTTCCTGCCCATATAAATTCCACCGATTTCCTCGTCAATTTAGCTAACTAAGTAACTATCTTGCTCTTCACATAACCCACATATTATGTTCTTAATAACTTCTTGTTTTACAACATCGATAAATAACTCTACCGTACAGACGTCTTGTAACTAAAAGAATAAAATACTACCTTTGACTTCCTCAGAGTCTTAAGGTTTATGCGCTTTCTATGACAATTACTTATCACCACATGGTTTAACACGTGGCCTTTAATACAACACGAAATTTCTACACACCAACGTAAAATGAATCATTATTCACACTTTCTATATTTAGGGAATAGTCTAACTCTTCCCGAAGCGAATCTAGTTTCTAAACGAATTCATCAGGCATAAATTAACAAGTGGCGGTTAAATTAAATAACACGCAGCCGTATAGATAACTGATTGGAGCCATACCTTACATTGCATTCTGGATCTTCATGTTGGATGATTGTTCAGTTGGTCGATACGGCGGAGTTGACTCTACAATAACCAGTTTGCCAATGCTTCCTTTGCTTCCACTTGCTTTTTCTACCGCTTTCTTTGGACAACCTCGAGCCAAGTGCTCATTCGATTCACACGTGAAGCAGGCTCTCTTTCTCGGTCTTGAAAATTTTGGTGCAATGTGATCCTTCGATCCACAATTAAAGCACACCCTTTTTCCCCTCAAACAAACACCTACATGTTTCTTTCCGCAGTTGCTACACGCCTCCACCTTCTTCTTTTCCTTCCCTTGCTGATTTTCAACATTAATATTATTGTCCCGCTTTCTTTTCTGAAAGTTCTGGGTATGACTATCACCCACCTTATCATCTTCACTCTTCTTTCCCTCTCGCTTTGATTGTATGCCAACAGATATTACCTTCCCCCCGTCTATATCAATCGTTCTTTCCAACCCCATTGTAAATGAATTTGGTTGGAACATCGAGATTTGATTATACAGCCAGAAATTCAGTTGATTTGCCAAAGCTCCTACCAAAGAAATTCACCAACTGTATGTACCTTTGGATTTACGTTAGCTTCCCTATTGTATGCATTTTCCTTGGGGCTCTGTTGACGACGTCTTGTCTTCTTCTAGGCGGCATCTTCTTCGCTTTAAAACTTGAACTATTAGATCATCGTTCATCCACACATTAACATTTTCAAACTTATCTTAACCACTTATAGATAACACATAATATTTCTTAATAAAAAAATGATAATACTTTATTCATTTATTACATCACCACATCACAAAATAGCCACAGTGCTATTTATATTATTTATCCCGAAATAATAAAATTCTAGGATTCATCACATCTCACTATTTAATTCAAAATTTAGGATTTACATCTATTAACTTTTTTTTTTAACTTTTTTTTTTTATGTTTTATATATCATCTTATTATTTTTCTTGCAATCTACAAGAACAGTCTACGTTGTACAGCTTCATTTCGCTCTTGCTCCACTATACGAATCATTAGGAGAGTAGAAGATTAAATGCTAAGTTCCATCATTCGTTTGGCATTCTTCAACTTGTCTTCAACACGATTTTTTGCGCTAGAAGCCTTCATCCATGCGTCCTCGACTTTACGCTAGCTTTTTCGACTCCTTTCCCTAGCCATTCTGCAAGTAATCTCAATAATAACTAATAACTATCCTCTTTAATACTTTAACTGAGATAATCTCTACTCTACATCTACAAGTCGTGCGGTAAAGTCTTGAGTCACAACATCTTTTTACGCTAGCTCTATGGCTTTCCTAACTCTTCTTACTCATACTTCATATTTACCTTCTAAAATTCATCTTCCGAATCAAACTCAAGCTCATACCCAAGTTCTACAACAAAAATCCACGGGTATGGCTTTCCCAATACCAACCATACTCAAACTATATAACTTCTCAGGGCTCATAATCCCTATCTTCCTTCATCAATCTCTCTAACAACAAAATTTTAATAAATCCACAACTTGATATGTATAATACTTGCTACTCCTAAGTACTCACGAGCACATAAGTCATTAACACATAAGCACATAAAGTCTTTTATCATTTTATCTTCAATGAATTTCCTTAACTCATTCCTTAGAACTCGATAAGAGTTTATCACCTCTATATTTTCGATCTCCTAGAAGGTTATAGCCTAAGGTTTCCCCACCTAAGGTTCATAACCTAAAGCTTTGATACCAACTTGTGACACCCCCAAATCTGGGTAATTCAATTCCACTGATTAGGTGTTCATTATCCAATAAAATCATAACTAACTACCCATAAACAAAGGATATAATTAAACTCAAAAGTTTAAACAATCAATCTCCCATTAAAGGGTTACATAATCTAAAATAAATCCCAGGTCATCTAACCTTTATTACAATCATCAGCGGAAAATTAAAACATGATCATAATTACATCTATAATATAAGCTTCATAAATAAAAGGTAAATTAAACGTTGTCGTCTAATCAAGCATTTTGTCCCTGCCCTTGCTTGTAGAAAGCTCTTCAAACTTCTTAACTTCATCTGCATTATTTTGTGCAAGAGTGAGCAAACAATTGTCTACAAGAAGGATAATATACAATAACATTTTATGAAAGACAATTAACTGGGCTTTCGATGGTAAAGTGTTTTTACCAGAACAATAAACTTTAATTCAACAACTATGAGTTCAAAGGAATAATGAACGTTAAGTTAACAATAGATATCAACGTCAAAGAATACACTGAGGATCACAAGACCACGAACTATACTCTAGGTCTCAAGTATTTCTACTTTAACCTTTAACAGTCTAAAAGACTATAATCATCATCTATGTCATAGGTTAACAGGTGTTTCTAATGTAACCTTTAACAGTTTAAACGACTATACTTGACCATCATCCCGCATCTCAGGTGATCAAATTTTGTCAGACTATATATTACAAGAAACATTTTAACGCTTATCACAGTATTTCTAAAATAATCCCCTAATAATAGGGATGTTCATCTCAGCTTAGATTATCAGGTTCCGAACCAAATGAAGTTTGGTTGGGAATTAGCTTCCAAGGAATTCTAGATCTTTAGAATGCTCATCAACCAAGTACTGGTTGAATCAGATAGAAACAAATAACTATTCAAGAGTTTGATTATAATATCTTCATGAACAAGGTATATCGATGAATCAATAAGAGCTAGAGTATTAACAATTTCTAAATTGAACAAATATTATTATCGACAACATGCTTTCAAAATTTGTGAAGTGAACGGAGCGATAGACTAGGGCTACCTTTCTTTCTTAGAGCTACTGAGCTACTGAGCTACGAGTTTAGAGCTAGAGCTACTGAGCTAAGGAGCTACTGAGCTCACCTCCCCGAGGGGGGACGAATCAGGATCAACTAGGACAGAAATAAAGCATTGGGTCGAACTCTTCTTTGGTGTCAAGGTAATAGCTATGAATAGTCATCGACTTTCGGGAAGGGGTAGAAGAATGGGACCTATTATGGGACAGACAATAGTAGCCTGATCGGATTGATTGAAACAAGATTCTGGGAAGGGATGGGACTGTTGGGAAGGCACTAGACAAACCCAGACAAAGTCAAGCGTACTCAAAACCAGCATAAGCAAGCACAGTTAGCGGCCGACCCATAACGCCAAAAAAGGGCCTTGCCCCTTATGTCCCTTATTCCAGAAAGTTACCCAAGAAGTAAGGAAGCTAAGTCATTTAAAGTAAGAGTTACCACCGAAGTCCATACGCAAAACCAAAGGAAGTTTGGTTTGAGTTGATTTCAAAGGTAATTTAGAGTTTAGAACATTCATCAACTAAGGAATAGTTGAATTGGTAAAGAATTGCTAGATAACTTAGAGTTCTTTTACAAAATGTAGGATAAGACTGATGACATCGAGAACGAAGATCAAACAACAGTTATTAGTAACTGAATAAACAACATTACAGACTTTGAATAACCAATGTAATCTCGTTTGAAGTAAAGAAATAAAGATTAACTAATTTGCTCAACAATAAATGAGAGTTAAAGAATTCGCATGACAATAAATCGTTAAATAAGAGGTTAGGGTTAGAGAATTTGCATAAGTATAACGTAATAGTGAAAAGTAACCTTGTTGAATAATAAAGTAGCAAAGGTTAGGGAACTTGCCTCGTGCGTAGGTTAAACAATCACTACTCACGTTCACCACAAGTCCTACACATACCATATGTATTGATAATACACATTAGTTACACTAATATTAGTTTCAATATAGCTCACTAATAACATCACATCTTTTCATAAACATCACTATTTAGCTTTATTACAACTACTTAAGTGATCAAGTCATTACACCACATACACATTAACAACTTGATATAACATCCTATTACATGTCCAACACGTTACTGTTAGGTTATACTAATACACAAAGGATTGCACTTGCATCCTCGCATCCCGACGCCCTCCGATGGCCTCCAAATACACAATAGTCCTAAAGATGACTATTTTGACCCTTCATAACGATTTCAAATTGAAAAACATAAAGAATAAAAGTTATAGGTCTACTCGTCCTCGTTCCGGGTCATCTTGAATCGTATCAATCGGAGTTTGTATGAAAAAGTTATGCTCATTTTAGTAAACTATGTCCGGTTAGTTTTTTTTTCCCAAAATTTTGTCTTGACAGAATACCCCCACTCAAGCGGTGTTTTAAACTAGGGGCCCGGAGGTGGGGTCTCTGCTACGACTTCGCGATTTCAGCTCTAGAACACTACGGAAAGCCAAATTAGGCCTCCAAGCTCCTTTCTAACAACCATACCAACCTACCCAATGTGTAATTGGTGTTTACAGAAACATAATCTAATGTTTTTTAACGCGTTTCTAGCCATCTAAACAACATAAACATCCAAATTAGAACCATTAATTTTCACTATTTTTGCTAAAGCTTCACTTTTTGAAGTTTTAGTGAAAAATCATCACTGTGACTTTTGTTTTCAACCAAAACAGTTAATTCAACATACTATGCTTATGTTTATTCATCCTCTTTCAAATTCAATAGTCAATTTATAAATTAAACAACTAATTAGACCTTAATTTTATTTTAAACTAAGCCATATTCATATATTTTCATATAAACACTCTGTAATATAGTTGTCTTCTCAAAAATACATACACACATGACTTAGTTTATCTATACTCATATATAACTTATGAAAACAACCTTTTAACAAACAATTATCATATAAAGCTATATACACAAGAAATTCATCTTTACAAAAACTTTATAGAGAACTTTTGGAGAAGAAGATAACCATAGCTTTTAGAAAAAATAGGAGCAAGATGATACCTTAATTTAGAAGAAGATGATGGCTATTCTCAAGCTTCTTCTCTTTATCAAAACCTTCTTTCTCTCAACTTTTCTTTGTATTCTTCTTCTTCTTCTCCTCTTTCTTCTTCTGAGTCTTTCTCCTAACCCTATATATTATAGGTAATAATATATGTATTAAGTATATAATATAATTATAACTTTAACTGACATCATTTTTTTCCCTTAAACTCAAAAGCCATAAGGCTTGTTTGGCTAACTAACTAAAAATTAACCCATTAAATCTTACACCTTGTTTGGTAAACCTAATTAAAATAAATTAATTAATCCATATACCTTGTTTGGTAATACATCATTAGATTAAAGACTTAATATGCATTAAGACTTGTTTGGCCAAAACTAAATTAAACTCCTTTAATTTATTTTAATAACTCCTTTATATTAAGGTTATTTGTCACCCTTTTATTTAATTAAATTTTAATAATCAATTTAATTAATTCTAATACTAATTTATTAAATTATTTTAACACATAAATCAATTATAACTTTATTTAATCAACTAACACTTCATTTTATCTACAAATTCAATTCAAAATATAATAATTCATTTAATTATTATAAACTCTCTAACTTAACTATTAAATTAAATTAGAATATTATCTCATAACAATTAATTTTCTTAACTCCTGAATTATTTACTTAACAAATAATTAACTAAATCAAATCAGATCAAATTAAACAATTATTTATTCAACAATAAACATATCCATTAAATACTTATATAATTCAATAAATATTTAATATAACACTTTAAATTTCTGGAATGTTACATATACTCAAAGAAAACTTGCACTACGCTCAAAGCTTTCTTAAACTCTAAAGGAATACGCTCAAGATTATAGAAGAAGAACTCTCTCTATAGTTTCTCTCTCTAGAGTTTCAGTGAATTCGTAAGAAATAATGAAGGAATGAGCTTCTTCTATTTATAGAAGAATGAACTGCATAGTAACTAATTCATGAACGGTCCAGATTGATTTACTTTAAATAGACGGTCCAGATTGGTTTACAATAAAATATAATATATTCTATTTATAATCTAATAAAACGAATAACTTTATAAAAGATTTTACTATGCAAACACTATGCAGGCACTATGCAAACACTATGCAGGCACTCTACAAACACTATGCATAATAAAATATAATATATTCTAATTATTGTCTAATAAAACAGATAACTTTATAAAAGTATTCTGTTTTATATAAAAAGATTTTACTATTAGTTTAATAAAACGAATAACTTTATAAAAGTATTCTGTTTTATATAAAAAGCTTTTCTGTTTTATTACATTAATAATACCAATAAAACAAAACTCATCATCATTATTATAATTCACAATATTAATCGACCAGGTCGTTCCTAGAAAAGAGGGCTTTCCAATAAGGATTTCTCCCCATCATGCCTTGATTAGGTGACCAAACCTCTCATTGATGTAACTTAGACATCGTTAATATTGCAAATAATAATATTAATAACTTTGTCATCTCAATTATTGATTATAAAATATTGACAATAATTGAATTAATTAACGTGAGATACTATGCAGCAATTACTGTAACAATAATTGGACAAAACTGAGTGACTTCTCACGTAAGCATCAATAATCAATACCGCGTGCTACTGTGCAACTACGCATATTACTATACTTTTAACACCGGGTGTTTCAACAGTTAATGGTAAAACTTCCGCGGTTATTTTCATAAAGTATTTTTGTCGTTTTCCCAATCCGACAATAATTCCGTTGTGGGGTCCTTCAATGATTGTGCCATTGTACGAATATTCCGTGTTAAAACGAATATTCCCTGACCAATCGAATATTATATAACAACTTGCGTTCTTTGCAAAATTTATAAATATTACCCACAACTATAACATTATATTAAATTCATTCCATAATATTCAAAAATGATATTTATAGAAAATTCATCTTTATTCATAAAAGTTAGGGTCTTACAACCTCCCCTTCTTATGAAATTTTGCCCTCGAAATTAGGGTTCGTACCTGGTATGTCGAAGAGGTAAGGATACCTTGATTTCATTTCAAATTCTAACTCCCAAGTCATTTCCTCAACATCGTGGTTTCTCCACAAAACTTTGACTTGAGGTATAACCTTGGAGTGTAGAATATGTTCCTTCTTATCCAAGATTTGAACAGGAACCTCTTCATACGTCAAATCTTCCGCTATTTCGTCTAATTCTAACTCAATAATGTGGTTCGGGTCTTCCACATATTTACGTAACATGGATATGTGAAAAACGTTATGAACACGAGACATACTTGGCGGTAAAGCGAATCTATAGGCCACAGTTCCTACTCGATCGAGGATTAAAAATGGGACGATGAATCGAGGATTGAGCTTTTCTCTCTTTCCAAATCTCGTAACTCCTTTCCATGGAGCAACACGTAACAACACATGATCTCCTATATCGAATTCAACGTCCTTTCGATGAAGATCAACATAACTCTTTTGTCGATCTTGTGAGGTTTTTATACGTTGTCGGATCATTTGAATCTTTTCCGTAGTCATACGTACCAACTCTGGTCCCAACAACGTTACTTCGCCCACCTCATCCCAGCATACTCGAGAACGACACTTTCTTCCATACAACGCCACAAATGGAGCCATGCCAATACTTGCTTGATAACTGTTGTTGTAGGAAAACTCCACCAATAGTAAGAACTTATCCCAACTTCCCTTGAAGTCAAGGACACAGAGTCTTAATAAATCTTCAAGAGTTTGAATAGTCCTCTCCGACTGCCCGTCCGTCTGAGGATGATATGTCGAGCTAAATCAGAATCAAATGCGCCCATAGCTTTTCTGCAAACTAACCCAAAATCGTGAAGTGAATCTTGGGTCTCGATCGAAACTATGGATACCGGCATACCATGCGATCTTACAATCTCGTTTATGTACATACGAGCAAGACGTTCAAGTGTATAAGTTTCTCGTATCGGTAAGAAATGAGCAGACTTGGTCAATCTATCAACAATGACCCAAATTGCATCTATGCCTTGAGAAACCTTGGGAAGACCAGTAACGAAATCCATGGTAATGTGCTCCCACTTCCATTCTAGAATTTCAAGTGGTTGCAATGGAACTTTTGGTACTTGATGCTCCGCTTTAACTCGTTGACAAGTTAGACACCTTGAGATAAACAACGCTATCTCTCTCTTTATATTGCCCCACCAAAATGTATGTCAAGATCATGATACATTTTGGTACTCCTGTGATGGATTACCAAATGGTACTCCGCCTCCATCATGATTTTATAATTTAAATCAGGGTCGTTAGGAACACAAAGTCTGGAGTTGACTCGAAGTATTCCTACTTCATCGATTCTTGCTTCGCATAGCACCTTCTTGCACTTTCTTCCTCATACGCGCGACGACTTCAGTGCTCAGTAGCTTGAGCGAATTTTAACTTTATCAATTAAAGTCGGTTCTACTCGTATATTTACCATCATCACATGGGTCCCTGGATTCTTTAACTCTATCTCCATCCTTTGCAAGTCACACAAAATGGGCCTTTGTGTTGACAATATCACACTCGTACTTGCATATGATCTTCTACTCAATGCGTCAGCTACCACGTTCGCTTTTCCAGGATGGTATTGGATGGTATGATCATAATCTTTCAACAGTTCAAGCCAACATCGTTGTCGCATGTTGAGTTCCTTTTGAGTGAAGAAATATTTGAGGCTTTTATGATCCGTAAAGATCTCCACCTTCTCCCCATACAAGTAATGCCTCCAAATTTTAAGTGCAAAGACAACAACTGCTAACTCTAGGTCATGAGTAGGATAATTCCTCTCATATTCTTTGAGTTGTCTTGAGGCATAGGCTATGACTTTCCCATGTTGCATGAGAACACATCCCAACCCTTTGCCCGAAGCATCACTATAGATGACAAATCCCTCCGAGCCAGATGGTATTGTCAGAACAGGTGCTGAAATGAGTCTCCTCTTGAGTTCTTGAAAACTCTTCTCACATTCTTCGTTCCAATCAAACTTTGTATCTTTTCGAGTCAGCTGAGTTAATGGAGTAGCTATTCGAGAAAATCCTTCCACGAATCTCCGATAATAACCAGCTAAGCCGAGAAAGCTACGTACTTCGGTCACTGATTTAGGTTGCTCCCAGCTTTGAATTACTTCAATCTTTGCCGGGTCAATAGATATTCCATGACTTGATACTACGTGCCCAAGGAATGCTACTTCCTCAAGCCAGAACTCACATTTCTTCAACTTGGCATAAAGCTTGTATTCACGAAGCTTTTGGAGTGTCAGCCTCAAGTGTTGCTCATGATCTTCACGACTTTTGGAATAAATAAGGATGTCATCAATAAAGACGACCACAAAGTGATCCAAATATTCCTTGAATACTCGGTTCATCATATCCATGAAGGCAGAAGGAGCATTAGTCAATCCAAAGGACATGACTAGGAATTCATAATGCCCGTACTGAGTTCTGAAAGCCGTCTTCGGAATGTCATCTGTTCTAATCTTTAATTGGTGATATCCGGAACGAAGATCAATCTTTGAAAAGAATTTGGCTCCTTACAACTGGTCAAACAGGTCATCAATACATGGCAATGGGTACCTATTTTTGATGGTGACATGATTCAACTCCCGATAATCAATACAAAGTCGCATACTCCCATCTTTCTTCTTCACGAATAGAACAGGAGCACCCCAAGGAGAAGTACTAGGATGAATAAAGCCAATGTCTAACAATTCCTGCAGCTGGGTCTTTAACTCTTGAAGTTCAATAGGAGCCATTCGATACGGGGCTTTGGAAATGGGTTTTGTACCGGGTTCAAGGTCGATACAAAATTCAATTTCATGCTCTGGGGGTAGGCCAAGAAGTTCTTCAGGGAATACGTCAGGGAATTTATTAACAATAGAAATATCATTCAAAACTGACGTATTTTTGTTTAGATCCGTGACATGAGCTAAGAAAGTTTGACATCCGTTTTTCAATAAACGAATAGCTTTATGGCTTGAGATAACCGTGATTGATTTTAATGGTTTGGTCGCTTGAATTCATATAATAGGTTGATTAGGAATATGAAAGCTAACAACCTTAAAAAATAATCAATTTTAGCATGATAAATAGTTAACCAATCAATCCCTAGAATCACATCAAATGCAAGTACTTTCAATGAAATAAGATCAACAGGTAATGTGAGGGTACCGATTTGAACCAAACAAGACTTATAAACAGTGGATGTAATGAAAGTTTCTCCCAACGGAGTTTCCACAGATAAGTCAAAGTCTAATTTCTCCGGAGTCAAATTTAATCGTTGAGCGCAAGTAGGAGAAATAAAAGAATGGGTAGAACCGGTATCAAATAAAGTATAAACTTCGCTAGAGTTTATGATAAGCTTACCCATGATGACCTCATTCGGGTTCCTTGGTTTCTGGGAGGTCACAACAAACGCTCTCCCTTGCACTACCGCCTTTGACTTTTCTAGGACGGCCTTTGGTGCCTCCATCCTAGCTGAACTTGTCTTCGGTGAACGATAAAATCGGGCTAAGTGACCTTCTCTTCCACAATTATAACATGCTTTGGACGGCATCGCGCAGTTTGGACTGATGTGTCCCTCCCCTCCGCATTTGAAGCATATGATAGGTGGTCGTTCTCCTTCCTTAACAACGGGTGATGGTGCTGACATCTTTCCATCATTGTTGAATCTCCTCTTCTTGAAATGTCCATTCTTATTGTTTTGGCCCTGATTACCACCGAAGTGGTTACCACTTCTGGCCTGTTGATTCCCTCCACACTTGTTGTCACCGCTTTGATGACTGCTCTCACTGGTATTATCATTTTGCCAGCTGCTCTCTTTTGGTTGCGTTGACTCGTTATCGTGCTCTACTAACTAAGCCCTATTTACAACATCTGAATACAAACACAGTTTATGAGAAATAAGATGTTGACGTATCTTCGGCTTTAAACCTCTTAAAAACATCCGCGTCATTCTCTCTTCATTATCCACCAAGTGGGATGCAAACCGAGACAACTCGGCAAACTTAGCTTCGTACTGCGACACGGTCATATTATTCTGCTCCAACTTGATGAACTCTACCTCTTTTATGTGACGAATACTTTCGAGAAAGTACTTGTCATTGAATAGTTCTTGGAACTTCTCCCAAGACATCTTCAATGCGGTAGGTTGAGTACGCTTTACCGATTCCCACCAGTAATCTGCCTCTCCTCGCAACATAAAGGCGGCAAAGGGAACCTTTTGCTCCTCGGAGCATCCCAAGACATCAAATATCTTGGTGATCTGCTTTATTCATGCTTCCGCCTTAAGTGGTTTTGGCTCTCCAATAAACTCCGGTGGTCCCACTCCTTGAATCGCTATTTAGCGGTGACCATTCCGAGAGTTTCCAGTGTTTCCACCTACATTTTGGACAGGAGCCGCTCTCGCCTGCTATTGCATGAATTGCATAGAGCCTCTGAACATTCCATCATTCATCATTTGGTCAGTGTTGTTGTTTGAATGAGGATTGTCGCCTTCCTGATGCACATTATCCTCGATTATTGATATGTGGTGAATCAACGATCGCTTTGTGCTCCATTGCTATTCTCAACATTCTCGGATGTCATTTTCGAATCTTGCCATAAAACAAAGGTTAATTGACATATAACATATTATCCCTATATTCTGACTGACCAATTAAATACCAATTAAACTTAGGTAGGTCATACTAGCGAAGGAATTCCCCGTCTCTCCCCTCCTAGTTCTATTCTCACATCTTAGTCAGGGATCATATCCCTAAGCTTTGATACCAACTGTGACGCCCCCAAAATCGGTATACATCACCTATTCTGAGTCGCCAAATACATGGTACAAAATTCAAATACAACTTAATTATACAACAGTCGTGTAAAATACGACTAAACATATGCTGTGAGTTTTAATACAAATATTGTCATCTAGACAATATACAAACTCAATGGGGTCCTCATTACATTTATTATCACACTATTTCATAAAATAGTGAAGACTACTAATGTTATTATCTGGACCATCACTCTGTTCCTCGACTAGTCCCTGCTACGTTCTCATTTCCTGAAGAGAACAATGAAAGTAAAAAGGTGAGCTCAACTAGCCCAAGAAGAAATATTATGACTAAGATAATGCAAAATAAATTATCATTAGGCCTTAACCAGTGTTAAACTGATAAAATATAACAAACATCAAGTTTAATGCTGCAATGAACAAGCAATCCATTAGAAGAGTCAAGTAGAGAATAAAATCTACTATCTTCTATGATTAAAAAGGTTTTTCATGACTTTTATCGCTGAGACTCAGCTTAATAAATAATCCACATCATCCCTACACTACGGCCAAGGATATTCATTAGTATCACGACCACAAATTGTCCATGCACTACGGGCCAAGGATATTCCTATATTCATCAATGGTCATGATCATGCCAACAACTGTCCATCAATGCACTACGGGTAAATGAGGACTTTTTCCACATCATTTGTAACATTACGGTCATGATTACTCCGAATAATCCCTGGTCATAATCATACCAAGTCCATCTATGCACTATAGGCCACAGATGACTTTCAACATAATATAAACATGAGGATGATGACAATGATATAAGAATTCAATAAAACAAGTTCAAGAATTAATTTATCCAGTAACTAATAATGTCCAAATTGTCAACATGGTACTTCTTTGTAGAGTAACACTCAAGAATGCTCAGAAGAATATTTCCATGAAAAGATACTGGATGAAGCGCAAATATCAAGGATATTCCACTAATTTCATGGAGTATAGAAGTCAAAACTTTAACCAACTGAGTATAATAAAGAATGGAATAACAAAATAAATCACCAGGCATGCGATAGACCACACGCATCGACGGAGTTATTCCAATGAATAATAAATAATGGAACCGGTCATGCGTAAATGCGCATATATTCAATCGGATATTCCAATGAATAATAAATAATCTTCAACCAGTCATCCAGTAAACGCATCGACGTGATGTTCCAACAGAATAATAAATAATGGAACCAGTCATGCGTAACGCATGCAGACATGATGTTCCAATGTAATAATAAATAATGGAATAATGTAAGAATTTCACCAAGTATAGGGTATCCAGCATTATACAAAAGTTATTCCAATGTAATAATAAAGAATGGAATAACAAAAGAATTTCACCAATAAGAAAGAAGGAATACCCCTAACGAGTACAACGTAAAAGAAGAGTATTTTGACTAGTAGGGCGAGGATATACTCAAAGAAAAGTTGCACTACGCTCAAAGCTTTCTTAAACTCTAAAGGAATACGCTCAAGATTATAGAAGAAGAACTCTCTCTAATAGTTTCTCTCTCTAGAGTTTTAGTGAATTCGTAAGAAATAATGAAGAAATGAGCTTCTATTTATAGAAGAATGGACTGCATAGTAACTAATTCATGAATGGTCCAGATTGATTTACTTTAAACGGACGATCCAGATTGGTTTAAAATAAAATATAATATATTCTATTTATAATATAATAAAATGAATAATTTTATAAAAGATTTTACTATGCAAATACTATATGCGAGCACTATCTGAACACTATCTGCAACTATATGCAAACACTATACGAACACTTATCTGAAACATTATACATAATAAAATATAATAAATTCTAATTATTGTCTAATAAAATAGATAACTTTATAAAAGTATTCATTTTATATAAAAAGATTTTACTATTAGTCTAATAAAATGAATAACTTTATAAAAGTATTACATTTTATATAAAATCTTTTCTGTTTTATTACATTAATAATACAAATAAAACAAAACTCATCATCATTATTATAATTCACAATATTAATCGACCAAATCGTTCCCGAGAAAGAGGGGCTTTCAATAAGGATTTCTCCCCCCATTGGTAGCGCAATTAGGTGACCAAACCTCTCCTTGATGAAACTTAGACATCGTTAATATTGTAAATAATAATATTAATAACTTTGTCATCTCAATTATTGATTATAAAATATTGACAATAATTGAATCAAATAACGTGAGATACTATCGCAGCAATTCTTTGTAATAATAATTGGACAAACCGGGTGACTTCTCACGTAAGCATCAATAATCAATACTGGTGTATCTTTGCACTTCACGCCAGATTCTCGCACTTTTAACACTGGGTGTTTCAACAGTTAACGGTAAAACTTCCGCTGTTATTTTCATAAAGTAGTTTTGTCATTTTCTCAATCCAATAATCATTCCGTTGTGGGGTCCATCAATGATTGTGCCATTGTACGAATATTCCCTGTTAAAATGAATATTCCCCGACCAATCCAATATTATATAACAACTTGCGTACTTTGTAAAATTTATAAATATTACCCACAACTATAACATTATATCAAATTCATTCCAATTATTCAAAAATGATATTTATAGAAAATTCATCTTTATTCATTGTTCTTAAATGTCCCTAGTCGAGTATTATTGTTGATGGGACAACAATGATGCATTGAGACTAGTATGTGGATTGACTAATGACCAAATCTCATTGGTCATAAATATATGAGATATTAAGTCAATGCATAGAGTACATGTTGAGAACGATGTCTTTGGGATGAACCCACCATGAGAATTCTATATGGAGCATTATGCGAAGTGTCATTAGCAATTCTCATAGTGACAATGATGTAATGGTCCTCCGGCACAAATCGCTATATTACTACACGAGAATTTATGTACTTTGATATCATCAAATGTCACCTTTAATAGGGTGGACTATAAAGGTGATTATTGGGTTCATCATGAATCGTGTGAGAAATATGAGTGATCTAGATGGAATTTAACCATCCTATATATTATGGGTGATATCCATAGGCCTCTTGATTGAGTAGGACTATGAAATGCATGGCCATGCTCAAATAGTGATTTGTTTCATATAGTCTACTCATTGATCAAGAAAACTCAGATTAAATTATGAAGAGTATGACACATTCCATGACTCGAGTTTAATCTAGGATATTAAGGTTAAAAGGATTAAATTACATTGAAACATTAGTCACGGAAAAGGTTGCATCGAATCATCAATCTTATTATTACTTGGGTAGCAGTGATGCATTACTAGATGCCGCTCACTGTTTATAATTTTATAATATGATTTTAAAATTATTGCTAACGTAATAATAACCTATAGGGTCACACACAAAGAACGTAATTAAAAGGAAATTAATTTAAATTGTAAAGATTTAAATATGTCAATATGATTGATATAATTTTTAATTACGAATTTAAATTAATAGGATAATTTATATATAGGTATATTAATTAAGTAAGACTTAATTAAGATATATATAAATTCATATTTTAATAATATTAGGTTTTGATTAATTCCTCCTAACTGCTATATATATGATATATATCAGTCACTTTAGGTTTTACGTCAAAATACAAAACCCTAGCCGCTCTTAGAGAAAGACTAGAGAAAACAGCTTCGAAAATCCTCATGGTGGCTAGTACCGCGGTTCCTTCTTCTGCAGATCGTAGGACGATTCGCGGAGCGTTCGTGTGGATACCTTAGAGACGCAGCTCGTTTGGATTGCGTTGGAGATTCGATCGTATCAATTCCAGTTTCTTAATTCGTGAATTGCGTTGGAGATTCGATCGTATCAATTTTAGTTTCTTAATCGGTATAATTTCTAACCTCTGAATTAATTGAATTTTTTCATATGGATCCTATTTTAGGGTTTCAAAATTGCTTTAAAAATTTTATTTCCGCTGTGCGTTTCTGTGCCGAAACCCCAACAGTGGTATCAGAGCTACTTACGAAAAGATTAATTCAGATTACGTGTTTTAATTGTATTCGATATATATGATATATGATGATGCATGTTTACCGATATGAAATTGAATATATGATATTCCATTGTATGTGTATTCTGGTAATATATATGATAATCATTTATTAATCGTATCTTTAATCGGTGGAATAACAATATAACTGTTCTAATCGGATTAGAAGCATGAAGAATCGTTTTAATATGATTAATCGAAACTTGACATATATGATAAATTCTGGGTGTACTGTTATTCGTTTTAATATGATTAAATCGAAACTGGACATATATGATTTGTTATTATGGGTGTTTTGGTGGATTAAAATGTATGATTCTGAAACCCCCCCCTTGGACCCCCTCGTCGTAGTGCACGATGGTCGTGTCCCCTATATGTTATATATAGTTTTCTTTAATTATATATAAATTGTTATGTACTTATTGTGATATATGCATGGTGCATGATTATGGCCTTTTGACCCATAGGTTAGTGGTTTTGGTTTTGAAATACGGCTTGCATGTCGTGCCTTTCTATAAATTCTAATGTAATATTCTCTTCTCATCTAAATCCCCTCGAATGTAACTCGAGGTTTCTTTATGTCATGTAATAATTTGTAATCGATGAAGATGACAAGATGGAGAACACGATGGAAAGATGATGATGAAGAGGAGGTACATGCATGATGAAGATCCAAGGAAGCTATTTATTTTAAGATCTTTTACCACCTTAGATTGACCTTCAATCTTTCATTAGCTTGAAAAGATTGACAGTGAATTAGGCCATAACTGTGACACATTTAATTTCGCACTTTATGTATGCTTGTATGTGATATGATATGATGAATAATGTGCATGCTTAATAAGATTAAAATTGGTGAGATCTAAATTAATTTATAAAATCCCTCAATAAAATATTAAGTCTAAATCAGATGCCTTCCAATGAATAACACTCATCAAGACCTTGATCAATAGATGTAGGTTTGCCAAAGCAAAGTACCCTATTTATCTAGGTAAGATGCGATAGGATAATTGTGATATCCAAACTGTTAAAATCATTGGGCCCGACTTAACTAAGTTATCTCAATAGGATTGTGGACTTAGAGGCATAGAGTTTGGTTGGTACCATTAGATGGACTAGAAACAAATGTTGTTTACCAAACTATCCAGGAGTTATATATGATATAATTGACAAGGGGTTGTCTACCTAAATAATTATGTTTTGAGAGAATAGCCAAAGCTAACTTAAGGCATAATGAAATATAGATCTTAGCTCACTAGAAAGATTTTAATAGAAAATGCTTTCCGAATTAATGGTGAGGGCTATTAATTTGAATAAAATAGTGGGAGGTATATTTTGAATGTACTATTATCAATTACATAATATCAACTCTGCAATTTGACTTATTATTTTTGCACTTATAAATTGTAGATATCATTGGCAAACAACAACAACACAAATAGTCTTTCATTACGATCAGTCCTTGAAAAGGACAAGCTGAGTGGAATTAATTTCATTGACTGGCATAGGAACTTGAGGATTGTCCTCAAACAAGAATGTAAAGTATATGTCCTTGATGGGCCCATTCCTGCAGCACCAGCTATCACGGCACCACGTGCGGAGCATAATGCTTACAAGAAGAATCAAGATGATGCTCTGAACGTGAGTTGTGTCATGCTAGCAACCATGAAAGCTGAGCTTCAGAAGCGACATGAGTTGATGGATGCTTATGAGATGATCGAGCATCTCAAGAAATTGTTCGAAGGGCATGCTCGACAGGAGAGGTATGATACAAGCAAGGCGTTGTATCACTGTAAAATGGGTGAACGTGATCCAGTTGGTCCACATGTGTTGAAAATGATTGGGTATATTGAGTACCTTGATAGGTTGGGTTTTCCAATCACTCCGGAAGCCCAAACTGACCTTGTTTTGCAATCTTTGAACAGCAGCTACTCTCAATTTGTTATGAACTATCTTATGAATGAAATTGAGAAACCTCTTACTGAGTTGTTGAGCATGTTAAGAACTGCCGAGAACAACATGAAAAAGGCAAGACCCGCTCCCATAATGATGGTGCAAAAGGGGAATGCTAAGGGAAATTGGAAAGACAAGAAGAAGATAGGATCTAAATCTTTTGCCAAACCCAATTCCAAAACCAAACAGGCTTTAAAACCTAAAGGTGGGGTGGGGTGGCTAAAGAAGGTGAATGTCACTTCATGGAAAACACGGACAACGGAAAAGGAACTGTATCATGCTTATCTGGAAGAAGTGAAGAAAAGGAAAGGAAGTACGACTTGATTCGGTATATATATGTTATAGAAGTCAACTTGTCTACTTCTACATCATGGGTATTGGATAGTGGATGTGGTTCTCACATTTGTGTTAATGTCTGCGGGACTCCAAAGGAGTAGGATTTTAAGCGAAAGGAGAGGTTGACCTACGAGTTGGGAATGGAGCAAAAGTTGCTTTGCCTTGGTAGTAGGAACTTATCATTTATCTTTTCCCACTGGGCTAGTTTTAGAATTAGAAGATTGTTATTTTGTGCCTGCTATAAGTAAAAACATTATTTCTGTTTCTTGTTTGGACAAGAAAGGTTTTTCATTTATAATAAAGAACAATCGTTGTTTGTTTTACTTAAATGATATTTGTTATGGTGTTGCACAATTGTTTAACGGTCTCTATATTCTTGATTTAGAAATGCCTATCTATAACATAAATACAAAATGATTTAAATCAAATGATTCAAATCCGATATATCTCTGGCACTGTCGTTTAGGCCATATAAATGAGAAACGCATATCCAAACTCCATAAAGATGGGTTCTTGGATTCATTTGATTTTGAATCATATGAGAAATGCGAGTCTTGTTTATTAGGCAAGATGACTAAAGCCCCTTTCACTGGACACGATGAATCCAACTAGCAATGTATTGGGACTTATACATAGTGATGTATGTGGACCCATGAGTTCGTTAGCAAGAGGTAGGTTTTATTACTTCATTACATTTACTGACGACTTTAGTAGATATGGATATGTGTATCTTATGTGACACAAATCCGAATCTTTTGAAAAGTTCAAGGAATTCAAGAATGAAGTTCAAAACCAATTTGGCAAAAGCATAAAAGCCCTTCGATCCGATCGAAGAGGTGAATACTTAAGCCAAGACTTTGATGACTTTCTAAAGGAGTATGGTATTATATCACAGCTCACTCCACCTGGAACACCGCAATGGAATGGTGTATTTGAGAGGAGGAATCGAACCTTGTTGGACATGGTACGATCAATGATGAGACATGCAGATCTTCCAATAAGCTTCTGGGGTCATGCCCTGAGGCATTTGCATTCACACTTAGCAAGTGTTCCTACAAAGATGGTTCAAGACACCATTTGAGATGTGGGTAGGAAACGTCCTAGTATGTATCGCTTTATGAAGATTTGGGGTTGCGAGGCGTTAAGTAAAAGCGTCTGGATTCTCGACAAGCTCGGACCCCAAATCTCGACAAATGTAATTTTGTGGGATACCCAAAGGAAACAAAAGGGTATTATTTCTACAAACCTTACGAGAACAAAGTGGTTGTTGCTCGGCGGTATTTTTATAGAAATAGAATTTGTCTCTAAAGGAAACAGTGGGAGGAAAGTAGAACTCTCAAGAAATTCGAGAACCACAAAATATCATTGAACTTTGAGTTGGACGTGAGCGGAAACCACAAGAAATTGTGGAAAGTGAACTGCTCAAATTACACAAGTTATTAAATAGATCTGGTAGGACACGCCAAGAGCACGAGAGATATATTATGGATATCTTGTGACTCAAAATGATGATGTGATGCTCATAGATCAAGATGAGCACCTTCTACCAAGAAGCTATGAATGGACCAGATTAGAGAAATGGCTTGAAGCCATGAAATGCGAGATGGACTCCATTTATACTAACCAAGTATGGACTTCGGTTGATCCACCCAAGGGTAAAACCAATCGGTGCAAGTGGGTTTTCAAGAAGAAAACCGACATGGATGGTAATGTACAAAAACCTATAAAGGCCGACTGGTAGCAAAAGGTTTCAAACAAATTCAAGGTGTTGACTATGATGAAATTTTCTCTCCAGTGGCAATGGTTAAATCCATCAGGATCCTACTTGCTATTGCAGCTTTTTATGATTACGAAATCTGGCAGATGGATGTCAAAACTGCTTTCCTTAACGAAAATCTCCTTGAGGATGTGTATATGACACAACTTTGAGGTTTTGTCACTCAAAGGATCTTTGGAAAGGTATGTAAGCTGCAATGATCCATTTATGGATTTAAGCAAGCCTCTCGGAGTTGGAATCTTCGATTTGATGAAGCAGTCAAAGAATTTGGCTTTATTAAAAATGAAGATGAACCTTGTGTATATAAGAAGGTTAGTGGGAGTCACATTGTATTCCTAGTATTATATGTTGATGACATATTAATTATTAGAATGACATTCCTTCCTTACAGGCTGTAAAAACATGGTTAGGAAAATGTTTCTCCATGAAAGATTTGGGCGATGCTGCCTACATTTTTAGGTATCCGGATCTATAGAGATAGATCGAGAAAAATGCTCGGCCTAAGTCAAAAAACATATATTGATAAAGTGTTGAAACGGTTCAGCATGCAAGAGGCGAAAAGAAGAAACTTACCCGTGACTCATGGTGTAAAGATCGCTAAGGCCCAATGTCCTAAATCACAAGATGATGAGGAGCGTATGAGAAAGATCCCTTATGCTTCGGCAATTGGATCTATCATGTATAGAATGATATGTACTCGTCCTGATGTCTCGTATGCTTTAAGCACGCATTTGAGATACTGATCGAATCGGTGAAGGTCATCGGACGATGAGAGAATATCCTCGAAGTACCGAAAAGGACTAAGGATTCATTCTTGGTATATGGATGTGAAAGACGAACTGGCGAAGAAGGGTTACACAAATGTTAGTTTCGGAATCGACAATGATGACTATAAGTCTCGGTCGGGTTTTGTGTTTTTCCTTAATGGTGGTGCTTTGTTAATGGAAAAGTTCAAGAAGCGAGAGCGATGGCGATTCTACAACAGAGAGTTTGAGTATATTCTTTTTCTAGTGCAAACCCGAGGAGGTCAGATGGATTAAAAAGTTCATCATCGAACTTGGTGTTGTTCCAACCATTGTTGATCCGGTTGCTTTATATCTTGTGATAATAATGGAGCCATTGCGCAAAGCAAGGAACCCGAGATCTCACCAACGATCCAAGTATATACTTAAGCGGTACCATCTCATCCGTGAAATCATTGATAGAGGAGATGTACATATAGGAAGAAGTGCTGCCAACAGATGATAATGTTGTTGCAGATCCATCGACCAAGGCTTTGTCGCAGTTAGACGAAATGCATGGCGGTCACACTAGTTCTATGGGTATTAGATATATGAGTGATTGGCTCTGAGTGCAAGTGGGAAGCTGTTGTTAGAGTTTATGCCTGAGGCCAATTGTTTGATATAATTGCTTAACGTTTTGATATTATATTTGATTGAATAAATATATGATTTTATTATGGTTTTATTTATTTGCGTAATATAATTGTTAACATAATAAAATTCCTTAGAATAGTGATACAAATTATATAGTTTCAAGTATGTGACTTGAACATGAGATTATATAATTACAATTAGTATCATTGTTCTTAAATGTCCCTAGTTGAGTATCATTGTTGATGGGACAACAATGATGCATTGAGACTAGTATGTGGATTGACTAATGACCAAATCTCATTGGTCATAAATATATGAGATATTAAGTCGATGCATAGAAATACATGTTGAGAACGATGTCTTCGGATGGACCCACCATGAGAATTCTATATGGAGCATTATGCGAAGTGTCATTAGCAATTCTCATAGTGACAATGATGTAATGGTCCTCCGACATGAAATAGCTATATTACTACACGAGAATTTATGTACTTTGATATCATCAAATGTCACCTTTAATAGGGTGGACTATAAAGGTGATTATTGGGTTCATCATGAATCGTGTGAGAAATATGAGTGATCTAGATGGAATTTAACCATCCTATATATTATGGGTGATATCCATAGGCCTCTTGATTGAGTAAGACTATGAAATGCATGGCCATGCTCAAATAGTGATTTGTTTCATATACTACACTCATTGATCAAGAAAACTTCAGATTAAATTATGAAGAGTATGACACATTCCATGACTCGAGTTTAATCTAAGATATTAAGGTTAAAAGGATTAAATTACATTGAAACATTGGTCACGGAAAAGGTTGCATCGAATCATCGATCTTATTATTACTTGGGTAGCGATGATGCATTACTAGATGCATTTCACTTTGCTTATAATTTTATAATATGATTTTAAAATTATTGCAACGTAATAATAACCTATAGGGTCACACACAAAGAACGTAATTAAAAGGAAATTAATTTAAATTGTAAAGATTTAAATATGTCAATATGATTGATAGAATTTTAAATTACAATTTAAATTAATAGGATAATTTATATATAGGTATATTAATTAAGTAAGACTTAATTAAGATATATATAAGTTCAATTTTAATAATATTAGGTTTTGATTAATTCCTCCTAAGCTGCTATATATATGATATATATCGGTCACTTTAGGTTTTACGTCAAAATACAAAACCCTAGCCATTCTTAGAGAGAGACTAGAAAAACAACTTCAAAAAATCCTCATCCTTGGTGGCTAGTATCTGCTGGTTCCTTCTTCTGCAGATCGTGGGGCGATTCATGGAGCGTTCGATGTGGATACCTTAGAGCAGCACTGTTTGGATTAAGTTGGAGATTCGATCGTATCAATTCCATTTTCTTAATTCGTGGATTGCGTTGGAGATTCGATCGTATCAATTTCAGTTTCTTAATCGGTATAATTTCTAACCTCTGAATTAATTGAATTTTTCGCATGGATCCTATTTTAGGGTTTCGGAAATTGCTTTAAAAATTTTATTTTCGATGTGCGTTTCTATGCCGAAACCCCAACACCGAACATGAAGCAAACGTTCTTCTTAGGTTGAGTGTAATTTGGGGCAATGTGACCCTCCTAGCCACAGTTGAAGCATACTCGTTTCCCCATCAAGCACACACCCTTGTGAAACTTCTCGCATGTAGCACATGCTTTGAACTTCCTATTTTGTTGGTTACTCTGCTGATTTCCAGCACCCACATTTCCATTCCATTTTCTCTTCAGGTTACTGTTGCTGTTTCAACTACTACCCCCTCCATTCTTAATCTCCACTTCATTCTTGTTCTTTTTCTGTTCTTGATTGAACTTAGTTACAGCCTCGCCTCCACCTTCAGCGAGAATTGTCTTCTCCATCACTGCTGCAAATGTCTTCAGTTGGAACATGGAGACCCTACTGTACAACCAGAGATTCAGTCCCTGCTCTAATCTCTTAGCCTTGCATTCGTTTGTGCTGACTTGATATGGCGTAAACCTCGCCAACTCGTTGAATCTTGCGGTATACTCAGACACCGTCATCGTTCCCTGCTTCAGTTCCAAAAAATGCACTTCTAGCTGACTCTTCGAACTCTTTGGAAAATAGGTCTCGAAGAATATTTCCTTAAACCTATCCCAGGTCATAATCCCTTGACCTCTTCGAGTTTTATTGGCCTGCCACCAATAACTAGCCTCTGCTTTCAACATGAATGTTGCAAAAGCAGTCTTCTGATCCTCCCCTACTCTCGTAACATCGAATACCTTCTCTATTTCCATGATCCATATCTGTGCCTCCACGGGATTCATGGACCCACGGAATTCAGGTGGTCCAACCTCCTTGAAATCCTTAAACATTATATCTTGATTTTGAGGTTGATTCTGCAACGCTCCTGTTAGTAACGTCACTAGCTGTTGAACGGGGTTAGCATCAACATTGTCATTATTGGTTCCTTCAGTAGTTCTCTGTCGTGGTGGTTGACGTCTTGGAGGCATTTTTTGTTAAAAATACACTCATTAGATTATTACTCAACTTCTTTAAGTATTTTCTACTTAACTTGCCTCCATAAAAGAAATAATCACATAACACAACATTTTGAATAAAATATTAACTTTTATTTATTCATAATCTCTTAGAAAATATATAACAATAGCATCCCTACTACTTACATTACTTTCCTAAACTACTAAAGTTTCAGGACAACATCATCATCATATCCCATAGGTTAAATGTCACTAGGGATTTATAAATTATTTAACATTTTATTAATCACATAACAACTACGATGTTCTACTAAGATACTGCTTAGCCTTACTATGTTCTTCCTCCATAATCCTAACATTGTTCTCATGATCTAATATGATGATGATGGCGTCTCTAAATCGAATCGGATAACCCATGACCCGATTAATCACGATGTTGAATATGCTATTCATCTCTTCCATCTTCATTCTCTTTGCTTGTGCGTCTTTCACTGCTATCCCGGCTCGTTGAAAAGCTTCCTCATATGCGTCTTCGGCTCTTGCCCTCTTAGTAGCTTCTTCCTTTAGCTTGTTCTTCTGTTCTGCGATCTCCTCGATCAGTTGTTCTTTCTCTCCTTCAGTATGAACCAGCTTCTCTTCGACATTGTTCAAACGTTCATCTCGATCCTGGATCTCATCGTCCTTATGTGCCATCGAGGTCTGTTGCTCAGCTTTTATCTCTTGCAACTCCTCGACGGTATCCTGAAGTTCCACGTTGCGGTCGTAGACTTCATCGTACATACGAGCAGCTATCGAGGTCAGTGGAATCTCTTCCTACTCATCCTCGTCATCCTCATTCGTCTGCGGCAGCTCAACGGGATCTTCCTCATCTGTACCTACATCATCATCCTCATCTTCAACCACTGTGACCAATGGGGCTGACTCCTATGGAAGTAGTTGTTCCCAAACCATCTGAATGTCACGAGACTCCTCTTCTCTAGGCATCTGAGGTCCTTCCTCCCTAGCCTGAATGGATTCTTCGACATTAGTCATCCTGACAACAAAAAAATTTAAGTTTTAATTATTAATCATTACTACTCGACACTCACGAGCACATAAGTTGTAACCACATAAGCACATACGTGTTTTATTACTCCTTCCTTAAAACTCGATAAGAGTTTATCACCACTATCTTTTCAAAGGTTACTTCCTAAGGCTTTTCCCCCACCTAAGGTTCATAACCTAAAGCTTTGATACCAACTTGTGAAACCCCCAAATCCCGATACTTCATTACCTCAAGATTTTGGCGTTCACTTAATCAAAACATTCATATCTAACTACCCAATCATAATAAAAATTGAATAATAAACCTTCCCTTAAGGGATTACATTAATAAAATCTCCCAGGTTATCTAACCTTTATATACAATCATTTAAATGCGGAAAATAAATAAACTTCATTACAATTGTAGACACTCAAAATTTTCTTTTCCTGTTACTAACTATGCAAGAGGGCAAAAGTGTCTTTTTCACACTCCAGAGGTAGCCCTGGAGGATCACAACATCAATTCCAACCTCAGAGATAACCCTGAGGATATTCAGAGTCAACAACATGACAACCTCGTAGATAACCACGAGAAAAAGATCGCTACTAATCACTATTGCGAATACAACCCGGGAGGGCAAAATGGTTATTTTACCAACTCAACTTCACTTCAAATCAAATACACTCATTTCAACTCAAATTACTTCAAAAGAAGTCCCATAAGAACCATATCTTAACTTCGGAGCGCAAACTACGCAAAACAGCTCACCGGATTGCTTGACGAAAACCCAGAAATGCTATTTCGGTCTTGGACCCATCTTCCTGGAATAAAAAAAGGACAAATCATATGTCATTATGTAGCTCTCAGAAAGAGCTTTCTGGAATGGTATGGCACGCTTCCATCGGACTCCCGGATTGAATGTTATGAAGGACCGAGCGAATAACGTGTTGTCCGAGTGTACGTACTTTGACACGGCAGGACCCACAATGATGGGCATACTGGGCATTCCGGGAATCCGCATGTAGACCCGCGGCACCCCCCTCTATATATAGAGGGCTTGGGGTGGCCTTATTTGAAAGAGAAACGGCGTGGAAGCCCTGTCCAATTTGTTCTGTACACACTATAAACTGAGTGCTTTCTCATTTTAAACACTTGTGAGCTTGTATTCTACCATATTTTTACCGGCGGGAGCCGAGTATTCATCCACTTAAAGTTATAGAAGTCTTCTTTGGCAGTCCACTGTAAGCCTTCTTACACACTTTGAAGCCTTTCTCTTCATCTTTGCACACACCATTCTTCACGTTGAGAGTCGTGTTGCGTGTGTTTTCCCGGACTTCGGTCCGTGGTTTTATTTCAGTTTGTATATATATATATATATATATATATATATATATATATATATATATATATATATATTTATATATATGGACTAACATTATCGAGTTATGCCTCGATTGAGCTTCTGCACTTATGTCGGAGCATTTACTTGCTTTCGTATATATATATATATATATATATGAATCGTGTGTCGAACTTTGTTCGATGAGCCTGGATTTTACATCCGGAGCGTTCTTGCTTTAATATATATATATATATATATATATATATATATATATATATATATCAATTGTGTGTCGAACTTTGTTCGATGAGCACAGATTTTACATCCAATGCCACTTATATATATATATATATATATATATATATATATATATTTACATTTAGTCTTGCCTGGAGTTTACTTCGTGGCGGTTGATTGCTTTTACAGCTTTATTTACATTTCTGATCCCCCATGGAGGTGCTTCGTGGTGGTTGATCATGTCTGTATATATATATTTACAACTTTTATATGTATACCTGCTTCTTTTTTTTGCTAAGTTTGTTTGTATATAAAAGGACCAAATACAAAGGCTAAGTGGCATACCCCAGAATATAGTAACATCATTGAAGTTGTATAGATGATGATACGATAAATGGGAGAGAACCCAACAAAACAAGTTAAACAAACAACTAAATTAACAACCAAATACAGTGATGATTACAGTTTGTGGCCTTGATGAAAAGGCAGAAGTTGCCCCACCCCCTGGCATGAAGGCCAAAAACCTGGGCTCGCCCACCTCATGGTCGCCTAGCATCATGCTCGCCCACCACATGCTCACCCGAAGCCATAACTTGGGCTCACCATCAATCGCATGCTTGCCCGAAGCTATAACATACCACCTGGGCTCGCCCACCTTATGGTCGCCCGAAGCCATAATATGTGCACGACCCCCACCTTGCCCGAAGCCATAGCTTACCAGCACCTCATGGTCGACTACCTCATTCTCGCCCGAAGCCTCTTGCTTGCCCGAAGTCTCATGCTCACCCGAAGCCTCACACTTATGCTCGCCCGAAGGTCAGCAGCCTCATGCTCACCCATGGTCGCCCATAACATACCAACACCTCACCGACCATTCTAGAGAGTTAACAACGAATACTATAAAAGCACAGAAAGGCTAATTACAAGGCAAAGCAACACAAAACAGTTACAATAGCCAAGTACAAAAATATTGACTGAAGTTTATAGCCTTTAAAAAAGAATTACATGTTGACAGTCTAGACTTAATAATATTAATAACAACTTTCGTCAAAGCTTGTGGGGGTATGATGGAATTCCTGTGTAACTTTGCATTTCGTGCCTCCCAAATTTTGTAAAAAGACACTGCAAGAGTTAGACACAAAATGTTTCTGGACATTTTTGTTCCACGGAAGGAGGTTATGTAATCCAAGGTGTCAGCCCAAGAGTTAGAGGTACTATTCCACTGGCCCATATCCATAACACTACGGAGAATAACTTTAGAGTACTCACAAATAAAGAACTGATGTTCAAAGGATTCAGTTTGGTTTTGACATAGCTGACATGCCATCCTGCTGCCTGAATAGAGGATTGTTCTGTCATTTGTGGGAAGTCTCTTTAAAATACCTAGCCAAAGAATAAAAGAGTACCTAGGAACATGAAATTTATTCCAAGGAATGAAATCCCAGGAAATCTGTTACTTCCTTGCTCGGATGGAATTCCAAATATGCTTTGCTTTTTTACTAGTGATGTCAAAAGAGTCCCAAAGGAGACTGTCATCAGAAGAAGAAGAATTTGGAAGGGCTTCAATCATTCGTCTGAAAAGAATAACCTCATGATGGTTGCTGCGAGGTAGGTTCCAAGAGTTTGCTTGAACAATGTCACTTACTACAGTGGCGATGGGTGGTAACCCTCGCGAGAAGCGAGAATGGGACTCACGGGTTGATGGCCGTGCCTTGCATCCATGGATCATACCAGAGATTTATCTTTTCACCCTTGCCAACACGATAGATAATGTGTTCAAGAGCCAAAGGCCGTAGTTTTAGTACCTGCCTCCAAATCCAAGAGCGGTCCGATGGTATAGGAATTTGCCATAGCGATCTATCTCGGATGATGGTCACTTTGGTCCATTTTGCCCAGAGGGAGGAAGGTTGGAATTGAACAAGCTTCACCAAGTGTAGCAAGATTTGAGCCCTATTCCAATCAAGCATGCTCTTTAGGCCCAGTCCTCTTTCAGATGTAGGGAGGGAAATGTCAGACCAAGAAACTTTGGCACCATGTTTTGAGAGTGAGGAACCCTTCCAAAGGAATCGGCAGAGGGTGGATTGTATAACTCTAATAACTACTTTAGGAAGTATGAAATGGGAGCTCCAAAAGGATTGGATGGAGAACAAGATTGATTTAATGAGTTGCAGTCTTCCAGAATAAGCTAGGATCTTTGAAGTCCAAGAAGAGACCCGCTAGGTAACCCTATGGATTAAGGGGA
Source organism: Panax quinquefolius (assembly GCA_020205615.1). Taxonomy (NCBI): domain Eukaryota; kingdom Viridiplantae; phylum Streptophyta; class Magnoliopsida; order Apiales; family Araliaceae; genus Panax; species Panax quinquefolius. The sequence goes on from CM035172.1 coordinate 61,244,971, forward strand.
TGCAATCGTTGAAAGAATGTTTAGAGGATATCAAAGGTACGCCCAAAAACTTGGTAGGCAGGAGGCCGGGTTGGAATCCTAAAATGGAGAGGATGCGAGAATAAGTAGCAGGGTCTGTATTTGCCAAGAAGCAATGGCTTTTTTGGACATTAGGGATCAACCTAGAGAAGAGTGAGAATGATTGAATGCAAGAGGATATGATTGTGATGGAAGATATGTAAGCATGAGAGAAAATCAAGATGTCATCAGCGAAAAGGAGGTGAGTTAGCTTAAACTCATTAGCTTTGCAATGGAATTTGAAGTTGGGTTCCATAGAGCTCATAGATAATTTAAGGGACAACATTTCCATGATAAGAACAAAGAGGTGAGGGGAGAGGGGATCTCCTTGTCTGAGTCCCCGGGAACTGGAAAAATAACCAGCTAGAGACCCATTTATCTTGACAGAAAACATTGGTGTGGAAACACAAGCTTTTATCCAAGACAAAAAAGTAGGAGGGAATTTGAAGAGGGATAGGATATCAAAAAGACATTCCCACCTGACAGTTGCAAAATCCTTCCTTAAGTCGATTTTCAGAGCACATCTAGAAGGGCCAGAGTGCCGGTGATAGTTCCTTAGCAGATCCTAAGCAATAAGTATATTATCACTGATACTACGACCCTTAATGAAGGCAGACTGAGCCTTGTCAATGAGAGAGGGCAGAATGACTTTGGGACGATTTGCTAGGATTTTGGTAATGCATTTATAGATGGTATTACAACAGGCAATTGGTCTAAAATTAGCCATGAAGGAAGGATTTGCAGATTTAGGGATCAGGGCTAAGGCAGTGGAATTAATTCCCTTAGGCATCTTACAAGAGGAGAAGAAGAATTGAACTGCCTTTGTGAAGTCCTCGCCCACAATATCCCAACAGGAGATGAAGAAGTTCACATTGAAACCATCAGGCCCTGGGCTTTTATTTCTTTTCATGGAGAAGAGAACCTTATGGATTTCAGTAGAAGTGATTGGGGCAACTAATGAGGTAGATTGGAGTGGAGTGACAATAGTATTTGGAACTACACCATAAGTTTCTATACCAGTATAAGGAGGATCATTTGAAGAACAGAAAAGATCTTTGAAGTAATGCACAACAACATCTTCCACATTTGCTTGACCAGTCACCAAGATCCCATTGGAGTTATGGATGGATAGAATTTTGTTTGAATTCCATCGATTTTTCACTAACCTTGAGAAATAGCCCGAGTTTTTGTCCCCTAAGGATAGCCAAGTAGCACGGGATTTTTGTTGAAGGAGGGATTCGTCCCTGTCCAAAACATGCCAAATGTGTTGTAAGCAATCCTTGTCCAGTTCCAGAAGAGAGGGGTCAAGGGGGGAGCCGGACAACAAGGATTGCGCATGATGCAGTCGAAATTTAGCATCCTTGACCAAAGTAGGGATGTTTCCAGCTGTAGAGTTCAGCTTTATCAAAGCTTACTTAGTTCGTTTAAGCTTTTCAGTAAAGATGGAGAAGGGGTTGCCCAAAACATGCTGACTCCAAGTAGAGCTAACGCAATCATTAAACCCCTCGAGCAGCAAAAGGTGATTAAATAATTGAAACTGTTTCCTTACCTGGACAAGCTTAATACCAGGGTTGAGGAGGAGTAAAGCATGATCAGAAAGTCCTCGAGGAGCAAAGGTGACTTGAGAGGTGGGAAACCTTGATAGCCATGAGAGATTCCCAAGGACTCTATCAAGTTTTTTGTGGATAGGTCTGACTATCTGACAATTCCCCCAAGTAAACAGAGGGCCAAACCCTCGGATATCCTCAACTTCAATAGACTGAATGCACTCCACAAAATCCTCCGTACTAGTATCCCAAGAATCATTGATTTGATCAGTCTCATTTAAGTTACGGATGACATTAAAATCACCTAATAAACACCACGAGTCTGCAGTTGAGTGATTTGCTAGGTCTCTCCAAAGATCCCTTCTTTCCATATAGTAGTTCAGACCGTAGACAAAAGAAACCAAAAGGAGTGACTACTATCTAGGACATGAGTTGCTTTACAGTGGATGAATTGGGAGGAGACAAAGAGGATGTCCACATGCCAGGACACAGGGTTCCAGCCTATCTAGATTCTCCCATTACAATGCGAATCATAATTAAAAAACCAAAACCAATTGGGACAGATATGTCTAGAATTTTTTTTAGCATTTTATTCTTTGACTCTAGTTACCATAAGACCCACAAAGGAGATTCGATTATCAGCAATAAGTTGTTTTACATAAGCCTGCTTAGGCTTTTTATTTAGACCTCAAACATTATACGAAGCTAACATAAAATTATTGAGGTGTGTGACCAGCTTTCCCTTTTCCTTTCCTCTTCTTAGCAGCTTGAGGGTTCTCATTTTCTATTCTCTGTTTTTGTTTAAGATCCTTCCCTTCTTTTTCATCAATAGCCTTGAGCTTGGAGAAAAGAGGGTTATAAGCAGCTGGAGATTCAGAGTCTGTCGAAGCCGGATGGCCAGATTCAATAGCAATGGGGGAAAAAGAATTAGTGGTAGCCATAGGAGTTGCCAAAGGGGGGAAATTGCCTGTTGGACAGGGCCGGGCCTCACACCTCGGGACACAGTGACCCAATCATTTGGAGAGGGCCTAGGTAAAATGGGGGGGGTTAGCCAAGGGAGAGCCAGAGGCATCACGAAGGACAGGAGCAGAGGGTCCAGCAGTAGGAGCTTTAGGAATCCATTTGAAGTTAGCCTTTGGACATTTTAAAGAGAGAGACCAAATACTTGACAAGTAGAGCAGGAAGGTGGGGACTCTGATATTCCACTTCAACATTGACTAAGATTTTTCCGATTTCTCTATGTTGTACACAATAGCTTTGATAGAAGAAGGAAATGGGGAGGTTGCAGCAACTTCTATACAGACACGGGCAAAATTCATATAATCATTCTTGGATGTCATCTCATCAGTGTATAAAGGTTTCCCAATGGCGCTTGCAATATAGCTAATATACCTTCATCGGACCAGTAAGACATAGGAATATGGCTGAGCTTAACCCAAATGGGAAATTTGTCACAGTCAGACTTGGTAATTCTACACCCTCCTGCCATTTCTTAAGCACAATAGATTTGGAAGCAAAGTGCCATGGCCCAGAAGCAAGAATATTTTTACGGTCGGTAACAGTGTTAAACTTGAAGATATAGTAACCTTTGTTGTGGATGAAAACATTTGAATGGCTGAGATTGCTCCAGAGTCTTCTGGCAATAGGTTCAACAACCCTGTAAGGTAGAGTCGAGTGCAGAAAGTACCCAACTAGGCTTGATGACCAAATCTGGTTTCCACGTAGGAGCATCTCATCGGGAGGCTAAAACGCTGGAAAAAATGTTTCTCTATCTAGCATTTTTGCTCAGCCTTCTCTCTAGGGTTTTCAAAACTTGTCCACCTTTTGCACCCACCTGACCTTCCCGTTCTGCATCCCTTTCTACGACCGGCTTCCCGGGTTTTCTCTGCTCTCTCATCTTTCTCCTTCTCTCTCTTATTTCCCTCCCCCTCTGGCTTTCTCTGGTCATTCCCCCCATTGATTTCGCTTTTTTCCTCCCTCTCACCTTTTCTGGTTATCCCTCCCTTTCGGAATGGTGGATCATTCCCATTTATCGGCTGGAAACTCTCTTAGCAGCCCTTCTAGGGATCTAGAAGCCGAGTTTGGGGTGTCTAAACCCAACTCCCCAAATTGTTTGATGTCTGATTTGGCGAAATCTGAGGTTGTTCCTCTTATTGTAGCTGTTGATTCTGACGATTCAGAAGCTAATAGTGAGACTGAAGCAAAGTTAGGGCTAACCCATGGGTCTGGATTGAAGGAGATTTTTAGTGCAGCTCAACACTTCTCTAGCCAAGGTTATGTGTAAGCTGCGGATGAAAGGAAGAAGAACAAAACGCTTATGGATTTCATACTTGCTCATGGGTTTAATTCCCAGCAAATTTCTGATTTTGCTAATGGTGGTAAGTCTACTAGACTTGTAAACGCTCATGACCTGTTTGACAAAAGTTCTATGAAAAATGGTTGCTTGGGTAAGGCCTTTTTGAGCTCTGATATTGGTGGTTCCTCTGTGGACCCTAATTGTTTGGGTCCTGCTAGTTTGGAAGATGGTGAATTGGCTCGCTCTCCTATTGCTGTGGGGGTGGCTGAGGCCTCGTCGCCTGTTGTCCCTCCTGCCCTGAAACCTTCTTGAAGTTCTGTAGTTGCAAAGAGTTCTCCCAAATCAGGTTTGGTTCTTGAATAATTTCCCCCTGCCCCTCCTTTGTTGGAAAATGGACCTGTTACCATTAAACCCCCGGCTGAGGTTCTTCAGCTGGGCAACAATCTCTGGAACTCATGCCTTGTGATAGACTCCACGGCACGCTTGCGTGAGGTGGTCGTCGCCCCGATCGTTTCTAGCACAGTTGTTGGGTGAATTGCTTGCAACACCTTAACCCCTCGCCTATATGTAGACGGTAATTTTGGTACAATTGCTCGTGTTCGGAATTCTGCGTTGAATGGATACCAACGACACCTTGACCCCTCGCTAATATTGAAGCGGTAATCTCGGTACAATCGACGATTGATGCGGTAGAAGATGCCACACACAACTATGAATTGTTGTATGATAAGTCAAATTGAATTTCAAAGAAATAACTAAGAAAAATACTTAGAATTCTTCAAAAGAACCAAAAGTAGAGAATAACCTCACAAATATATTGAATAATGAATAATGTATAATGTATTTGATTACATTAACTTAGACCTCTATTTATACTACTCAAAACAATCCAAATCCTAATAACAATAGGAACAAATTATTCTAATCCTAATAGGAATTACAAACCATAACCCTAATTTCTAAGTAGAAATCAATTTGGAAAAGAAATTCTTATTTCTATAAAACAATAGAAACCTTATTTAGAATGTAAATCTAAACCGGAAAAAATCCTAATTATAATAGAATTTGATAAGTATCTGGAAAATAAATCCTAAAAATTAGGCTAATAGAATATGCCTAATATTTTAGAAAACAAAATCTTTTTCCTAAAATCCCAAAATCCTTGCCACGTTAGGATCTTTTCATTGCGTGAAACTTGCTTATTTCCTTTGCATGTAATCTGATTATGTAAAGTTATAAAGACCCACATAATACTAGCTACATGTGAATAACTTGCTGATCAGGATTGTATCATTCCCCTCCTCTTCAAAAGGATTTGTCCTCAAATCTGGCCCATCGTCTTCTCAAAAATGATTCAACCACAAAATTGTTCCTACATAAAAACAAACTAAGTTAGTAGCATCAAACCAATCATAATGCCAAAACTCAACTCATGAAATGACATATATAAGCAACAAAAACTCCAACTCCGCTAAGAACATAACAATGCCTGACTTCTCTCCCGAATTGACAATTTGTAGACCAGTTAATCCCAGAACACTAATTATATATATAAACTAATCTACTATCTATTAAAATAATCATGAATGCAAAGTAAGAAAGAATATGAAAAGTCTTATATCCTCCTGGATCAAAATCGTCACGCAAAACTCTTTCATGTGGTAGATTCTCCCGGTGATTTAATTCACGGATTAAAATTCAATATAATGATCTCAATCCTTCGCAGAAACACATTCGTCGATGCACTGGATCAAATATCAATACTTGAAATTTGTCATATTTCTCATGAAACTCTCTTTAATTCTGGATTAAACACAAAATGTAACAAATCAATAAGTTCCTTTTGTCTAATCACAAAGAAATTAAATAAACCAAAATCATATGCATAGTCTACTAAAACAATATTCAAAACACTTCCTCGAGATGTCTTATGCATTGAGCGGATGAACTGCAGGATCCATGCTTCCCTCGATGAATATGATCCTATCACGAATCTGCAAAAACACAACCAACCTCCTCATTCCATTGACATTAATACAATAAAGAACAAATAATGTTATCAATGGAGTAAAAGGTCACAATCATAAGTTGAAAATTGAATAGCATATCGACGATGATCACAAACAAACTCTACACATGCTAAAGAATTTCCCAAAATGTTGACAAAAATCTAATATCATCAAAAGAGAGAATAACAAATTTTCCCATGAAAAAATGCAAAATATAATTCAACAATTCCATGGAAGTATCAAATGCCTTAGCTAATCCAGTGAACTAACTACACATGCAAATAACTCATCTCTCAAACCATCTTGATGATAAACATTTCTTGAATCGAGAACCGTATGATAACAAATCATGCAATGAAGATTGCTCCAACGAAACAACATGATTACTACCATTGTTAACTAACGACAATTCATGTAAAGATTGACTAGCATGAAACCCTAAGTCGATATTTGGATAACAAAACCTAGAATTAATTTCATGCAAGTAAACACATCGAAAATGAGAATATATATCATGATCATAAACTAACTCAACATAAATCAAATATCCTCCATAGTTTATGATAAAAATGATTCTACCATCAAAATAGCTAACAACAAATTTTCCAATAGAAGCATGCAAAACATGTTTTAAATAACTCATGAAAACACTAGATGCGTTAGTTAATCTAACAAAAATAACTAACCACCTATATAACTCACATGCTAAAACAATTTTCCATTTATCACAATCTCTTGTGCTAAATTGATTAGGCATTATATCATTATCACATGTAGATAAAACACAAGTACTATGCAATTTATCAAGCATATTATCCAAACAAGAAAAGAATAACGATACTTGTTTACCAATTCAAAATCGATTTAACAAACTCGTTGTCCCATCCTCCTTAGATACTATGATCTCATAATCAACACATGAACTCATGTCTTCTCTCACGATACCCACTTTCACCAACTCTCCAACCCGCCTTTAACTTTCGTCGTCTCCTCGGGAATACTATCACCGATTGATGCGGAATGATAGTGCGGGTATTTCATCAACAACTCGCAAGAGACAAAACAAAACTAGATAAAGAAGAATCATTAGTGTTAGTATTCAAAAGCGCCGTTTTGTACGAATGTACAGTCATTGGCTTTTCAAAATATAACTCACTTTTCAACTCACTATCTTTTTCATAGTCACATATTTCTTCTCTCTCTTCTTTATGCTCACCCTCTCGTTTGTTTTTCTCTCGTTTATCAAGGTCACTCTTTTCATTCTCTTTTTTCTCGATCTCTTTTTTTTTCATTCTCACTCTTTTAATTTTTTCTTTTACATTATCAATCTTTTGAACAATTTTTTTTTGTCGATCTTTTCCACATGTATTTCCTTTTACAAACTCATCTTCTTGATTACTTTCTTTCTGGATATTCACCATCTTGCTTTAGATCATGGATTTCATCTTGAACACTCGAACCCAATAACTCTCCTTGGATCGCATATATTCTATAATTTCTTCCACCTCCCCCGTTGATCTTGTTTCTTTTACTTTAGAAGTATATTATAATCGCATCCAATAATCTTCCTTGTTTACTTGTGTGCGAACCCTCCTATTATTGTCTCATCAAATCGCCTTGAAGGTTGCTCTAATTGTCTTTGAGATGTATACAGGGACCCTCTTGTCATCTTTGTCTTTGGATGTGCAAACTTTTTCAGCATCATTGTTTTTAATTCGCCCATGTCTCGAATCGGACGCTCCCCATGTTTTTGTTTGCTAAGTCGCCACCATATAATTGTATGATCGGAGAACTCTTGATCGCTTTCGTCGACCTTCCTCCTCTCGGCGTAATCACGATAATCAAATTCTCGCTCCATTTTCTCTCCCATCTCGAGATATGCCTCAGATCAATATTGCCTTGAAAAGTATTCCTTCGAGACCCATAAGAACTTTCATAATTGTAGCCGTACATGTTTCTTTGTAAAACAAAGGTTAGTAGATAAAATTTTTCCTTACACACTCCTTACGTGTTTCGCTCAAATAATGATGAATCACTCGTGTATCGCTCAAATTTGGCTTTTACCCTCTAATAATCTTACACTCTTGTCTTTTACCTCTAATATTCTCTCTAATAGGTTCTTCTTGAATTCCCCTAGCAAAATTCTTGGTTTTACTAATCAATTCAAAAATTACTTATCACGAAACAAAATTATAGATGGTGTAACTATTAGAATATCACAAAATCACCAATCGATTGCCTTGTACTCCTCTTGTATGCGTCAGATTTGTAAATTGTAGCTCCGTTTCAGAATTGATGATGATTGAACGGTATGAACTTTTGGTTGGAATTTGATGATTTAATGGTGTGCTACAAATTGGGTTAGCACAATAAAATATGATTTTTTTCCCCTTTTTTTCACTTCTTTTTTTTTTTTACAATATATATTTCGACAGAAAATTAAAGATAAGTAACTTGCTAGAAAGGCTTAGCTCTGATACCAAATGATAGACTCCACTAAGCGCTTGCGTGAGGTGGTCGTCGCCGATCGTTCTAACTTGCAAATGTTGGGTGAATTACTTGCAACACCTTAACCCTCGCTTATATGTAGACGGTAATTTTGGTACAATTGCTCGCGTTAGAATTACTGCGTTGAATGGACACCAACGACACCTTGACCCCTCGCTTATATTGAGCGGTAATCTCGGTACAATCGACGATTGATGCGGTAGAAATACGCCACACACACTATGAATTGTTGTATGATAAGTCAAATTGAATCTCAAAGAAATAACTAAGAAAAATACTTAGGAATTCTTGAAAGAACCAAAAGTAGAGAATAACCTCACAAATATATTGAATAATGAATAATGTATAATGTATTTGATTACATTAACTTAGACCTTTATTTATACTACTCAAAACAATCCAAATCCTAATAACAATAGGAACAAATTATTCTAATCCTAATAGGAATTACAAACCATAACCCTAATTTCTAAGTAGAAATCAATTTGGAAAAGAAATTCCTATTTCTATAAAACAATAGAAACCTTATTTAGAATGTAAATCTAAACTGGAAAGAAATCCTAATTATAATAGAATTTGATAAGTATCTGGAAAATAAATCCCTAAAAATTAGGCTAATAGAATATGCCTAATATTTTAGGATCTTTTGCCGCGTGAAACTTGTTTCTTTCCTTTGCATGTAATCTGATTATGTAAAGTTATAAAGACCCACATAATACTAACTACATGTGAATAACTTGCTGATTAGGATTGTATCACCTTGTGGGAAGTTTCATTCACTCACGTCTTCCGTTTAAGCTTGTTGAAGATAGTGTCCAAAAGCTGTGGGGGGTTTTGGGTCTGCAAAAGGTTTTCTTGCAGGACAAGGGGTATTTCATTTTCAAGTTTTCAAATCCCGAGGAGCGCGACAACGTTCTAGCCTTAGGTCCTTAGTACATATCAAACAAGCTCCTTTATCTAAAGCATTGGAAAGAGGGGTTGAATTTTATACCTGATGCTTGAACAAAGGCCTCTGTTTGGGTGAAATTCCATAATGTCCCTCTTTCATATCTTACGGGTTATGGCCTGAGTTATCTTGCTAGTGGGATTAGAAAACCACTTTTTGTGGACAAAGTTACTGAAAAATTGGAACCCATGAACTTTGCTAGGATGTGTATTGAAATCACTACATCCATGGTTATGCCCTCTAGCGTAGATGTTGTTGTCCTTGACGAGGAAACAAAATTGGAAAAAACTATCTCGGTAAAAGTGGAATACCAAAATAAACCTCTATCTTGTTCCCATTGCAAGACATTTGGGCATTCGCTCCTTCGGTGTCCTCATGCAAACTATAAGTGGGTTCCCAAAATAGCTCCTTCAGGTCCTGGGATGGCCCCTCTCGTCGATGATCACTCTGCTACTACTGACATCTCTCCTGCTGATAAAACAGACAGTTGGACTTTAGTTGCTAAAGGCCCTAAACTGCAAGTGGTCACTGACCCTCTCTCTCCATCTCCGAACCTGTTCAACCTCTTATCTCCTTCAGCTGTGGGACTGCCAGACCTTTTCTCGGATACTGATGTCACCCCCTCCCCAAACCCTCTTGTGGGTAAACTGAAACAAATTGATGAGAAGGAGGTAAAGGATCTAAAGCAAAAAGCTAAATGCTCCCTTGATGTTGGGCAAGCCTCAAAGAAAAAGATCAAGGGTGGGGGGAGCAAGAAGTCCCCAACTTAAATCTCTTTTATTTATGTTAAATTTTTGCTCTATGAGTATTAGAGGTGTAAATATGTCTCCTAAGCAGACTAATATACATGATCTCATTTGTAATAGTAGAATCTCTTTTGTTGGCCTTGTTGAAACTAGGGTCAAGTCACCTAAAGCCAATTCTGTTTCTAAAGCTATCTGTAGGAATTGGCAGTGGCATTATAATTATGAGTATCATGCGAACGGGAGAATTTGGGTTGGTTGGAACCCAAATATCTGGAATGTAACTATTTTAAAAAAGTATGCCCAGTTTATTCATTGTCTCGTCTCTTCTATTAATCCTGGTTTTACTGGATTTATTACTATTATTTATGGGTTCAATACCCCCAGTGAAAGAAAATCTCTTTGGAATGACTTGAGGGATATAGCAGCTTTTGTTGATAAACCATGGTCTCTTCTTGGGGAGGTTCAATCCTTATTTGAAATTGATGGGGGTACATGCTCCTGGGACCATGGAATGCAGGAATTTAAGGACTGTCTCTCTGATCTTCATTTGGTGATCTTCGTGCTACGGGCCCCCTTCTAACTTGGTGGGATTCTCAGATTTCAAACCCGACTTATAAGAAGCTTGATCGAGCTTTGGTAAATAACTTATGGCTGAACTTATACCCCAACTCTCAGGCTCATTTTAGCTCACGGGAGTTTTCTGATCATTGCCCTGTGATTATAAACTCTGGCATCTCCTTGCCTTATATTCCCAAGCCTTTTCAGTTCTTTAACTTTATGTTGGGGATCGACAACTTTCTTGATGTGGTAAAACACGCTTGGCTCACACCCTGCTCTGGGGATCCTCTGCAAATTCTGGCAAGTAAGCTTACTGTTGTTAAACGTGCCCTTAAGGATTTAAATTCTTCAAATGGAAATCTGATTTCAAATGTCAAGAATGCTAGGGACTGTCTGCACTCCACACAACATGCACTCTCCTTTAATCCGGGTGATCCCTCTCTTCTTGCTCTTCAAAAAACTTATTCTGCAAATCTCTGTGCTGCTCTTATTTGTGAGGAAAAATTGCTTAAACAAAAATCTCGTATTCAATGGCTGAAGGATGGTGATAAGAATACTGGATTCTTTCATAACCAAGTAAAGCACAGGTGGAACACAAATAAGATTTTGGCAATTGAGAATGCTGAGGGTGTCCTTTGTTCTGGGCACCCAGCTGTTCAAAAGGTTGTTGTGGACCATTTTCAGAGATCTCCTTGGTACTCAGTTGGAAGCTGATTGCAGTGGAACTTTTACTGCTCTGGACTCTATTAGGCCCAATCTGGTTTCCACTCATCAAGCTCTTTTTCTGGAGAGGGATGTTTCAGATGAAGAAATTTTGTCCACCTTAAAACATATGAAGCAAAACAAGAGCCCAGGTCCTGATGTATTCAATGTAAATTTCTTTCTTCATACTTGGGATATTATGGGAAATGTTTTTATAGCCGCCATCCATTCCTTCTTTAGACATGGATGTCTCCTTAGGGGGACAAACTCTACCGCCATTGCACTTGTGCCAAAGGTCAAAAACCCCTCTTCCATAAATGACTTCCGGCCCATATCTTGCTGCAATACAACCTATAAATGTATCTCGAAGACTATTGCTTCCAGAATTAAGGATATTCTCCCTTCCATTATCTTTCCTTATCAAGCTGCTTTTGTACCTGGTAGGAGAATAAGGGATAACATTCTTCTTGCTCAAGAATTATTCAGGAACTACCATAGACCCTCGGGCCCGGCCAGGTGTGCTTTGAAGATTGATCTTAGAAAGGCTTTTGATTCTATCTCTTGGGATTTTTTGTGGGCTGCCCTAAAGTTTTTTAAGTTCCCTCCAAAGTTTGTTTATTGGATAAAAGCTTGCATTTCCACTCCCTCTTACTCTGTCAAGGTTAATGGGGCCCTTTGCGGGTTCTTTAAAGGGGCAAAAGGTCTTCGTCAGGGAGACCCCCTCTCCCCCTACCTTTTTGTAATTGTCATGGAAGTTCTATCTCTTATGCTCTCTCAAACTTCAAAGATGCCTTCCTTCAAATTTCATTGAAGAATTGCACCCTTATCGCTTACTCACCTATGTTTTGCGGATGATATTCTTATATTTTGTCATGGTCCCCAAAATAGGTATACATCACCTATTCTGAGTCGCCAAATACATGGTACAGAATACAAATACAATCGTTAATATACAACAAGAGAGCTGTGAGTTTTAATACAAATACTGTTTTCTAGACAATATCCACTCTCAGAATAAGTCCTTATTACATTTATTGTCACACTATATAACGTAATAGTGAGGACTACTAATACTATCATCCGGTCCATCACTCAGCTCACGAGGCTCGTCCGGCTTTATATTCTCATTTCACAAGAGAACGGTGAAAGAAAGTGTGAGCTCAACTAGCCCGAAGAAATATTATGACTAAGATAATGCATAATAAATTATCATTAGCCTTAAAACAAAGTTAAACCGATACAATATAACAAACATCAAGTTTAACTACAAATGAACAAGCGATCCATTAGAAGAGTCAAGTAGAGAATAAAATCTACTATCTTCTATGATTTAAAAGGTTTTTCATGACTTTTATCGGCGAGACTCGACAATAAATAATCCACATCATCCCCACTTTACGACCAAGGATATTCATTAGTATCACAACCACAAATTATCCATGCATCACGCCCAAGGATATTCGTGTATTCATCAATGGTCATGATCATGCCAACAATCGGTCCATCAATGCACTACGGGCGAACGAGGACTTTTACCTCATCATTTGTAACATTACTTAAATGATTATACCGAATAATCCCACGGTCATAATCATACCAAGTCCATTTATGCACTACTGAGCCACAAATGACTTTCAACATAATATAAACATGAGGATGATAACAATGATATAAGAATTCAATAAAACAAGTTCAAGAATAAATTTATCTAATAACGTCCAAATTGTCAACATGATACTGCTTTGTAGAGTAAAATTCAAGAATGCTCAGAAGAATATTTTCATGAAAAGATCTTTGGATGAAGCGCAAATATCAAGGATAGTCCACTAATTTCATGGAGTATAGAAGTCAAAACTTTAACCAACCGAGTATAATAACGAATGGAATAACAAAAGAAATCACCATGCATGCGGTATTGGCATGTACGAGTTATTCCAAGAATAATAAGTAACGGAACGGTCGTCAAAAAATTCACACTTAGATAGGATATTCCAATGAGAATAATACAGAGACGAAACCAGTCCCATGTAAAACGCATGCATGGGATATTCCAACGTAATAATAATAAAGATTTTAACCAGTCCCACAGAAAATTATGCATGTGAGGATATTCCAATGTAATAATAATAAAGACGGAATAATAGAAGAATGTCACCAAGTATAGGGTAGTCCACAGATATCTTTGGTTATTCCAAAGGTAAATAATAAAGAATGGAATAACGAAGTTCTCTTCATGAATACAAAAGAAATAATACCCTTCTTACAAGAAAAGAAAGCTGAATATAAGAGTAGGGAAGTAGCGAAATATTTTTGTATAGTTTCTTTATAATTTCTCTCTAGAGTTTCAAATTGAATTAAGTAAGAAATAATGAAAGAATGAGCTTCTATTTATAGAAGAATGGTACGTATAAGAACTAATTCATGAACGGTCCAGATTGATTTACTTTTAAACGGACGGTCCAGATTGGTTTAGAATAAAATATAATATATTCTATTTAAAATCTAATAAAACAAAACTTATTATAATATATATAAATATATAAAAATTTCTCTCAGCCATCCACGGCACTTCACAACCCACAAAGATCACATAAGTTAGTCAAATTATTTTTGAAAGGTTTTCATCATGGGGCCATAACAGCCATTAAGTCTTTTGTTTAGCAAAAAGACAATATACAATACTTAACTTATTCCCACAACTCCCACCTACGGCAACAAAATTAACCCACCTCCCTTTTTTTCTATCATGGCATCCCCCACCACAATTGAAAACACACACACACAATTAATATATATACTTCCTTCCACCATCACTTTCACCCACCACCACACACACACTCCTACACACACTCATATATATATATATATATATATATATATGTATATATATATATACTCTATCGATTATTTTGAAAAATGGGTAAATGGGGGGTCCATAAATTCAACAAATATCAGTGTAATAATTGAATAAAACCGGTGACTTCTCACGTAAGCATCAATAATCAATACCGTAGTGCTATCGTTTGTAACCTCTGTATTATTCTTTACTTTTAACACCGGGTGTTTCAACAGTTAACGGTAAAACTTCCGCCGTTATTTTCATTAAGTATTTTTGTCGTTTTCTCAATCCGACAATAATTCCGTTGTGGGGTCCACCAATGATTGTGCCGTTGTACGAATATTCCCTGCTAAAACAAATATTCCCCGATCAATCGAATATTACATAGCAACTTACGTACTTTGCAAAATTTATAAATATTACCCACAACTATAACATTATATCAAATTCATTCCATAATATTCAAAAATGATATTTATAGAAAATTCATCTTTATTCATAAAAGTTGGGGTCTTACAATTTGGGATCTGTGAGGCATAATAGCTTTGCTTTGATCGTTTCTCTACTGGTTCGGGTCTATTCATAAATTCCTCGAAGAGTATGTGTTTCCTCTCTTATGTCCCTCCACCCCAAGCTGCTCTCATCTTGAATTGTTTGGGATTCCAGCTGGGAGTTTTCTCTGCAAAATTTTTGGGTGTTCCTCTTATCACCTCAAAGTTAAGCCTTGCTAATTGTCGGCCTCTTCTTGAAAAAATCACCTCCAAAATAAGCTGTTGGACAAATAAATTTCTTTCCTATGTTGGTCGGATGCAACTTATTAAGTCGGTTATCTTTGCATCTCAAGCTTATTGATCGGCACATTTCATCCTTTCTACATCCGCTATGAAAGAACTTTAGACATCCCTGTCTAGATTTCTATGGAAAGGTCCTTCCATGGAAAAGCATGGCTCAAAAGTTGCCTGGGCTAAAATTTCTTTACCTTTTGCTGAGGGGGGACTTGCTATAAAGAGCCTTACAGATTGGAATAAATCGCTTATTATGATGCACCTTTGGAAAGTTGTAAATCCTTACTCTTCCTCCATTTGGGCAAGGTGGGTGCATACTATTCATCTAAGGAACAATTTTTTTTTGGATTATCCCCACACCAAATGACAGCTCTTGGATCTGGAGGAAAGTGCTTTAGTGTAGGGATCTTGCGCATAGATATATCTCCTTTGACATTGGTAATGGTGCTAGGACAAGCTTCTGGTTTGATCCTTGGTTGGGCCAATCCCCTTTGGCTACTTCTGTTAACTCGTCTCTAATTGTCAACTCTGGGCTTGGTCCTAATGCTTGTGTGGATAGCATCATTCAAAATTCTGGATGGGCTCTCCCTGTATCAAATCATCAGGATGTTATTGCATTCCGTAGATCCTTTGACATAGATCTTGCAATTCTGCTAAGAATGACATCATACTCTGGGATGGTACTAGGGCAAAGGATGTAAAGGCCACCACTATTTGGAACTCTATTCGGCAGGAGGGATCGGCCGTGGTTTGTCACAATTTAGTATGGCATAGAATGGTTTCTCCCCGTCACTCTTTCATCCTCTGGCTTGCTTTACATAAGGGTCTTAGAACTTTGGATCGACTTATGCAATTTGGGCTTGATATAAACCCCACCAGTGTGCTTTGCTCAAATGAAACGAAAAATTTCAACCACCTATTTTTTGAATGTCCATTCTCATTTCAAATTCTTGTTGATGTTCTTCGCCTTTGTGGTTGGCGTGGTTTTACTATTACGGGGTTTATCATAAATTGCTCATGCAAAAACTTTCATCAAAATTTGTTGCATTTTGGTTTTGCCATTGTGGTCTATCAGATATGGCATGAACGTAATGCTTGTATTTTCTCAAAAAATCTTACCCCTACTAGGACTATTATTCGTGATATTCATCATTTGATTAAATGTGGACTTCACACAAATTCTAGATTTCAGAAATTAAAATCCAGATCATGTTTTCACCATCTTATTGTATAAGTTGTTTGGTGCTTGCTAGGGCGGGGCTTGTATTTTGGAAGAGTTTGGGCATGGGAGTGGGCTGGGGCTGGGACTGGTTTCTGCAGTTGCTGCTGGTTTTTGCAGTTTTAGTTTTTGCCTACTGTGTGTTTTGGTCTATTTTGTTCTATTGTTCTATGCTTGGTTGGCCGGACGCTCAAGGCCTTAAATGTGTTTTTGGCTATGACTGCTGGTTGGGAGTTTGCTGGAGTTGATATGTTCTGTGTTGACCTTGCTGCTCGTTTAGTCAGATATTCAAGTAATGGTTGTGTTTATGCTGGTTTTGCTTTAGTCTGCTATGCTTATGCTGGGTTTCTGATCTGGCTGTGCTTATGCTGGTTTTCGGGTTTTCTGGTCTTGACTGCTTGGGTTGCTTTAGTCAGCTGGAGTTGTTTTTAAGTCTGCTGGATTTGCTGCTCTGCTATCTGCTGCTGGAGCCTGCAGTTCTATGTGGTTTTGGGCATCCTTTTTGTATTCCTAGTTGCTGCTCAGTTTTTTGAGTTGCTGCTGTCAGTCAGGGGTTTTCTGGGAGCTGGTTTTCTCTCTGACTCTGTTGCTGCTTTTTTGATCAACTGTGCCATCTGTCGCGACTATTTTGCTTAATGCTGCTGGGATTGGCTGTGGGAGGGTTGTCTGCTGTGGGAGGGTTGTGTGTGTAGCTGTGTTGACTGCTGTTATGGGGTGTGTATGCAGTTTGGTTTTGACTGCAGTTAGCTGTTTTGGGCTGGACTGCTGCCTCTTCTGCAAATTAGCTGGGGTCGGTTTTGGGCTTGACTGATGTTATGAGGTTGAGTTTTCCCTTGGGCAACGCGTGGCTGCATGCTGAGCCTTCTCATGTCTGGGCCTTTTCTCCTATGTTGGCTATCTACTTGGTGCTGCTGGGTCGGTCTTGGGCGAGGAACTGCTATGGCTCGGTCTTAGGTGAGCTGCTGCTATGCTTTGGTCTGGGTGCTGCTGGATCGGTCTTGATGAGTTGCTATCTGCTGTTTTGGGTGAGCTGCTATGCTGGGTTTCGGTGCTGCTATGGCTTAGTCTTAGGCGAGGAACTGTTTGGGCGAACTGTGCTTGTTGGGCGAGCAGCTTGGGCAAGCTGCTGAGCGGGTGCTGCTTCGGTTCTGCTGTCAGCTTCAGTTCTCCTTGCAAAGGGTCTGAATTGTTATTATTTCTTAAAAGATATTTTGTTGGGCTTTGTTGTATTTTTGATGCTTAGCTTTTCTTGTCGCATCTTCGTTGGGCATTTGGCCTTGTAATCTTTTATAGTTATGACATCATAGGGCCTGTCCTATGATGTCTGTGCTATATTTTGATTGGAGTTTCCCATGAGGCTTGTAATCTCTTTTATTTTTTTATTTAATTCAGTCTAAATTTAGCTAAAAAAAAGAATATTACCATCTGACGAAACAGGGGGGGTGAAAAGAGAGTGACCGTGAGGTCCTTCCCGAGTTCTGAGAAACTACATTACTCCAGGATTTGGGGGGGCGGCCAACGGGGAGGGGGGAATTTCACCTTCTTCAGAAGGGCAGCCAAGTGGGCAGGAGAAATAGTACCCACCCCAAAAGAGGAGCCCTTTACAGCCACTTGGGAAATAGGACCCCCAACAAGAGTAGAAGGAGGATTTTCAACGAGAACCTTAGGGGCAAGTCCAAGGATAGACAATTTACCATCCTTCACGAAATCTTGGACCGCACTGAGTGGAACTCCATGAGCAGAGAGAGGAAGTCCATAAAGTGAAGATTTTTCTTTCGCTCAAATAAGGCTTCATTTCGATCCTTTTGGGAGAAGTGTTGGGCAGTAAGGAAAATGTCTTTGGCATTTTCGCCCAAAATCGGGCCAACATCGACCACAAGGGCAATGTCTAAGGCAGTGGATTCCACTGAATCCTGACTAAGGGGCAGAGGAATAGGGTTTGCTTCTGACTCCATCATGCCATCACTACTGATGGCCAAGTGAGAAGAACCCTCAGGCGAGTTGGGATTTGAGACCCCATATTCCGCAAATAAGTCACGAGAGGGACTACTATGGACAGAGGTTCCAGCCGAAAGGTGAGAATGGCTGACCATAATGCTAGGAAGAAGGAAAAGGGAGGTAAGGAGAGAGAGGGCGAAAGAAGGCGAGCGACCAGAAATCGAGCAGAGAAGGAAATGAGTAAGAGAGCCAGCCGGAAAAATTAGGTGAATGCCGGAAAAGTTAGGTGGAGCATAGGGGTGGGTAAAAAGTTTGAAAAGTAGAGAGAAGGGAGAGCATTTTTAGAGAGAAGGAGCCAATGTGGGATATATATACCTGCTTACTGCTTTATTATTAATTGCGGCATCATATGAGCCTAGGAATTATGTGATCACAGATTCAGTCTAATGGATCACATTTTTCAAGCTGTAAGCAACTTGTAAATTTATTCACGGTGTTCGTATTTCCTCAGATGGTTTTCATGCCCACGAGGAGTTCGGCACTGCTTTGTACATTATTTTATCGAAGATGCCTCGCATCTCGAAAAATTAAAAACAATCAAGCCGAACACTTACTAAAAATGGGAGTGTAAAAGGTCTCAATTACTATTGAGCATAAGGGTTTGAAAAAACCTTGTTCTTACAAAGCATCACTGCCATATTTTATTTAAAATTGAATTTTTACATAAATTCAAACCCTGTGTATATAGGTGTGAACGAGGCCTCACACTAGTTCCATATAAATAACACATTGACCCACACACACACACACACATTCATATAACAGTTTCTTGAAAAGTGGCAACCATCATAACACTTGGTTTCTTCCTCAAGGCAACCATCATGACATTATCATCTTGCAAAGGAAACTGGAAAGTCTCCCTCCTCATACCCAGCAGTGTGATAGGATTTTATGGGAAGCTTGTGATACTAAACATATTAAAGCTAATCAAATCTGGGAGTCCATCCGATCAAGACAGTAACCTATCCCTTGGTGCTTAATGGTGTGGAACAAATTTCATGTCCCTCGATTCTCATTTATCTTTTGGCTTGGCATTCTTAAGAGGCTTCCCACCAATGATCGGACTTCGAGATATTCTGGGATAACATGGAATTGCCCTCTGTGCAACCTTTATCTGGAGACTTTTGAACATTTATTTTTTAAATGTGCTTTCTTAGAGACTATTCTTCTTACGGCTACAAACCTTGGTAATTGGACTCCTTTTCTAATCTCTTGGGATGATATTATGAGCTTCCTAACAAATTTTCAAGGTTCAAACATTTCAAGGAATATACTTAGCCTAACAGTGGCTGTTTGCTTCTACAAAGTCTGGGAGGCTAGGAATAAAAAGCTACACTCTGACACTCTTCCTCCTATGACTAGTCTTGCAAAGGATGTCATTAATATCATTAAATCTAGGTTATCTACATGTAACTCTTTCATCAAAGCTACAAATAGTCAATATTTCTGTAATTGGTTTATTACTAACTAGTTGGGTTCTGGTATAGTTCCTTGTATAGTTTCCTCATCTTGGGTCTGTCCACAGATGATGTAGCTATATTCTGGGGTATCCCCCTTTGCCTTTGTATTTTGGTTCCTTTTATAGAAACAAAAATTTAGCAAAAAAAAAAGTGGCGGTCACCGTGGTAACACGGATGTCGGGGGGTGCCTAACACCTTTCCTCCGCATAATCAAGCCCCCGGACCCTAATGAATCTCTGTTTCACAGACTCGTTTAGCAATGTCACATCACTGGGTCAATGTGCAAACCTTTTCTCGGTTGTGTTGGTACAACCATATAAAAAATAAACTGGCGAATCTTAACAGTCCATCGTCGACATTATACATGTCGGACCTTTTTCACTTGTTTTTTCAAACAAATCTCACCTAACATGAGAACACCAAAGAACAAGTAACGAAAAGGGACAAATAAAAATCCCGACGTTGATAGGTGGCGACTCTGCTGGGGACTCCAGTAAGAGGTCTTAAGCCACTATTACAATCTTTTCAAAACTGTTATATGCTTGTGTGTGGATGTTGCATTTACATTTATGATGAATGTGTACGAATGCATATATTTTACTATGCTTAATGCTTTACACTATATCTGCTTGTGATATTAGTGCTTCGTACATGTCATCATTTTCATAAACGGTGAGACACGTTGTATGTGAATGTATGTTGTGTGGTTCCTCCATCAGAGGCTATCCCGCTTGTTTGATTATCGGACTCGTAGGAAGAATAATTCCAACGAGGCTCAGGAAAGGCACCACCCAAATTTGCTCCAGTTGAAAGACCAGATTAATTTCCCGTCAAGTAAATTGCGATGACTTGGGAACCTTCATGCCGAAAAACTGCGAGAATAACCTAAGATAGGCCAGCCTCTAATAAACCAAATGCGGAGGACAGTCTCTTCATACTTTCACATTTTAATTACTTGTAAATTTAATTACTTGTAATTTCATTTCTATGTAAATCTCAATGTAATGGAAAATATGAAGGAATATATGTACATGCCTTCCCTTTATATCAAAACCTGACATGCTATCTTGTCAACTGACATCCGTTTCGCAGGACGAAACTCCTAAATGGACACCTTACGTAATATTGCTACATTCACTAAGACTAAACTACATAAGTTTTTTTGTAGGGATATAATTGGTCCAGTAACTCGGTCAAAATCCAAAAAGGCCATGAGCCTAGCACCAATTATGTCTTCATCTGACCAGACTGATCTTAATCCAGTTTCTCACAAAGAATTCGACGAATTAAGTAAACAAATCACAGATTTGGTTGTTCTGCTTAAAGAACTACACCAATCTACTCAGGGTACAAAGATACCCGTACATGCTGAATCCTCCACACAAGGAGGAACCCAAGGTCTGGATATTCCTAGTTCCAATCGCAGGAATCCTCATAAGCACAGACAGATTCCTTCAGCTTCAGCCACACGACGATTATCTCCACCTACAGCCTCCCGAGCCTGCATTTGGTCTCCTAGAAGGTGCCTCGCCCATGTAATGACTATGTTATTTCCTAAACCGACACCGGTGAAGGAGAAAGAAATCCTAGTTCCAGATCCCGCAATGGAAGAAGAGGAACGAAGAATTAAACAAGACATCATCAGAATGATGTCCAACGTACGCATCATTGTCCATGATGAACACACAAACAGATACAACCCAGACATAATGGTCATCATTCGAGAAAAGGAGGACGATGACAACCCCTCCATCATTTCAGTCCACCAGGACTTTGCCCTCGACAATTGGAGCAGCATTCCTTGCATTGGTCCACAAGGGTAAAATGGGCAGAAACTCATTTTGCCCTGTAGATAGCAATAGCTGCTTACTTTTTCTGTACATTATTAGCAATTACTTTTATCATTATATGCTAACACTTTGTGTGATTGAATAGTTGCATATATTAAGTGAAAGTGTTTTGTTTCAGGAATCTAAAGTTAGATGTGCCTAGACTTGCTGATAAGGTGCCTATTCTCCACAAGGACTGTAACTTTGATGTAAAGTTGGACTTAGACTTGATGGAAATACAAGAGGACAATGAGATACCTCAGGAGATCAAAGAATGGGTCAAAGACAAACCCAAGCCAAATCTTGATCAAACCACCTTTTTTAAGCCTCGGAACCTTAGAAAATCCCAAACAAATCCAGATTGGTACGGACCTCACTCCAAACCAAAGGAATGACATGGTTATTCTATTGACCCTATTCCAGGATGTGTTTGCATAGTCTCACGAAGACATGGCCTGTTTATCCACTGACATTGTCATTCATCGCCTTCCCATCAAAGGAGGATTCAAGCCAGTCAGGCAGAAGCTCAGGCGATTAAAACCTGAGTAGAGGTTAAAAGTTAAAGAAGAAATTGTGAAACAATTTCAAGCCAGCATCATCATGGTGTCAACATACCCTGAATGGCTATCCAACATAGTCCCCGTGCCCAAACCGGGAGTGGAGTTGTGAGTTTGTGTGGATTACATGGATTTAAATAAAGTTTGCCTCAAAGATAGCTTTTCCGTGCCATTCATCCACATACTCATTGATAATACAGCTCAATATGACATGTACTCCTTTACTGATTGCTTCGCGAGGTACCATCAAATCATGGTTGCTGAAGGATCGTGAAAAAAACTTTATTCATCACGCCTTGGGGAAGCTTTTGTTATAGAAGATTGTCATTCGGCCTCATCAATGCCGAGCTACCTATCAGTGAGCCATATGGCCCTTTTCCACGATCTAATGCATAAAAAAATAAAATAACAAGAAAAAAAAAAAAAGAAAAAAAAGAAGGAAAAAGAAAAAAAACTCTTCAACAGGTTCTACAGTTGCTGCCTTATCATCGGCAGATTCTACAGATGGCGTTGGAGTTTGAAGAAAAAATCCTTCCTCCACATTCCTCGGAATAGGAATGATTTTGCATATGCAGCTAGCAACCTTGGCCTCCTTGATCAACATACATGAAAAGGAAGACATTCCAACCCTCACATTTGCCCAACAAAAGGCTCCAGCCTATGTGAATTACATTGGAGAAGTATCGGATGAGCTACCTCCCATCCAGCACCCTTGGTATCAGCACATCAAGGAGTACCTACGAGATGGATCTACACCCGCTGAGGCGAGCCCGAGTAAAAGAAGGTGGATCCATCGACTTGCTATGAAATTCTACCTGAGCGGAGATGCACTCTACAAAAGAGATGCAGGACGAGATCTCCTCAGATGTCTGGACGAGGACCAAGCTCAGAGGCTCATGGATGAAATTCATGGGGGAGTATGTGGCCCACACATGAGTGACCCTCTACTTGTAAAGAAGATCCTACAACAGAAAAGTCCAACTGCGGCAGTTCAAACAACACGACTTGGTTTTGAAGAAGATCATTGGCAACCACGATCAATCCAAGGGAAAATTCGCTCCGAACTGGGAACGCCCATTTGTCATTAAGGAGGTATTGACATGAGGCACTCTCAGATTACAGGAAATGGACGGCGATGAATTTCCGCAACTCATTAACTCGGACACCGTAAAACGGTACTATGTCTAAAAGTTACCATCAAGCAAACATCCTTGTTTTGGATCACCAGATCCCCAATCAATCCAGGTTTTCTCAAACCCTTCACTACAAACAACCTTTTTCACACCCATTTTCCCCATCAGGGACAATCACACTTTCCAACCAGCAGCCTGGTTTCGGATCACCATATCCTTCTCTCCCCGCATGTTTTCAAAACCTTTCTCATTTTCAATTTATCCCACCAAGGATTAAACCTTTCACACCTTCAATTTATCCTGTACATGGGATTAAAACTTTTCACCTGCAATCCGCCCTATACATGGGCCAAAATACACCGACCTGATCTCCCCAATACACGGGAATATGTAGGTATCCATATTATATGGTCCGGTCTCACCACAGAAAAAACAAAAACAAACACACTCCTATCCATAGCCACATACAGAAATCAGTCCCAAGACACCAAAGATGGTAGGGAATACACACAGATCGACAGTCCATTCTGAAAATCCTAAGACATCTCACTGTCCATCCATCAAGGAGGAGTTCAGAATACATCCAGATCACAAAGTCCTGGAGAAACAAGCAAATATCAAGCAAGTAACAAGGCACAACTAAAAGGGAAGTGAATCAACATATATTTCCTTGCCATATATAATGTTGTTTGATATATACAATGTGTACTGTACATGACAAAATGGCTAAGCTAGTCTGTGCAGGAAAATTCAAGCCCATCTACAAATCAGTGTATATGCGGGCTATCAAGTCCAACATGGATTCCCTCTCAGAAGAAGGAGGTAACGCTGTGATCTCCTACCCAAGGGTTTCTACACGAGCCAACAGATCTACCGCCAACTACATGCGATATCTCTCAGATATAAATGGCTATCCCGCCAAAGAACAATGGTATCCCCTATGAGTTAGCGCATTATCTCTCTAACAGAGCGACATCTCTACCAGAAAGAGCTGTCAACATCAGCCCATCTGTCAAAGCAACTACCCCAGACAACAAGCAAGGTTGGAGTAATTTCAAAATTGGCGACAACTGGATATTGGGTCCCTTACAACAAGATTAGGGCAATCTCGGAAGCAGCGATAACTCAACACTGGGGCATTTATGAACCATCCTAAAGTGGAAAATGCACCAGTCAGCGCCATCAGCATGGTCCATCATCATCTCAATGGCGATTCTGATATTATTCACTCGCGCTTTGGTTAACAAAGAGAGTCTCTCGTATGAATCCCCGACAACAACTTGAAAATGACTGGGGCATTTTGCAATTCTAAGAAATAGAAGGAGTTTAAGACGGGATCAAGCCTCTCATCAAAAAGAATGTAACTCCTGAAAGAAATCATAGCGACATAAGCGTGCCCCTAAGAAAAGAAGGGGAAAATTCTAAGCAAAAGTTCTGAACTCAGAAGCCGAAGGCCAACGATGAAAGGTCTAGCGAATGAAAACTACACCATCAACATGCGTCAAGTCCTCACAAGTTGAGGCCTCTACACCAAAGTTCAAATCTGGTCAGCGAAAGAACGAGTTGCACCCTCCAGGGATGTCAGCGACATTCAGGTCATCAGTTTAACTGGATTGCGAATCAAGCGCTCAAGGAAATGGGGCACAAACACCCAACAGCGAAAAGGAAACTCCAAATCACCTCAAAAAGGGGTGAGCGTAATATCAGGCATAGTCTGGCGAAGCAAACCTTGGAATATTACTTTAGCAAAGGTGTCAGAAGATCCAGTATTCTAAAAACATTGGCATCAATTCAGCGCAACATCAAGACAGTTTAGCGATGAAAGCTTCGTATACCACCGTTTGAGTGGGAACCAAAAAAGTTTGGCGATCAGCAGGGTAGGCACCGTTGCAAACTGCCAGCGAATACATCGGGAAGGTCTGGTGATTTCAGAACGTCATCCCCATCAGAGATGTGGAAAACATCTCAACTTATCTTCATCAAACAAGCATCAACGATTAAATTCCAAACCATTGGAGTCAACACCAGCGTAGGCATCAACAATGATCGGTAAAGGTAAAACGATTTGCAAAAACATTTTAAACATTCATCATAACATTCATTACATTGCGATTTGCGATATGCGAAATGCGATGTGTGAAATGCGATGTGCGAGTTGCGAAGTGCGATTGGCTAAATGCGAAAAGCGAAGTGCAAAGTGCAAAATACGATGTGTGATTTGCGAGCTGCGATTTGCGAAAACATTTTAACATTCATCATAACATTCATTACATTGCGATTTGCATCATTGAAAATACCTTGTCATATTTCAAGTGTCTACTAATCTTTATCATGTCCATTCCATTGCATTGCGTGAACATGATAAAGAGGGACATCTGTAGACACTCAAAATTTTCTTTTCCTGTTACTAACTATGCAGGAGGGCAAAAATGTCTTTTTCACACTCCAGAGATAACCCTGGAGGACCAAAACATCAATTCCAACCTTAGAGATAACCCTAAGGATATTCAGAGTCAACAACATGACAACCTCAGAGATAACCCTGAGAAAAGACTGCTACAACTACGTGAACACCGGAGATAACCCCGGGAGGGGCAAAATGGTCATTTTGCCAACTCAACTTCACTTCAAATCAAATACACTCATTTTAACTCAAATTACTTCAAAAGAAGTCCCATAAGAACCATGTCTTAACTTCGGAGCGCAAACTACGCAAAATAGCTCACCGGATTGCCTGACGGAAACCCAAAAATGCTATTTCGGTCATGGACCCATCTTCTCGGAATCAAAAATGGACAAATCCTACATCATTGTGTAGCTCTCGGAAGGAGCTTTTCGGAATGGTATGACACGCTTCCATCGGACTCCCGGATTGAAAGTTATAAAGAACCGAAGCGAATAAAGACGTTGTCAAGAGTGTCGTATTTCCGACATGGTGGGACACACATTCTTTGGGCATCTTGGGCATCCGGGCAGCACTGAGGTGAGACTCAGCACCCCCCCTCTATATATAGAGGGCTTGGGGTGGCCTTATTTGCAAGAAAAATGGCGAGGAAGCCTTGTCCAATTTGTTCTGTACACACTATAAACTGAGTGCTTTCTCATTTTAAACACTTGTGAGCTTGTATTCTGTCATATTTTTACCGGCGGGAGCCGAGTATTCATCCACTTAAAGTTATATAAGTCTTCTTTGGCAGTCTTTGAAGTCTTCTTCTTACACATTTTGAGCCTTCTTACACACTGTAAGCCTTCTTACACACTTTGAAGTCTTTCTCTTCATCTTTGCACACACCATTCTTCACGTTGAGAGTCGTGTTGCATGTGTTTGCCCGAACTTCGGTCCATGGTTTTATTTCAGTTTATATATATATATATATATATATATATATATATATATATATATATATTGACTAACATTATCAAGTTATGCCTCGATTGAGCCTAGACTTATGTTTGGAGCGTTTACTAGCTTTCGTATATATATATATATACTTATATATATGAATTGTGTGTCGAACTTTATTCGATAAGCCTAGATTTTACATCCTAGCATTTATGCTTTAATATATATATATATATATATATATATATATATATATATATATATATATAATCGTGTGTCGAACTTTGTTCGATGAGCTTGAATTTTACATCCTAATGCGTTTACATTTTTAAATATATATATATATATATATATATATATTTACGTTTAGTCCCTTTGGAGTTTACTTCATGGCGGCGGTGATCGCCTTCTGACTTTCTTTACTTTTCGTCCCGCCTAGAGTTTACTTCGTGGCGGTTGATTGCTTTTACACCTTTATTTACATTTCAGATCCCCCATGGGAGGTGCTTCGTGGTGGCTGATCGTGTCTGATATATATATATATATATATATATATATATTTACAACTTTTATATATATACTTGTTTACTGCTTTATTATCAATTGCGACATCATGTGAGCCTAGGAATCACGTGATCACAGATTCAGTCTACTGGATCTAGATGCGGTTCCCGTGATGGACATTTTCAGCTGTAAGCAGCTTGTAAATTTATTCACGGTGTTCGGACTTCCTCAAATGGTTTTCATGCCCATGAGGAGTTCGGCACTGCTTTGTACATTATTTTATCAAAGATGCCTCGCATCTCGAAAAATTAAAAACAATCAAACCGAACACTTAATAAAAATGGGAGTGTAAAAGGTTTCAATTACTACTGAGCACAAGGGTTTGAAAAAACCTTTTTCTTACAAAGCGTCACTGCCATATTTTGTTTAAAACTGACTTTTTACATAAATTCAAACCCTGTGTATATAGGTGCGAACGAGGCCTCGCACTACTTCTATATAAATAACACATTGACCCACACACACACACATTCATATAACAGTTTCTTAAAAAGTGGCGGTCACCGTGGTAACACGAATGTCGGGGGGTGCGTAACACCTTCCCTCCGCATAATCAAGCCCCCGGACCCTAATGAATCTCTGTTTCACAGACCCGTTTAGTAATGTTACATCATTTGGGTTAATGTGCAAACCTTTTCTCATTGTGTTGGTACAACCATATAAAAACCAATGGCGACTCTTAACAGTCCATCGTCAACATTATACATGTCAGACCTTTTTCACTTGTTTTTTCAAACAAATCTCACCTAACATGAGAACACCAAAGAACAAGTAACGAAAAGGGACAAATAAAAATCCCGACGTCGACAACAATCATTCAAACTAAAGTCTGATAATAAAATATCAAAATGATTACAAGTTTTCAGTACTTGTTCATCTTTCCATTTCCCTTACTGGTGCTAGGTACGTCGACCTTCTCAACTTTACCTGTAATATTTATATAAGCAAGAGTGAGCAAACAAGGCTCACTTGAAATGAAATTGAATAAAACTTTACATTAACTGCCAAATAATAGGCTCAATAGAACTGAACAATATGTTCTATTAACATTCTGAATAATACAACTGAGGGTCTAATGATCACGAACCATGTCCACAGTTATAAGTACTCTTTCAACTTAAACTTTAACAGTCATAAGACTATAAGGACTCCACGTACTTAGGGGGATCAGCCCTTCGTACAATGTATTGTGCACAAACATTTCAACGCTAAGTGTAAACCCCTAATAATAGGGTTGTTCATCTCATTATTTAGATTACAAGTCTGCACCAAAGTAAGTTTGGTTTGGATACATTTCGATGTAATTTGGAATTCAACGAACATCAACTAAGAATTAGTTGAATAAAAGGGTAATCACATTATGCTATGGAATAACTCTTAAGTTCAAAAAAAATAAATTAATAATAATATTTTTTTATTTAGCAAAAAAAATAAAAAATAACTCTTAAGTGAATTAATATTGTATATTAAAGTTATGCTTGAGGAATAATCTAAGAGCATAAATATTGAATAACTATAACATACATTGCTTGAACAATATTAAGCCAAGGTTATTTAGAATTGAATATTAAACATGCATAACGAATAGCAATTTGAATAATAAAAACTATTAACAACAGGTCATCTTTGCATTACGAGCAAAAGATATTCATCAATAATTCATCTTTGCACTACAGGCTAAGATATTCATCAACAAGTCATCTTTGCACTACGAGCCAAAGATATTCATATATCAAAGAAATACATAATCATTTCAGAAGTTATATAACAATAATTATAACCATGTTGATCAATTCACCTTTGCACTTAAGCTAAAAATATTCAATTATAAATTCAATGATCATGATCATACCAACCAACAATTCAACTTTTTGCACTCTTGGCGAAGAGAACCTATAATCATGATCATACCAATAATCTACCCATCTTTACACTCAAGTCAAAGAGAAATATTATCATTAGGGTTATAAGAATGTTATATAAAAACAATATAATCAAAACATGGATTTAATTTCAAGAGTAAGATTCATAAATCAACGATAATTTGGTCAGAGAAGAAACCAATTTGTCGTGAATAAGACTTCGTATTCGTACATAGTATCGTATCGTGCATATAGTAACCTCGACACGAAGATAAAGTTTCATAATAAAATTCATATCAATATTTATAACACCTTAATCAAAATGTTATAAATCACTTAGAAATCTCATAATCTAATATTATTAATATTATAATAATATTTTAATCATTTTAAAACTTATAAACAATTTAATTAAATTGTTTACACTTTACTAATTAATGGTTTTAATCATCATAAAATGCCAAACTCATAAGATTTCATCACCAATAACCAAAACCCTCATCAAAAATCTGATATACCTCATATATGATTCTCAAGCCATAAAATCATATTTTCCAATTTTCTTACTTCACATAACATATTTAATTCATTTACTCATAACTAGAATATTTTCATGAAAAATACCAAATCAGTTCCAAAAATATTTCTTTTCCGGGATTTAGCATAACATAGTCCATATTGAACATATATTTTTCTCAAAATTTTAAAAATTCATTTACTATTTTTCATATAATCAAAACCAATTTAATATTTAAACATTTATCATAAATTATACTTTTATCCAAAAATTCTGAAATTTACACTTAGATATACTGATATTATATAGATGTACTCCCAATAAAAATTTCATCAATTTTGGAGTTAATCACAAGGAGTTATAAATAGTTACTTTTAAAATAGTCTTTTCTCATAAAATCCATAACTCCTAATCTATACATCCAAAAATCGCCATTTTTGGACACACTCTACAAAACTCATCAAAATATCATTTCAAATTTTTCCAGAATTTTTGAAGGTTCAAAAAAATTTCTAAACTAAAAACATAATAACCCTTAAAATCCTCTTTACTATCCTTACCTCAAAAGAGCAAAGATTTAATTAGAATAACGCTGAACGAACTTGCACCGTATAGCAACACTCAAAGTATACTCAAAATACTCACAAGAATATGCTCGATAATATAGAGAGAGAAAACTTCAGTTTCTGGTGTGATTTTCAATTCTAACCTAAGCACCCTATTTATAGGAAAATGCTTAGAACACCAAAGCAGAAAATTTATTAAATATTATTATATTTTTTTTCCAAAACTTCATACGCATGTTTTACCATCTGAACTCAGCCCCTATCACATGTTAAATGAGGAAAACAAAATGAAAAACACGTTTTTGTAAATAAAAATAATTAAAACTTTCAAAAATCAATTATTTCAGAACTTCAGAACTTCAATAATTCATAATAAATAGCCCTTTTATCAGAAAATTCGAATCTCGCGAGTTTTTATAGGAAATTCAATTCTCTACAACTTTGCGTAGAAAGTTTTTCAAATTCCAAACAAAATTGACCGAATCCACAAACGGGTGATTTTACAAGCTATAATCAAATTTCGGTCAATAATTGTGTCCACCAATACACAAAATATGTGTTAAACATTTATTACCACAAAAATACTCTTCCTCCTCATATACTCATATATCCCACATTCATTATAAAAATATCACCGTTAATATATTATTAAAATAATATATTTAAATAAATTATTTTATCGTAAAAAGACAAAATATTAATTTTCAACAATTGTCACATTAAAATTTTTCTCCATCTATGTCCACATAAAATAAATATTTTCCTCATCATAAAAATCAATAATTAATTATTCACAAATAATATTACATAATCACAATATCGACAACCAGCGCTTCCTCAGAAAGAGGGGCTTTCCAATAAGGATCTCTCCTTATCAAGCCAAGAATTAGGTGACCAAACCTCTCCTTAGATGTAACTTTCTAGACATTGCCAATAATGTTATCCAATAATATTATTCAGATAATATGAATTATTGTCTCGATAATGGAAAATACCGTGTAATGACAATTCTTGAAACAACAAAGAATATAAAATATCAACGCAAAGAATTATTGAATCAATAAAATATAATATCGAATAAAGAATTACCGTAATAATTATCGAGTAGTGCTTTCACGTAAGAATCAATAATTCAAAAATACCGTGTAATGCCGTGTTTCTATCGCAACAACGCCAGACATTACTTTACTTTACCCACCGGTATTCCAACATGTTATTAATAATAATTACGTTATTATTTATAAAACTCCCTTTTGTCGCTTTCTTCATCCGACAAGCTTATTCTATTATATGGGCCCATAAATGGTCACTACTTGTCGCATTTAATATTCCCGACGTAAAGAATATTCCACGACCAAACGAATATTCCCCACAATAATGAGTATTTTATAACCACTTGCTTATTTTGAAAAAATTATATATCACCCTTAACTTTAACTTTTATCAATTTAACCATTTACCTAATAGTAATTATAAGAAAATTGAATACTTTTATTTCATAAAATTCGGCCTTACAATCTCCCCTCCTTATGAAATTTCGTCCCCGAATTTTACGTAACTGGTATTTCAAAGAGTTGAGAATACCTTGCTTTCATTTCAGATTCTATCTCTCCTCATCATCATGATTTCTCCATTGCTCATCTCCTCGTATTTCGAGATATCATTCTAGAATACAACTTCAAAACAAGGGTTAATTTAACAAATTAATATATCACATAATATCCCGATATTACGACCGACCAACAAATAAGCTTAGGTAGGACACACTAGCTGAAGGATTTACTCATCTCTCCCTCCTAGTTCTAATCCCGATCTCCGCCAGATCTTATCCCTAAGCTCTCGATACCAAATGTAACGCCCAAAATAGGTCCATTCCATCCAACCCATTCTCGAGTCGCCAAATATATGGTACGGAAAAACAACTACAACTTTATTACAACAATTGTCGTGGCAAAATACAACAACACATATGCTATGAGTTTGATACAAATATATACCAATCAGAAGACGTCACAATGACACCTTACATAAAGGTATAGTCAAAAAACCTGCTTTTAGAAATTAGAATCTTTGGGAAGTGCTCAAGAAACCTTCATACATGGAGGCCATGCTTTTAGGTTATGGTAGATATCATATGGCCACGTAATTATCCTCGGTCAATCTAATAAACCCCAAAGAAAAAACGAGAAGATTACTATCATATTCTTCCCAATGGTGAGTCTTCTCTTGACATATCATTATCTCCACTGCCTCTAATCGGGTATTATACTCCAAACAAACACCAAGATTATATAGGTAGTGCTTGTAAATATACTCAAGAAGTGGATGAGCACAACCATGTCTTATGATAACACGAGTTCAGATGTCATTAGACATCTTGTATGATAGTGACAAAACACCTTCCAAAGTCAGGTTCGCCTCACCCTATTTAATTCACCAAAATAACTATTAAATGATGTATAAAATACAACACACTAAAGTCCTCAATAAAATTATTTCCATACTCTTTAGGAGAACATCAACAACTATAGACCACCATTCTATTCCCTTGTTATCCCCGGCCAACCCAAATACCTACACTTTTATTACCCGAAAGGAATCAGAAACAAAAGGGTGAGCACAACTAGCTCAAGAAAGAATATTATAACTAAAGATACATAAATTATCAATAGTCTTCATCAATAATAAATCGTAGATTTAGAAACATATATGGTAGATGATAAAACTTTTCAACCATAGTTGCAAATGAACGAGCAATCCATTAAAAGAGTCAAATAGACTATAAAGTCTATTGTCTTCTCCACGTTAAAAGTCCACCAACAATATTTTATCCTCAGAACATCAATCAACAGCCTTTTCCACAATCATATGAATAACTCATAATCATAATTGTGATTCTAAATTCTCTTCTCATCCAGACGAAGATAATTTTCATCACCGCCTTTACCTCAAACATCAAATATCATGGTTATACCAAATCACGCCTCGCTCATAATCATACTAATAAATTCATCTTTGCACCACGCGCCAAAGATATTCATCAACAGCTTCATCTTTACACTACAAAGCTAAAGATATTCAACAACAAGTCATCTTTGCATTACGAGCCAAAGATATTCATCAATAATTCATCTTTGCACTACAAAGCAAAGATATTCAACAACAGTCATCTTTGCATTACGAGCAAAAGATATTCATCAATAATTCATCTTTGCACTACAAAGCTAAGATATTCATCAACAAGTCATCTTTGCACTACGAGCCAAAGATATTCATATATCAAAGAAATACATAATCATTTCGTGGTTATATAACAATAATTATAACCATGTCGATCAATTCACCTTTGCACTTAAGCTAAAAAATATTCAATTGTAAATTCAATGGTCATGATCATACCAAATAACAATTCAACTTTTGCACTATCGCCAAAGAGAACCTATAGTCACGATCATACCAATAATCTACCCATCTTTACACTCAAGTCAAAGAGAAATATTATCATTAGGTTATAAGAATGTTATATAAAAAAATAATATAATCAAAACATGGTTTTAATTTCAAGAGTAAGATTCATAAATCAACGATAATTTGGTCGAGAAGAAACCAATTTGTCGTGAATAAGACTCGTATTCGTACATAATATCGTGATACGCGCATATAGAACCTCGATACCTAAAAGATAAAGTTTCATAATAAAATTCATATCCATATTTATAACACCTTAATCCAAATGTTATAAATCACTTAGAAATCTCATAATCTAATATTATTAATATTATAATAATATTTTAATCATTTCTAAAACTTATAAACAATTTAATTAAATTGTTTACACTTTACTAATTAATGCATTTAATCATCATAAAATGCCAAACTCATAAGATTTCATCACCAATAACCAAAACCCTCATCAAAAATCAGATATACCTCATATATGATTCTCAAGCCATAAAATCATATTTTCCAATTTTCTTACTTCACATAACATATTTAATTCATTTACTCATAACTAGAATATTTTCATGAAAAATACCAAATCAGTTCCAAAAATATTTCTTTTCTGGGATTTAGCATAACATAGTCCCATATTGAACTATATATTTTCTCAAAATTTTAAAAATTCATTTACTATTTTTCATACGGCCAAAACCACCGAATATTTAAACATTTATCATAAATTATACTTTTATCCAAAAATTCTGAAATTTACACGGTATACTGATATTATATAGATGTACTCCCAATAAAAATTTCATCAATTTTGGAGTTAATCACAAGGAGTTATAAATAGTTACTTTTAAAATAGTCTTTTCTCATAAAATCCATAACTCCTAATCTATACATCCAAAATCGCCATTTTTGGGACACACTCTACAAAACTCATCAAAATATCATTTCAAATTTTTCCAGAATTTTGAAGGTTCAGAAAAATTTCAAACTAAAAACATAATAACCCTTAAAATCCCTTTACTATCCCTTACCTCAAAAGAAAGCAAGATTTAATTAGAATAACGCCGAACGAACTTGCACCGTATATCAACACTCAAAGTATACTCAAAATACTCACAAGAATATGCTCGATAATATAGAGAGAGAAAACTTCAGTTTCTGGTGTGATTTTCAATTCTAACCTAAGCACCCTATTTATAGGAAAATGCTTAGAACACCAAAGCAGAAAATTTATTAAATATTATTATATTTTTTCCAAAACTTCATACGCATGTTTTACCATCTGAACTCAGCCCCTATCACATGTTAAATGAGGAAAACAAAATGAAAAACACGTTTTTGTAAATAAAAATAATTAAAACTTTCAAAAATCAATTATTTCGGAACTTCAGAACTTCTATAATTCATAATAAATAGCCCTTTTATCGAAAAATTCAATCTCGAGAGTTTTTATAGAAATTCAATTCTCTACAACTTTGCAGAAAGAAAGTTTTTCAAATTCCAAACAAAAATTGACCGTAATCCACAAACCAAGTGATTTTACAAGCTATAATCAAATTTCTATTCAATAATTGTGTCCACCAACACACAAAATATGTGTTAAACATTTATTACCACAAAATACTCTTCCTCCTCATATACTCATATATCCCATATTCATTATAAAAATATCACCGTTAATATATTATTAAAATAATATATTTAAATAAATTATTTTATCAGAAAAAGACAAAATATTAATTTTCAACAATTGTCACATTAAAAATTTTCTCCATCTATGTCCACATAAAATAAATATTTTCCTCATCATAAAAATCAATAATTAATTATTCACAAATAATATTACATAATCACAATATTGACAACCAGACAGTTCCCAGAAAGAGGGGGCTTTCCAATAAGGATCTCTCCTTACTGGCGCGCAATTAGGGTGACCAAACCTCTCCTGTATGTAAACTTTCTAGACATCGCCAATAATGTTATCCAATAATATTATTCAGATAATATGAATTATTGTCTGATAATGGAAAATACCGTAATGACAATTCTTGAAACAACAAGAATATAAAATATCAACGCAAAGAATTATCAATCAATAAAATATAATATCAATAAGAATTATCGTAACAATTATCGAGTAGTGCTTTCACGTAAGAATCAATAATTCAAAATACTGTGCAATACCGTGTTCTAATCGCAAGCAACAACGCCAGACATTTTTTACTTTACCCACCGTATTCCAACAAAGGTTAATTCAGTAATAATTACGCCGTTATTTATAAAAACTCCCTTTTGTCGCTTTTCTTCATCCGACGCTTATTCTCATTATGGGCTCCACAAATGGTCATGTACCATTGCATTTAATATTCCCTCACGTAAAAAGAATATTCCACGACCAAACGAATATTCCCCGACAATAATGAGTATTTTATAACCACTTGCTTATTTTGAAAAAATTATATATATCACCCTTAACTTTAACTTTTATCAATTTAACCATTTACCTAATAGTAATTATAAGAAAATTGAATACTTTTATTTCATAAAATTTGGGGCCTTACATATATACACAACTTTTATTCATATTATTATAACTCGCAATATTAACAACCGGATCGTTACCGTGGAAGAGGGGCTTTCCAATAAGGATTTCTCCCTATCAAGCGCCAAATTAGGTGACCAAATCCTTTCCTCCACGTAACTTTCTAGACATTGTTAATTATGCATATAATAATTAGAATAACTTGTCATCTCAATTATTGATTTAATAATTTATAAAATATTGACAATAATTGAATCAAATAACGTGAGATACTATGCAACAATTATTGTAGCAATAATTGAGTAAAACTAAGTGACTTTTCACGTAAGCATCAATAATCAATATCGTGTGCTATCATGCAACCACGCATATTACTGTACTTTTAACAACGATTATTTCAACAGTTAACTGTTAAACTTCCGCCGTTATTTTTATAAAAAGATATTTCTGTCGTTTTCTCATTCCGACAATAATTATGTTGTGGGGTCCACCAATGATTGTGCCGCCGTACGAATATTCCCTGTTAAAACAAATATTCCCCGACCAATCGAATATAGTATAACAACTTGCGTTGTAAGACCCCAACTTTTATGAATTAAGAATAATTTTCTCGAAATATATTTTTGAATATTATGGTATGAATTTGATATAATGTTATAGTTGTGGGTAATATTTACAAATTTCACAAAGTAAGCAAGTGGTTATATAATATTCGATTGGTCGGGGAATATTCGTTTTAACAAGGAATATTCGTACGATGACACAATCATTGGTGGACCCCACAACGAAAGTATTGTCATAGTTAGAAAACGATAAAATTATCTTTTTATAAAAATAACGGCAGAGGTGTTACCGTTAAAACTGTTGAACTACCCAGTAGTAAAAGTACAGTTGTGACGCCCCAAAAATTAGGTATACGTCACCCATCTTGGGTCGCCACTTACATGGTACATAAATTCAAATACAAACTTAATTATACATCACGTCAGTAACATACGACAATACATAAACCGAGAGAGTTCTAATAGGAATATTGTCATTTAAACAATATCCATACTCAAGGAGTCCTCATTACATTTATTATCACACAATTTCACAGAATAGTGAGGACTACTAATGCTATCCTCTCGACCATTACTCCGCTTCCCGACTTGTCCCAAATATATTCTCATTTCAAGAGAAAAAGATTGAAAGAAATGGTGAGCTCAACTAGCCCAAGAAGAAATATTATGATTAAGATAATGCGTAATAAATTATCGTTAGCCTTCAACAGTGTCAAACTGATAAAATACAATAGACAACAAGTTTAATCTGCGGTGGAATAAGCAATCCATTAAAAGAGTCAAGTAGAAAATAAAATCTACTATCTTTTATGATTTAAAAGGTTTTTCATCATTTGTTATAAATTTGAGACTCGCTTTAATGAATAAACCACAATATCTAATCATCCTCGTACCACGGTCAAGGATTTTCATCAAATTATCAATGGTCATGACTATACCGAATCACCCTCGGTCATAATCATACCAAAAACTATCCATCAACGCATTACAAATACCGAGGACTTTTGTCACATCATTTATATCAAGCCATGATTATACCGAATGATCCTCGGTCATAATCATACTAAGTTCATCTATGCACGTAAGCCAAAGATAACATAATATAACATGAGGATGATGACAATGACATAATAATTCAATAAAACAAGTTCAAGAATTAATTTATCTAGGAACCAATAACATCCAAATCGACAACATTCTTTATCGCTTTGTAGAGTAAAATTCAAGAATCTTGAGAAGAATATTTCCATGAAAGGATCTTTGGATGAAACACAAATATCAAGGATATTCTACTAATTTCATGGAGTATAGAAGTCAAAGTTTTAACCAACCGGGGTATAATAAAGAATGGAATAACAAAAGAAATCACCATGCATGCGGTACTTGCAGATGTAGCGGGTTATTCCAATAGAATAATAATAACGGAACCAGTCGTGAAATTCACACAAGCGGGATGATCCAACAGTAATAATAAATGCTTGAATAATAAACAATGGAACCATGTCCTGTAAAACACATGCACGTAATAATAAATGCGGATTAATAAACAATGGAATAATAACAGAGAATGGATATAAATGTAATAATAAAGAAGAAGAGATCACCAAGTATAGGGGATTCATGTGATACAAAGTTATTCCAATGTATAAATAAGAATGGAATAATATAAGAATTTCACCAAGTATAGGGTATGCCGCGTATACAGGTTATGTATAGGGTATGCCACTTTTACAGGTTATTCCAACAGAATAATAATGAATGGAATAACAGGAGTTCTCTTCATGAATAAGAAAGAATAACACCCCTTACGGGTACAACAAATAATATCCCTTACCGTAAAAGGACACGGGATATCAAAGTAGTGAAGTACCAGAATACTCTTCTTCTTTCTCTCTATAGATTTTCTCTCTATAGCTTCTCTCTATAATTTCTCTCTCTAGAGTTTCAGTGAATTCGTAAGAAAATAATGAAGGAATGAGCTTCTATTTATAGGAAAATAGAATGCATAGTAATTAATCCATGAATCTGTCCAGATTGATTTACTTTAATCGGCGGTCCATATTTAAAGCAAAATCTTTTAAATAAAATATCATATATTCTATTTATATAAAAACATTTTACTATGCAAACACTATGCAACACTATGCAAAACACTATGCAAAACACTATGCAACACTATGCATAATAAAATATAATATATTCTATTTATAGAATAACTTTAATAAAGTATTCATTTTTTATAAAAAGATGTTTCGCATTTTATTACGTTAATAATACTGAATAAAATAAAACGTCATTATCGCTATAATAATTCATATTATTAATCGAGAATAATGGAATCAAACCGGTGACTTCTCACATAAGCATCAATAATCGATACCGTGCTACTATGCAACCACACGATTATCGCATTTTTTTACTACCGAAAGTAGTTCAACAAAGATCAACCAGTAAAACTTCCGCCGTTATTTCAATAAAATATTTTTGTCGTTTTCTCAATCCGACAATAATTACATTTAGGGGTCCACCAATGATTGAGTAGTTGTATGAATATTCCCCGCTAAACCGAATATTCCCCGACCAATCAAATATAATATAACCACTTGCATACTTTGCAAAATTTATAAATACTACCCACAACTATAATATTATCTCAAATTCACGCCATAATATTAAAAATTATTTCGACAAAATTTAAATCTTTATTGATAAAATCTGGGGTCTCACAACAGTAATACGTGTGGTTGTATAGTAGCACACGGTATTGATTATTGATGATTACGTGAGAAGTCACTCAATTATACTCAATTATTACTACAGTAATTGCTGCATCATATCTCTCATATCATTGATTCAATTATTGTCACAGTATCATCTGCATAATATGATATATTATTAAATCAATAATTGAGACGACAAAGTTATTCATATTATTATTTGCAATATTGACAATGTCTAGAAGTTCTGTCAAGGAGAGGTTTGGTCACCTAATTGCGTGCCAATAAGGAGAAATCCTTATCGGAAAGCCCCCTCTTTCCTGGGAACGACCTGGTTGTTAAATATTGTGAATTATAATTTTAATGATGAATAAGTTCGTGTTGATTAAAGATGAAATTAATAGTTCCATTGTGTAGGAATTATTAGTGTTAGTAGAAATCGATATTTAGTTCGATAATAATTGATGTCTGGAGGTTATATTGACCAATCGGGTATTCGGGGCACTTTTCGTGTCGGAGTATTATTCACAGGTTACTATTCACGGGTTACTATTCACCCGGTTACTATTCACTCTAGTATTGTTCACTCGGGTATTTGGGACACTTTTCGTGTCGGGGTACTATTCACGGGGTACTATTCCTGAAGTACTATTCACCCGAAAAATATATTTCTTTTCGGTCCAAATCATTTTTTAGTACAATATTATTCCATGAGAAGGTGTGATAATTTTTCAGAAAGTTGGTTGAAATTATAATAGTAAATCAATATGGATCGTTAGTTTAAAGTTTTAACAATAACTTGCCACTTCGGTTTTCCAAGAGTTACTTGTCCCTTTGGTTTTCCAAGAGTTACTTGTCTCTTCGGTGTTCCAAGAGTTAATTTCCCCTTCGCAAATAGTAGTTGTCTCTTCAATATTACCAAGAGTCATTTTGACCCTTCGTTAAGACCAAGAACTACTTTCAGTTCTTCTATAAATAGAAGCTCATTCATCATTATTTCTTACAAATTCACTGAAACTTTAGAGAGAGAAACTATAGAGAGAAATAAGAAAAGTATTTTGCTACTTCATTACTCCAGCATTCAGTTTTTCTAAGGTAAGGGGTATTATTCTTTCGTATTCATGAAGAGAGTTATTTTCTTTCAATACTCGTAAGGGTTGTTATTCCATTCCTTATTATTATGTTGAATAACTCCGCCTATCGCCAAGCACCGCATACATGGTGAAATTCTTCTCATTATTCCATTCTTTATTATTCATTGGAATAACTCCGTGTCTGTATGGTCTATCGCGTACCTCGTGAATTTTGTTGATATTCCATTCTTTATTATTCTGCTGGAATATCCGTCTGTAGAGATTACGCATGACTGGTTCCATTCTTTATTATTCTCATTGGAATATCCTGCTGTGATTTACGCACGACCGGTTCCATTCTTTATTACTCTGTTGAATAACTCAGATATGTGGATTACCACATGCATGGTGAATGATCCTTCGTATTTATTCCTTATTAAATTATGAAAATGATCTGCATCTCGTGGATTACCGCATGGCGACGAAAATCCATTTGCAATTTTATATATTCTATTATACTCAGTTGGTTAAAGCTTTGGCTTCTA
Source organism: Panax quinquefolius (assembly GCA_020205615.1). NCBI lineage: Eukaryota > Viridiplantae > Streptophyta > Magnoliopsida > Apiales > Araliaceae > Panax > Panax quinquefolius. Next base: position 61,285,905 of record CM035172.1, read on the forward strand.
TACTCCATGAAATTAGTGGAATATCCTTGATATTTGCGCTTCATCCAGTATCTTTTTCATGGAAATATTTTTCTGAGCATTCTTGAATTTTACTTTACAAAGCAGTATCATGTTGACAATTTGGACGTTATTGGTTCCTGGATAAATTAATTTATAAATCTTTAAAGTTTATTCTTAAACTTGTTTTATTGAATTATTATGTCATTGTCATCATCCTCATGCTTATATTGTGATGCAAGTCATCTTTGGCTTACGTGCATAGATGGACTTGGTATGATTATGATCAAGGATTATTCGGTATAATCATGACCGTAATGTGACGAATGATGTAGTAAAAGTCCTCATTGGCCTATAGTTCATTGGTGGATAGTTGTTGGTATGATTATGACCAGAGATTATTCGGTATAGTCATGACCATTGATGATTACATGAATATCATTGGCCGTGGAGCAAGGATGATTTGATTTTATTTATTAAGCTGAGTCTCAGCGATAAAGTTGATGAAAAACTTTTTAAATCATAGAAGATAGTAGATTTTATACTTTACTTGACTCTTCTAATGGATTGCTTATTCCGTTGCAGTTTTGATCTAAAACTTGTTGTCTATTATATTCTCTCAGTTGTTATACTGTTGAAGGCTATTGATAACTTATTCTGCATTATCTTAGTCATAATATTTCTTACTGGGCTAGTTGAGCTCACCCTTTTACTTTCATTGTTCTCTTCAGGAAATGAGAACGTAGCTGAGACTAGTCGGGGAACAAAGTGATGGTCCTAGATGGTGCATTAGTAGTCCTCACTATTCTGTGAAATATTGTGATAATAAATGTGAGACCCCAAATTTTATCAATAAAGATTTAAATTTTGTCGAAATAATTTTTAATATTATGGTGTGAATTTGAGATAATATTATAGTTGTGGGTAGTATTTATAAATTTTGCAAAGTATGCAAGTGGTTATATTATATTCGATTGGTCTGGGAATATTCTTGGTTTAGCGAGGAATATTCGTACAACTACTCAATCATTGGTGGACCCTATAAATGTAATTATTGTCGAATTGAGAAAAACGACAAAAATATTTTATAGAAATAACTATGAAGTTTTACCGTTGATCTTTGTTGAACTACTTTCAAGTAGTAAAAGTACAATGTCGATGTCGTGTGGTTGCATAAGTAGCACACCAGTATTGATTATCGATGCTTATGTGAGAAGTCACTCGGTTTGATTCCATTATTATCGATTAATAATATGAATTATTATAATGATAATGACGCTTTTGTTTTATTCGTATTATTAACGTAATAAAATGTAAACATCTTTTATATAAAAATGTAATACTTTATTAAAGTTATTCTATAAATAGAATATATTATATTTTATTATGCATAGTGTTGCATAAGTATTTGCATAGTAAAATGTTTTTATATAAATAGAATATATGATATTTTATTTAAAAGATTTTGCTTTAAATATGGACCGTCGATTAAAGTAAATCAATCTGGACCGCTCATGGATTAATTACTATGCATTCTATTTTCCTATAAATAGAAGCTTATTCCTTCATTATTTTCTTACGAATTCACCTAAACTCTAGAGAGAAAATTATAGAGAGAAGCTATAGAGAGAAAATCTATAGAGAGAAAGAAGAAGAGTATTCGGTACTTCACTACTTTGATATCCAAAGGTCTTTTTACTAGTAAGGGATATTATTTGTTGTACAAGTAAGGGATATTATTCTTTCAGTATTCATGAAAGAGAACTTCATTATTCCATTCTTTATTATTCATTGGAATAACCTCGTCATGCGCAAGCACCGCATGCATGGTGATTTCTTTTGTTATTCCATTCTTTATTATACTCACCGTTGGTTAAAGTTTTGACTTCTATACTCCATGAAATTAGTAGAATATCTTTGATATTTGCGCTTCATCCAAAGATCTTTTCATGGAAATATTCTTCCGAGCATTCTTGAATTTTACTCTACACAGAAGTATCATGTTGACAATTTGGACGTTATTGGTTCCTGGACAAATTAATTCTTGAACTTGTTTTATTGAATTCTTATATCATTGTCATCATCATCATGTTTATATTTTTTTGAAAGTCATCTGTGGCCAGTAGTGCATAGATGGACTTGGTATGATTATGACCAGGGATTATTCGGTGTAATCATGACCGTAATGTTACAAATGATGTGGTAAAAGTCCTCATTGGCCCGTAGTGCATTGATGGACAGTTGTTGGCATGATCATGACCATTGATGAATACACAAATATCCTCGCCCGTAGTAGCATGGAATTTGTGGTCGTGACCCTAATGAATATCCTCGGTCAGAAAAGTGTGGATGATGTGGATTATTTATTTAATTTGAGTCTCGGCGATAAAAGTGATGAAAACCTTTTTAAATTATAAAAGATAGTAGATTTTATTCTCTACTTGACTCTTTTAATGGATTGCTTGTTCACCGCAGCTTAAACTTGATGTCTATTGTATTTTATCGCTTAACATTGTTGAAGACTATTGATAATTTATTCGCATTATCTTAGTCATAATATTTCTTCTTGGGCTAGTTGAGCTCACCCTTTCTTTCACCGTTTCTCTTCGTGAAATGAGAATATAGCCGGGACGAGTTGGGGAAACGAGTGATGGTCCCGAAGATAGCATTAGTAGTCCTCACTATTCGTGAAATAGTGTGATAATAATTGTAATGAGGACTCCTTGAGTATGGATATTGTCTAAAAATGACAATATTCCTATTAGAACTCTCGGTTTATGTATTGTCGTATGTTACACGACGATGTATAATTAAGTTTGTATTTGAATTTATGTACCATGTAAGTGGCGACCCAAGATGGGTGACGATACCTAATTTTGGGGGCGCCACAACAGTATCGTAGCTTAGGGATATGATCCTGCTAAGATGCTTGATAAGAACTAGGAGGGAGAGATCGGGAATTCCTTCGCTAGTATGATCTACCTAAGTTTATTTGTTATTTAATTGGTCAATTGTGAGTATAAGGATAATATTTGATATATTAATTAACCCTCGTGTTGTGGCGGTGTTTGAAATGGCAATGAAAATATTCACAATGGAGTGAATGTGACCGCTGTGACACCTTTAATCACTAATCGTGTTAATGCAAAGGTCGACGAGGAACAAATTAGAGATATCCACGTAGTGAATGAAGAACTAATTGTTGCACCCGAGCTAGTTGCAGAGGTAGCAGCTGAGAGTGAGGAAGAAGAGGAAGAAGAGGAACCTGAGGAGAATTGGTTAGAAGAAATTTATGATCAAAACTTAGAATTACAAAATCGTGTTCGTGAGCTAGAAGAACAGGTTGAAGAACGACAAATGGTCGTGGAACAAAGGGATACAACAATTCAAAATTGGGTTACCCGATATGTGATACTCGAACAAAATCACGCTTTGGCAGGGTGTAAGATATTAAAGTTGGAATCTGAGAATTTAAAAATCAAAGATCAGCTGAAAGAAGAAATAACTGAACGAAGGAGAATAGACGATGCATGGGTAAAAGCTGCACAACGCCGTTGATAAGTAGAAAAAAGACGTCCGATCCAATAAAGCCAAAATAGATGAAATGGACTTTGCTTTTTGGACAAAGAATTGGGAGAACCCAACATCGAATTCTAATTACCTTGTGCATAGCGGTCAACCCGAATTCGATATGGATCGAGAATAATGATTCAAATCATGGATCGGGAATGTGAAGAAGCACTTAAGGGTGGAATGTACCCTATAGTAAAGTCAAACTCGGTAATTTAAGCGAGGCGTTTGTCGAGAAACCCGAACGGAAGTTATTATGGGTAAATTAATTATTATGAAGTCTATACTTTATTCAATACAAGTTCTACCCACTTTTATTCTACCTAGTTGTGTTCAATGTTTAAATTTGACTCAAAAAAAATTAGACTTTGATTTATCTATTGAAACTTCGTTGGGAGAAACCTTCACCTCCACTTTATTAATCTTGTTGTTTCAAATAAACACTTTCACGATCTTATCTCTTTGAAAATACTTGCCTTTGAGGTAATTTTTGAAAACGATTGATTAATTACTTATTATTCTTTTTGTAAGGTTGTTAGCTTTCATATTCCTAACCAACCCGTTATACTGAATTCAAAGTAACCAAACCCTAAAGTTAATCAATCGTTATATCAAGCCATAAGTAAAGAGCCCCGATCCTTTCGTTGTTGACTTCCTTGTGTGGAATGCACCGGCTTTACTTTTCAGTAGGCGACGCCGTGAATGAAGATGGCAAGTTTATAGGTATCATTGTGAGGTGCTATCTAGGTAAAGGGATAGAAGTCACAGCTTGGTATCAATGTGATGTACTATCCAAGTCTTGGATGAGAGTCACAGCTTTTGAATGATATTTCTATTATTAATAAATTTCCGCGTATTCTTGAAGACTTCTTAGCCTACTTAGAGCATGAAATCGAATTTTGTATTGACCCCAAAGATAAAACCCATTTCTTAAACCTCAAATATTTCTTCAACTAAAATGAATAGTTTACGTGGTTTATGATAAAAGTCATAATAAAAGCATTGGATTAATGAAAATCATGGGTATAATGTAGTATTAGTAAGTGTTATGATGAGTTATGTTGGTTTCTTAGAAATCACAAAGAGTTGAAAATCGATTTTGGTGAAAAACGTAATATGAAATTCAATTGACCATATCTCCTATTATATTTTGAATTTTTGAGTGTGGTCAAGTCCTAGAGTTAGATCTATGAGTTACCCAACTAATCCAAGTGGAATTACTGGAAAAGGTGTTGTAGATTTTGTGTGGACTGATTTTAGCAAAGGAGTGCAAAGCTGCAAAAACCAAAAAAAGTCACTTTGCCATGATTGTAGAGGGGCTGTTTCGGCCACTTAAATTATGAGAAAATTTGGCCTTTTGGGACATGAAGGTATATGGTATAAAGTACCTCCTGTCCAAAAATGAGTTCATTCGACTTTAAATGAGCAAGTTATGACTATTTCAATATTTAGGTTTTTTTTCGACGGAAAACGCTATAACCGGAGTTCTATAACTCCGATGACCATGAAATTTAAACTGAAGCTCATGTTAACATGTGTAAGGTCCTGCCAAGATTTGGGAATTTTTGGAATCAAACTTGGGGTAGCAAATATTTTAAGGAATTAATTAGAAATTGATTTTTTGAAAAATAGTAAATGAATTTTAAAAATACCGAGAAAAATATATTTTCATTATGGGACTATATTATGCTAAATTCCAGAAAATAATTATTTTTGGGACTAATTTGGTATTTTCATGAAAATAGTTTAATTACTGAACATATGAGTTAAATATGTTATGTGAAGTAACAAAAGTTGAAAATAGGATTTTATGGCTAGAGAATCCTATATAGAGTATATATATATATTTTTTTTTATGAGGGATTTGATCATTAGTGATGATATCTTATGAGTATGGCATTTTGAATGATTAAATGCATTATATGGTAAAGCGTAAACAATTAAAATAAATTGTTTATAAATTTAAGAAGTGATTAAAATATTGTTATAATATTAATGATATTAGATTATAAGATTATTAAGTGATTGATAACATGGGGATATTCTTGAATCTGGATAAATTATATTATAAATGTTTAATATTTATCCTTTATCTCATTTGATTGATTCTTTATATCATTATCCTCACGCTTATATTATGTTGAAAGTCATCTGTGGCACATGGTGCATAGATGGACTTGGTATGATTATGACCGTGGATTGTTCGGTATAATCATAACCGTAATTGAAAACATGATTATCTTTGCACGTAGTGCATGGATAATTGTGGTCGTGATACCAATGAATACACGATTATCTTTGGCACGTAGTGCATGGATAATTCGTGGTCGTGATACTAATGAATACACGATTATCTTTGGCACATAGTGCATGGATAATTTGTGGTCGTGATACTAATGAATACATGATTATCTTTGGCATGTAGTGCATGGATAATTCATGGTCGTGATACTAATGAATACACGATTATCTTTGGCACGTAGTGCATGTATAATTTTTGGTCGTGATACTAATGAATACACGATTATCTTTGGCCGTAGTGCATGGATAATTCGTGGTCGTGATACTAATGAATATCCTTGGCACAGAAAAGGGGATGATTCGATGTTATGGATTAATTATTGAGCTGAGTCTCAGCAATGAAATATTAATTCATGGATGTGGTAAAAGTCATCTTTGGCCGTAGTGCATTGATAGACTTGGTATTATTAAGCCGCGTCTCAGCATTATTGGTTTTACAGTTGTATATCTTTAGCCTGTAGTGCAAAGATGAATTGTTAATGAATATCTTTGGCGGATTGCAAAGATGAATTTAATGTTTTCAACGATAAAGGTATTCAAGGTATCCTCGCCTCTTTATCATACCAGGTACGTACCCTAATTTCGAGGGCAAAATTCCATAAGGAGGGGAGATTGTGAGACCCCAAATTTTATCAATAAAGATTTAAATTTTGTCGAAATAATTTTTAATATTATGGTGTGAATTTGAGATAATATTATAGTTGTGGGTAGTATTTATAAATTTTGCAAAGTATGCAAGTGGTTATATTATATTCGATTGGTCGGGGAATATTCGGTTTAGCGAGGAATATTCGCATAACGACTCAATCATTGGTGGACCCTAATAATGTAATTATTGTCGAATTGAGAAAACGACAAAAATATTTTATTGAAATAACGGCGGAAGTTTTACCGTTGATCTTGTTGAACTACTCATAGTAAAAAGTACAAAGATGTCGTGTGGTTGCATAAGTAGCACTACGGTATTGATTATTGATGCTTATGTGAGAAGTCACCACGGTTTGATTCCATTATTGTCGATTAATAATATGAATTATTATAATGATAATGACGTTTTGTTTTATTCAGTATTATTAACGTAATAAAACGAAACATCTTTATATAAAGCGAGAATACTTTATTAAAGTTATTCTATAAATAGAATATATTATATTTTATTATGCATAGTGTTGCATAGTGTTTTGCATAGTGTTTTTGCATAGTGTTTTGCATAGTGTTGCATAGTGTTTGCATAGTAAAATATTTTTATATAAATAGAATATATGATATTTTATTTAAAAGATTTTGCTTTAAATATGGACCGTCGATTAAAGTAAATCAATCTGGACCGCTTCATGGATTAATTACTATGCATTCTATTTTCCTATAAATAGAAGCTCATTCCTTCATTATTTTCTTACGAATTCACCCAAACTCTAGAGAGAGAAATTATAGAGAGAAGCTATAGAGAGAAAATCTATAGAGAGAAAGAAGAAGAGTATTCGGTACTTCACTACTTTGATATCCAAAGGTCTTTTACTAAGTAAGGATATTATTTGTTGTACCGTAAGGGATATTATTCTTTTGTATTCATGAAGAGAACTTCAGCTTATTCCATTCCTTATTATTCTATTGGAATAACTCAGATATCGCCGGCTACCCTATACTTGGTGACATTCTTCATTATTCTCGCTTTATTATTACATTTGGAACATCCTGCTCTGCATGTGTTTTACACCTGACCGGTTTCGCTTTATTATTCTGCTGGAACATCCATGCATGTGTTTTACGCCGGATCCGGGTTCCGTCTTTATCATTCTCCGCTGGAATATCCTATCTCATGTGTTTTACACCGGATCGGTTCCATCTTTATTATTCTGTTGGAACATCCCGCTTGCGTGTGAATTTCACGACTTTCGTTCCGTTATTATTATTACTGTTGGAATAACTTTGTCTATCGGCACCGCATGCATGGTGATTTCTTTTGTTATTCCATTCTTTATTATACTCGGTTGGTTAAAGTTTTGACTTCTATACTCCATGAAATTAGTAGAATATCTTTGATATTTAAGCGCTTCATCCAAAGATCTTTTCATGGAAATATTCTTCCGAGAATTCTTGAATTTTACTCTCACAATGTAAGTATCATGTTGACAATTTGGACGTTATAGGTTCTGGACAAATTAATTCTTGAACTTGTTTTATTGAATTCTTATATCATTGTCATCATCATCATGTTTATATTTTTTGAAAGTCATCTTGGCCTCAGTAGTGCATAGATGGACTTGGTATGATTATGACCGTGGGATTATTCTTGTAATCATGACCGTAATGTTACAAATGATGTGGTAAAAGTCCTCATTGGCCCGTAGTGCATTGATGGACAGTTGTTGGCATGATCATGACCATTGATGAATACACAAATATCCTTGGCCCGTAGTGCATGGAATTTGTGGTCGTAACCCTAATGAATATCCTCGGCAGTAAAGTGGGATGATGTGGATTATTTATTTAATGAGTCTCAAATGATAAAAGTGATGAAAAACCTTTTAAATTATAAAAGATAGTAGATTTTATTCTCTACTTGACTCTTTTAATGGATTGCTTGTTCCGCTGCAGTTAAACTTGATGTCTATTGTATTTTATCAGTTTAACATTGTTGAAGACTATTGATAATTTATTCTGCATTATCTTAGTCATAATATTTCTTACTGGGCTAGTTGAGCTCACCCTTTCTTTCACTGTTCTCTTCAGGAAATGAGAATATAGCTGGGACGAGTTGGGGAAACGAGTGATGGTCCTGAAGATAGCATTAGTAGTCCTCACTATTCTGTGAAATAGTGTGATAATAATTGTAATGAGGACTCCTTGAGTATGGATATTGTCTAAATGACAATATTCCTATTAGAACTCTTAGTTTATGTATTGTCGTATGTTACACGACAGATGTATAATTAAGTTTGTATTTGAATTTATGTACCATGTAAGTGGCGACCCAAGATGGGTGACGTATACCTAATTTTGGGGGCATCACAATAAATGTAATGAAGACTCCATTGAGTGTGGATATTGTCTAGATGACAATATTTGTATTAAAACTCACAACCTATGTTTTATCGTATTTTACACGACTGTTGTATAATTAGTTTGTATTTGTATTATGTACCATGTATCTGGCGACCCAAGATGGGTGATGTATACCTATTTTGGGGGCGTCACAGTTGGTATCAAAGCTTAGGGATATGATCCTTGGCTAAGATGTGAGACTAGAACTAGGAGGGGAGAGACGGGGAATTCCTTCGCTAGTATGACCTACCTAAGTTTATTTGGTATTTAATTGGTCGGTCAGAGTATAGGGATAATATGTTGCATGTCAATTAACCCTTGTTTTGTGGTAGTATTTGAAAATGACATCTGAGAATATTGAGAATAGCAATGGAGCACAGGAGACCGTTGAGTTTCCACAGATCAATAATCAGGATAATGTGCATCAGGAAGGCGACAATCCTCATGCAAATAACAACACTGACCAAATGATGAATGATGGAATGTTCAGAGACTTTATGCAATTCATGCAACATCAAGCGAGAGCGGATCCTATCCAAAATATAGGTGGAAACACTGGAAACTCTCGGACGATCACCGCTAAATAGTTCAAGGAGCTGGGACCACCGGAGTTTATTGGAGAGCCAAAACCACTTAAGGCAGAAGTGTGGATAAAGTAGATCACCAAGATATTTGATGTCTTGGGATGCTCTGAGGAGCAAAAGGTTCCCTTTCCCACCTTTATGTAGCGAGGAGAGGCAGATTACTGGTGGGAATCGGTAAAGCGTACTCAACCTGCCGCACTGAAGATTTCTTGGGAGAAGTTCCAAGAACTATTCAATGACAAGTACTTTCCCAAAAATATTCGTCACATGAAAGAGGTAGAGTTCATCAAGTTGGAGCAGAACAATATGACCGTGTCACAGTACGAAGCTAAGTTTACTAAGGTGTCCCGGTTTGCGTCTCACTTGGTTTGAAACTCGAGATGCGTTAATACTTAATTTCTCACAAACTGTGTTTGTATTCAGATATTGTTAATAGGGCTCAGTTATTGGAGCGCGATAACGAGTCAAATCAACCAAGAGAAAGCAGCCGATAAAATGATAATACCAGTGGTAGCAAATCGTGAAGCGGTGACACCAAACGTGGAGGAATCAACATGCTAAAATGGTAACCACTTGGGTGTAATCGTACAAAACAATAAGAATGGACATTTCAAGAAGAGGAGATTCAACAATGATGGAAAGAAGCCAGCACCAACACCCGTTGTTAAGGAAGGAGAACGACCACCTATAATATGCTTTAAATGCGGAGGGGAGGGACATATCAGTCCAAACTGCGCGATGCCATCCAAAGTGTGTTATAATTGTGGAAGAGAAGATCACCTAGCCCAATTTTGTCATTCACCGAAGACAAGTCCAGTTGGAATGGTGACACAAAATACCGTCCCAGACAAGTCAAAACCAGTAGTTCAAGGGAGAGCGTTTGTTGTGACCTCCCAGAAAGCAAGGAACCCGAACGAGGTCATCACAGGTAAGCTTATCATAAACTCTAGCAAAGTCTATACCTTATTTGATACCGGTTCTACCCATTCTTTTATTTCTCCTACTTGCGCTCAATGATTAAATTTGACTCTTGAGAAATTAGACTTTGACTTATCTGTGGAAACTCCGTTGGGAGAAACCTTCATTACATCCACTGTTTATAAGTCTTGTTTGGTTCAAATTGGTACCCTCACATTACCTGTCGATCTTATTTCATTGAAAATACTTGCATTTGATGTGATTCTAGGGATTGATTGGTTAACTACTCATCATGCAAAAATTAATTATTTTCGTAAGGTTGTTAGCTTTCATATTCCTAACCAACCTATTATGCGAATTCAAGCGAGCAAACCATTAAAATCAATCACTATCATCTCAAGCCATAAAGCTATTCGTTTATTGAAAAATGGATGTCAAACTTTCTTAGCTCATGTCGTAGATTTAAACAAAAATACGTCAGATTTGAATGATATTTCTATTGTTAATAAATTTCCTGACGTATTCCCTGAAGAACTTCATGGCCTACCCCCAGAGCGTGAAATTAAATTTTGTATCGACCTTGAACCCGGTACAAAACCCATTTCCAAAGCCCCATATCGAATGGCTCCTATTGAACTTCAGGAGTTAAAGGCCCAATTGCAGGAATTGTTAGACATTGGTTTCATTCGTCCTAGTACGTCTCCTTGGGGTGCTCCTGTTCTATTCGTGAAGAAGAAAGATGGGAGTATGCAACTTTGTATTGACTACCAGGAATTGAACCATGTCACCATCAAAAATAGGTATCCGTTACCTCGCATTGATGACCTCTTTGACCAGTTGCAAGGAGCACAATTCTTTTCAAAGATCGATTTTCGTTCTGGATATCATCAACTGAAGGTTAAAACATAGGATATTCCAAAGACTGCATTCAGAACTCGGTACGGGCATTATGAATTCTTAGTCATGTCTTTTGGATTGACTAATGCTCCTGCTGCCTTCATGGATATGATGAACCGAGTATTCAAGAAATATTTGGATCACTTTGTGGTCGTCTTTATTGATGACATCCTCATATATTCCAAAAGTCGTGAAGATTATGAGCAACACTTGAGGCTGATACTCCAAAAGCTTCATGAAAACAAGCTTTATGCCAAGTTGAAGAAATGCGAGTTCTGGCCTGAGGAAGTAGCATTCCTTGGGCACGTAGTATCAAGTCATGGAATATCCGTTGACCTTTGAAAGATTGAAGCTATTCAAAGTCGGGAGCAACCTAAATCGATGATCAAGTATCGTAGCTTTCTCAGATTAGCTGGTTATTATCGGAGATTCGTGGAAGGGTTTTCTCGAATTGCTACTCCATTAACTCAGCTGACTCGGAAAGATATAAAATTTGGTTGGAGCGTGGAATGTGAGAAGAGTTTTCAAGAACTCAAGAGGAGACTCATTTCAGCACCTGTTTTGACAATACCATCTGGCCCGGAGGGATTTATCATCTACAGTGATGCATCGGGCAAAGGGTTAGGATGTGTTCTCATGCAACATGGGAAAGTCATAGTCTATGCCTCTCGACAACTCAAAGAATATGAGAGGAATTGTAACGCCCGAGAATTTCGGATTTTTAATGAATTAAATTTTTATTTGATTATGTGAATTAAATGAATTTAATTGAGTTATTATGTGAGTAAGATGTTTGAAGGTCGTTTTATGACCTAGAATGTGTGGATGTGGTTAGTATTCTGGCTTTGTGCTAGGATTAATTGTTGTGAATTATCAAGACAAAAACGAAGGTTTTCTGAGAATGTTTATGTAAAAATACTATTCATCCGATTTCGTTCGGAGCTACGGTTTTAAATTTTGAGAAACGCGTAATGATAGAATATGAAGATATTATGGAATATTCAATAATATTTCTATTGTGGCAAACGAAGTTTTCGCTTGCGGATGTAAAACCTAAGGGTTTGTGAAAGAGGTTTCCGAAAGGGAAATGAAATGCGTATAGACGTTTCAGATATTATACGTATGCAATATGAGTATTATATTATTATGAATACGAGTATAGTATGAAGAATAGTATGACGTATAATACGATTATTATATGAGTATTAGACGAAGAGAATACGTGAGTTATACGCGTAGAATATGAGACGTATTAATGGAGTATGAGTTAAGGGTTGGTTTGGTATAATTTAATTGGACTTAAACCAATAGCAAGCCCAATGAATTAAGTATACAAGCCCAAGTTAAGGGCCAACGTTAATTTATGTCAAGCCCAATCCAAAAAGTTAAACCGCGGGTTGAACCGGTGGGTTATGGGATGGGTAAAACCCATGGGGCAACCCATGAGGTGCTCCAAGAGGGAGTGGGCCGGCCACTTGGTGGCCAAGCTAAGTAAGAAACTTGCTCACCAAGTACTTTACTTGGTGACAAAGTTGGTTGCCTATAAATATAAGGCTTGTGTTAGTCATTTGGTGTTTTTACGAAGCTTGACCAATACATATTGAGAGAGAGAAAAGCTAGAAATGCTTAATCATTCTACTTTCAAGCAAACCAATAGACGTTTATCAAGAACGTTAATTGCTTCAAAGGTAAATTCTCATAAACCGCAATCTTCATCTTTTTCGATTTCTTTCACGTAGAAGAATCGTAGATTGGTGGAGCATGTTTATTGAGGAGATATAAGGATGCCTATTAATGACTAAATCATTGATAGGTCATGACCAAATAGAAATCGTAAGTGTTTACGTAAGTTAAAAACCATAGAAAGTCTTGAACGTGAATTTAGTTTTGGATGAACGTTTTGAAAACCATTATAGCTAAGGAATGTGCCTATTGTTTGGTTTGGATGATTATGATGAATCAATGGAGTTTTCCATTTGATTTGGCTTATAGAACACGAGTAACGAAGTTATGGCGAATTTTATGAAAATAGAAGTTAAACGTTGAAAATGTAAAAAGCCCAGATTAAAGGTCAAAAGTTGTCGTGTGACTTGAAAACGATGTTTCCAATGTCAACACGTGAGATAAGGTAATTAAGAGTCGTTGGCGAAAGAATCGTCGCATTCCGATTTATAACGAAGAAAACGAGTATTGAACGGTTGAAAACTTTAAACGAACGCTTAAAAATGAACTCAAAGGTGAATTCTGAGTTAACGGATTCGAAAATGTGAAATTCTTATATGAACACGTAAAGGATATAATTTTTGAGTTGTAGGATTTCGAATGGGTCAATCCGAATGTAAAACAAACAAATTAGGAAGTCGGGAGTTTCATTAGAAAAGTGAACTATTTTGGCCAATCAAGTGCAGACTCTAGTGCATAAAATACAGTACAAAAACCAAGACAAAGTGATCGCGCCACGTCATGCACTTTCGGCCGAGTACCACTAACTCAAATTGCATGAAATACCACTAGTATACTAGGATGTCGTCTTGCAGTCATGCGATGAGAGAAAAATGTTGACCAAGTTAGGTTTTGTTCCATTTGAATGTAGACCTAAGGTAAGACACTGAAGGTACTTAATGTACATAATAAGACTAACCTTAAATCACTTATAAGGTGCTAATGTAAGAAGATTTAGTAAGGTTTAATAGAAATTAAACAAAGAACACGACGACGTAATAAGTAAACTATAAATGAGGTTCAACATTGGTAATTCACCAATGATGATCGTATTCCGGTTAGTAACGTAAGAACGTTAACGAGCCGTACTAAAGTATAGGAAGTCAAATCGACTTTAATAACGAAGTTAATTCAAATAAGACATAGAAGAGAAAGAAGTTGGTTATATACAGTAAAGTTAGTTTGTTTGATAACTAATTACAGTGTGCTATATGAATGTATCATGTAGATCCTGTAAAGACTGAGAATAGTTGAATTGTATATTCGAAGACGCTTAAAGGCAAGTCTTTCTTTAACGCTTGTCTAACCTTTGTGTTAGTCAAGTTTTATGTGATGCATGTTATACAATGCATGAATGGTTTTAAAGAAAGAGTCGATGCCTGTTTTAACTCGGCTAGACAAGTATTGAAGAATGGATTGATTTTATTTACAAGTCTTTCGATATAGAACTGTTAACGCTATTATATGCCAAGTATTTGGTACGGATGAGAAGGTAAGTTTGTCTATGTACAAACAAAAGTATTTTTCATCGATTATTCGATGGGCACGCGAGGTTGCCAAATTGTTAAGCGTAAATATGTTTAACGTAAGAGTGTTGATCAACATAGAGTACAATAGGCTGATCACTTAGAAGTGCTCGTAAGTAAAGACGGGTGGATGGCCTTAGTGCCGGATATCCTTTTCAAGTATGAAAATGAAAAGAGTATGTTCATGGTCTATTAACCGGTTCATCATTCCTAAGCTATTATGAGAAGTATTAGTCAAATGTTTTATAGTGCTTCATAGTTAATTGTTCAATTATGGAGATAAAGCATGTAATTGTTGATGTGATATTCATATGATTCTTTGTTAAGACTTGTTGAGCTAGTTATGCTCATTCTTGCTTGAACTATATGTTTGCAGCCAAAGTCGAATGAACTGAGAGTTCTAATCGAGATAAAGGCAAGGCTAAGATGGACAATTAATCGTCCTGTAATAGATTAGTGTATTTGATTGTAATATACTTATGAAGAACAATGAATGTATTAGATTTATGAACCTGGGAAAGGATTTATTACAAGTGTAATACAAAGATAGTAATTACACTCATTTTATTGTTATCTCAATGGAATGATTGTATGGATTGTAGTATCGTGGAGCACCATCTGTCGGGTTGGGAGATACCGGGATTTGGGAGCGTCATAGGTTGGTATCAAAGCATTAGGTTATAAAACTTAAGGGGGAAAGGCTAATAACCTCGTTAGGAAAGGAAGAGTCCGGAGAAAGTTAACTCGAGTCAAATGAGTTAATAAGGTGTTGAGGAAACTCAGTACCGAAAGATTTAAAAGACTAAAAGTAACCCTAAAAGGATTAAATGTGATTTGTACTTATATTATGGTGTATTATGTACTAATCAATTTGTTATGTGTTATTATAGATGTCGGTCGATAGCTTGATGTATAGGGATATACACGTGGTCAGCGAGGAGTCCGTGAACAGAGCAGACATACTTGTAGTGATTCTAGAAGAGTTAGAGCCCGAAGAATATTACTCGGAGGAGGATTATTCTGAGGAGACCATGGGAATAGCATCATATCTGACTATAATGATAGATATGGAGGATGACATGGAGGTGACATCGATTAATACGGTGATGTCTGCCCTAGAGTCGACACCTACCAAGACTATGAGGGCGATGTACCTCTTAGTGCTTGACCGTAACGTGCAACTGCACAATATGGTTCAGCACCAGAAGGAAGAGATCAATGATCTCTACGGTGCGAAGGAGTCTGCAGAGTCAGACTATGAGATAGAGCATGATGAGAAAGTGTTCATGACTGACAGGGCTAGGGACTATAAGAACGAGGTCGTAGAACTTCGTAAGAAACCCGGTTTGAAAAGACTGTAAAAAATAGCACGAATGTCATATATAAATGACAGTGCGCATGAGGATTTTAAGCTTAAGATAGCTTGTTATTCTATTGAGCCGGGACAGACTCGACATACTATAAGTCAAGATATTGTGTCGATTCTAGCGAACGAGAAGCATGAAAATGCTGTTAAGCAGTATTAGGAGTTAGTATGGTACATACTTTTGTGTAGTGATGTAAAACCCTCTTTTGTATAATTAAAGGGTAGTCTTGTTGTAAATCCCAATTTTTGTGGAAGTCAATCGCGGGATATATATGTAATAGCTTTTGGGCTATGGAAAGCAACTTGTAAATAGTTCTGATCTATAAAGAAGCATTTTAATATAAGGAAGTTTTTATTTTAAATTGCTTTGTTGTGTATGAGTTATTATTTAGTTGTTTGACGACTAATAACGAAGTAAGCAAATAAGTAATAACGGAACTTTATTTATTTAATCAGAAATACAGCCAAGAAGAAGACAACATAACCAAGAGGCGGAATCACATAATGATAACGAGGGGGGTCCTAATAACCCAATGCAAGAGTTCGTTAATTTATTAACGGCTGCATTTAACCAAGCTGGGGGTAGAGCACCCACAGGACCTAGGGTAGCCCAAACGACTACCTTTAAAGAATTTAAGAGTGTAGGTCCACCCGAATTTAAGGGAACGACAGGACCCAATGGAGGCCCAGACATGGGTCAAGGAAATAGAGAAGGCGTTTGTTATTACAAACGTAGCTAAGGTGCAAAAGACCTCTTTTGCGACCTATATAATGAAGGGGGAAGCCAACTACTGGTGGGAGGCTCACCAGGGTGGGGCTGGAATAGGTGTTGTTACATGGGAACAGTTCAAGAAGGTATTCTTTGAGAACTACTTCCCTACTAGCATGCAAGGGAGGATGGAGATTAAGTTCCTCGAAATTAAACAGGGGGACATGACTGTTCCCCAATACGCGGTCAAATTCAATGAATTGGCAAGGTTTGTGTTGCCTCTTTTTTATGACTAACAAAAGAGCTCTAACTCATGCAAGTATACATGCGTCAACAAGTAATACAGAGCAAGTAAAGTATCGATCCCACAGAGAAAGTTGTTTAACTTAAACTACTATTCATTAATTAAATCACTATATTTATATGCTCACACTATGGATTAAACTTGGTTTGTTCTCGAATTGCAAATAACAACTAAAACAATATAAATGATATATATAATAAATGATATTGAACTAATGGGATTCTAACTTCATTCAATATTTCATTCAATCGCCACTATCATGCCTCGACTTGTTCACATATCATAGAAAGTAGCCAAGAGCACTAAAAGAGTATTAGCCATTTTTCAATGCACTAAGACCTACTTACACATCATCCACAGATGATAGACTCTATGTAATCATCAATATAACCAACATCACTATATGTCTATGTAAAATTGCAACTATATTGATTTTAAGTTCAAGCTCTTATCTTAACTTATACTATGAAACAAAGATATGTCTATCCGTTCACGAAATACATAAGCCATATAACACAAATTTCTATATACGTATACTATCATGATTATAAATTCCATATTTGCATGTTCATTGTCAATTCCATACAAATACAAATGAATGGTGATCAAGCATTCATGTATGCAAAACAATCATGACAGTACATCCCATATAATATGCAAAACAACCCAAAGATTTAAGTGTGCAATCAAACTACATAATAAAATCATAGAATCCCATAATGGAGTTTAGTTCATGATCGAACCAAAAGCCATTATGGGATCAAAGTTAAACATGATCAATAAGCAACAATTGAAAGATAAAAGATGAAACTATCAAACCCAATTGCTGAATACACATCAATATTCAATCCTCATAAGATTCCAGCAAAAACTAATATTAATAATCCGCTCTCGTAGAGAAATCCCAAGCGAGGAGTAGAAAATTAGAGTTATAGCCTCCTTCTACGCTGAATCCTCTCTAGAGAGTAAAACCCTAATTACGATGTAAAGATACGTGAAAAACTAATAAAATGTCGAATGATACCGACGACACCGCCAGAATCGCTTTTAAATCAAATACAACCTTTAAAATTTGGAAATAAAATAAAACACATCAAGAAGATCATCATCATCGCACATGCAAGCCAACGCTTTTCCAAAGATGATAGTCTCGCTACCATGAGTCTTGCAAGAGGTTCAGATGTTTGGATCGATCTCACATACGCAAGCCAAGGCCCATAAGTTTTGTCTTTCTCGCTACCATGAGACTTGAGTAGCATCCAAGATCTGGTTGGGTAATCGCATGCACGCTGCTTTCAAGGCTATTTTGCCGCGCAATTTTATAATCTGCAGATCCCGGTTCCTGCTTTTCCTCATCACTGCTCATTGCTTGCTTGCTCACCATACTTTATCTCCTCGCACCAATGAACCTTCATGCCATGCATATCCCATCCTTTTACCTCGTTTCAACCATCCATTTGCCTTATGCTCCATAACACCACCAAAACAGGCTGATTCCTGCACTTATTCACCAAAAGGAGTTTTAAGAACGTGCAATGCAAATTAACATGAAATGCAGCTAAAACAGACTAAAATGCACTTGGGATGGGCATAGTTCGCATGAATTGGTACTCCATAAGTAGGTAAAAATCCTATTTATCAAATACCCCCAAACTTGAACCATTGCTTGCCCTCAAGAAATGCATACTAATGAATAATGAATGATGCAACTATATTACTATGCACTTAATTCTCACATTGTTCCAACCATTATGTATATTCAAATTCAATTTGCCTCAAATAAGTTTTTCTAGATTTGAGAATACAAATTCAAACCAAACTGTAGGCATAATTTCATATACTCAAATAATTCACCAATGCTATACAGATGTTCTGTGTGTGTGTGTTGTGTTCACCCAGTACTTGATTTAGATGTAGAATGCTCATGCTATCTTGCTCAAACCAAAAAAATATAAAGCATCAATCAAGACTTATGTTTATATATGCGACTTGAACTATTCCAACATCTTAAAATAAACTAAGGTTCAACAATGAGTTTATCTCGCTTTATTCTACTCACGAGGGCTTAATTTCGCTTTTTCTCATGCAGTGTTTATTGCTATTTTTCTATTCTTTCTTTTTCTACACGACCAGCAATGTCTTACTCCATTAGGCACACTGCTACCCCCTTAGCGAAGCTTTCACCAACAACTCCTGCACTATGAAAGACCTTAGGCGCTGCCAGTGTAGAGACAATCCCCAAGCATTTCTACTCAAGTAGCTGTAGGCCTAAATAAGACTAGCCATGCTATTTCTACTTTTCTTTTTTTTATACACAGATACCCATGTTTTCCCAGAGTTTAAAAATCGATGTTTTATACAGTCTCCAAGCCACTTTTCACATATTTCTCTTTTTAACACTACATTTTTCCGTCGAGCAAAACACACGTGTTTCTTATACCTACAAGTGCTTGTGAACCCATTTGTGCAAACCGAGAGCATGTATACAACATTATGAATTTCGTTGTATAAAACGTTATAACTCAGCTCATGTTATCCAAAATATTCATAATTCATTTAAAACTTCACTCTCATCATCAAGGTATACAAATTTTTTTCTAAACAAAGAACGAATGAGAGGTATGCAATATGCAACTACGTGCTAAAATGTAAAACTAAACATGCACATAAAAATTAAACTAATCATGCAAAAAACTATATGAATAAAAACTAATCATGCAAAACTAATAATAAAAAAAAAACTAACTACTACCTAATACCCCCAAACTTAAAATATTCAATGTCCCAATCGAATGAAGGTAAAAGGTATGAAAACTCCCCTAATTATTTGGTGGTGCCACCCTCCTCGTGGTGGTGAGTCCGGTGGTGGATATGGTGTCATGCCCAAACCGAGGCCATTCTTGTGTTGTTCCTTGTTGCAAAAACGCTTGGCTAAAGCCCTCAGTGAGTCCCATCGCAAATGTGCCCAATTATCGTCATACATGGCATCGACTCAAGCGCCCAACCTTCTGAGTCGCCGATCGCCATCGGTGGCACGCGCGCGTGCGTGGATGGGCCCGCTTCATTCGCTTTATGGGGTTGTTGTTGTTCCGGAAAAATAGATGAAGGATGAATCCTAGTCCGCGGGGATGCGGTACACCACCCCGCCTCCTTTCGAACTTTTCGATCGTGGCAGAGTAAATGTCCCGGCTTGGGTATCAGATCTCGCTTTTTTTCCCCGCCAGCATCCCCGATTAGCACAAAGCATGGCTACCATGGATGCGTGTGGAATGCTCCCAATCGTTGTTCCCCGAAATAAAGCAAAGATATTCTCGTGAATGAGATGACCAATGTCGATGTATTTTCCGGGTGATTACGCCTCACGTAAGACGTGCCTCTTCACCGATATTTCGTGGCCGATGGGCGGAAGGCAAGAGCATGGCACATACATATGAACAAGTTCCACGCTTTTGCATAGCGATTTAGTGTCGCAACTTGAATAACCGCTACCGTGTTGTGCCAACTTTATACGCCTATTTTGTACCCAACACACATAACTCGCAATGATGATTAGCTCCATGTTCGCCTCCAAACGAGTGCCGATTATCCAATTAAGCAATTTCACCCAAGCAAGGCATCCGTAATTTTGAAAATTGATCGAATAGCACGGGCTCGTAATTTACCTCGCTACCCCAAACCGTAGAGATATTCCGCCATAGTAACCTTGGCATCGCATAGAATTCACGAACTATGCTCATAGATCGGGTATTGAGTCGCCATCACCCACCCCAACCTCTCTCTCTCAATCATGGCGCATAACCCACCATCCCGACTTACGGCTTGAATCCTCGCCTCCTCGATTTAACGTTTTTTCGCCACAATGCGGTAGTAGTACTTTGTTGAGCTTCCAAATTAAGGAATTTTTTCGTGATCCACAATGTCACCTCTTTGACCGCCTCGCAGAGGATGAAGAAGACGACGCATAATAGATCGTGGCTCGCTTAGGCCCCATTTGTATTTGCTAGTAATTGCACATATTATATGATTGGGAAAGAAGAAAAGCTTGAAATTGATAGCTCTCACGCTTGTTTCTGCACTCCCACATAGGAACCCTAGCTTTATAGCACTCTTGGAGAAGTTGAGGAGAGATGGACTTTGAATGAGGAGAGAATCGTGGCTGATTGATTGAGAGATGTACGTCATGAATCAGTAATCGATGAAGAGATAATGACGCGAGTTATGGAAAGGGAGAGAATTTCGCTCACTGATATCCCAAATGAGAGTCCAAATGGTCCCCAACTCTATTTTAAACCAAATACTCTGTTTTAACCCCTAAGTCATATGCATGCGCGCGAGCTTGTTTATTTACTGTGGCGCGCGCTAGACTTGCTGCAAAACATTTGGTGGGTTTCTTATCCGGACGCGCTATCATGAGATTTTTTTCCTTCCGGTCACATGCCACGCGAGACTTTCAGATCGTTAACTATATCGCTTGACGCTGCGGCGCCGCATTTTCATGCCACTTGTGCCCCCGACAATGCCATGCGATGTTCGGGCTTCACTCACCTCCGTTGATGTCGTCCAAAGGATGATTCCTGCATAGATATTAATGTACCATGTTAAGGCACGACTTAGTGATTTCATATCACTAACAGCATGCAAGCATTCTCATAGCCATTCTTGTTACAATCTTACGCATAAATAATAGTATCCAATTAAAAAGGAGTTTGATATAACTACCAAATAACTCAAAATGAAATATTAAAAACTAAGCAAGGAGAGAATAATAATGGGTCATTTCCCATTCAAAAAGCTAAGTTATAGTCAATTAGCTTGACTGCCTCTCGACTTCATGTCACCGCTGGAATTGCATGGTGCTTTCCTTCGTGTTCTCTCTGCACCTCGAAATTTCATGACCTCATCTTTTGTTGATGGCTTTTCCTTAAAATCTTCATTTTACCCGCTGCAGACATATCAATGGTCCATAATCCTCTCTATTTCTGATTTCATCCTCAGAAGGCACCACCACCACGCCAACTAGAAAGCACTCTTCTTCATCCGCTGGTAAACCGATCATGCTTTAAAGACGCTTGAAAGTAATCTCTTGATCCTGACACGCATAGTAAGTTCACCTTTCTACACATCTATCGACGTTTCGCCTGTGGGCCAAAAATGGCCTTCCCAATATTATTGGTATGCTTTTGTCCTCCTCGTAGTCTAGAATGATGAAGTCACCGGGAAAATAAACTTGTCCACCTTTAACCAACACATCCTCAACAATTCCTCGTGGATATGTGATCGATCCGTCACCTAGTCAGAATGATATGTTTATCGCCTTTGGATCCGCAAATCCCAACCGATTAAACACCGACAAGGGCATCAAATTTATGCTTGCCCCAAGATCACATAAACACTTATCAAGTTCAACTTTCCTATGGTACATGGAATTGTGAAACCGCCTCGATCCTTCAAATTTTGAGGTAATTTCATTGAAAGCACCGCATCGCATTCCTCTCGCAAGGCTACTATCTCAAACTCATCTAATCTCCTCTTCCTTGATAATATACCCTTCATAAATCATGTAGCTGGGCATTTGTTCCAATGCCTCGCCAAGGGTATGTTGATCTGCAGCTTTTTGAACACCTCCAAGAATTTGTTTAATCTGCTTATCTTCCTTTTTTTCATTAATCTCTGGATACGGAACCTCGAATGTGCATTGGTGGTACTCGACTCTTAACTGCCTCCTCTCGAGCTCGCTTTTTTTTCTTCCGCCGATCCTCGATTTCTCCAAATTTTCCCGCGCATCATCGGTCGTTCTTTCCTTTCATGCACCAAGGCTTCCTCAAGATATTCTCGCAAGCGCATGCGACTTACAAGAGTCGATGATCTTTCCTGCATCTCAATGTAATCGCTTGGCATTGTTCCTTCCCTCTCTTCTTGGATTCGCTCTCGACATTTGGCAATGAACCCCGGGCCCGTTAGTAAGCATGTTCGCCATCCGCCCCATTTGAGTTTCCAGATTCTTTATAGCCACCGCTGGCTCTTGATCATAACTTCGTGTTTTGCTATGTATTTCATCATCATCTCCTCCACTTCTGATTTCTTTTCTTGCTGAGGTGCAGCTGGAGTGTGATGTTGTTGTTGTTGTTGAGAAAATCCTGGCGGAAAGGGTGGTCTAGGATTAAATTATGACTCGCAGGCAGGTCGCTACTCGAAATTGATTGTTTGGTTGAAACTAAGCTTGTTGATTCCTTGATTATTCGACCAACTAAAATTTGGATGATTTCGCTGTTGGGGTGGTATGTGTTCAAATCGCCTTGGTCTTTTCTCAGAGTTGCTCACATATCGTGACCGATTCTCGAAATGATAAAGACATTGGTCCGTCGAGTGTGACCTCGCACAAATCTCACATATGTAGGCAACCGTCTTTACCTTTCCTTCAGCCAAAGTATCTATCTTCTTTGCCATAGCTGCCATCTGTGCTGATAGCTGAGTAATGGCATCAACCTCCAATACACCTGCAACTTTGGTTTGTGGCATTCGAGATGTAGGATTCTGAAAATCATTTGATGCCATTGTCTCGATAAGATCATAGGCTTCCTCATAGTTCTTTGCCCATAATGCACCTCCTGCACCGCATCTACAATCTGGCCTCGATCGCCATCCCAATCCATTATAAAACGTGTTAATTACCATCCAACTGCATACCGTGATGTGGGCACTTTCTCAAAGATTTCTTTGTATCTCTCCCATGCTTCATGTAACGATTCGCCTGTTGTTGCTCAAATTGAGAGATATGTCCTCATCTTTGCGCTTAGCCATTGGGAAAAACTTAGCTAAGAATTTCGTAAAAATCCTCCCATGTAGTTATAGATCCTACCGCAAAGAGAATGAAGCCAACTTTTGCTTTATCCCTCAATGAAAATGGGAACAACCTTAGTCTAATAGCATCCTCCGTCACACACCGCAGATCCGAATGTATCACAAATTTCAATGAAACTCAATAGATGTTCATTCGGATCATCCGTAGCAGACTTCCCCAAAATCGAATCAGATTCTCGCACTACATTTGAATAGTGCCGCATTTGATCTCGAAGGTATTGCCGCTCATCGCCGGTCTCGACTATGCCGGATCAGTCCAGTTGATATTGGGCATGGAATACTCTTTCGTGAGCCCGATGCTCCTCTCTTTGTTCTTCTCGTTGTCAGGCTCTACCGCCCATGTTAGCCGTCGTTTTTCCAATCGTTTGTAAATTTCACGACACCGCTTTCCAACCTCTCCCGCTTATATTATCCTCGAACAGTGTTAACTCGGGGTTGGTTGACCGTAGCGCATATAAAAATTTATCCAAATTCTCAAACAAAAACAAAAAAAAAATCAAATGAGACAAGACTAGATTTGTTTAAGTCATACAATATAGCTTAAAACTAATGATAATAATACTAAATTAAACGCTTTTCCTCAAGAATTCACGCCAAAAAAAACTTGTTGCCTCTTTTTTTACGACTAACAAAAGAGCTCTAACTCATGCAAGCATACATGCGCAACAAGTAATACAGAGCAAGTAAAGTATCGATCCCACGTAGAAAGTTGTTTAACTTAAACTACTATTCATTAATTAAATCACTATATTTATATGCTCACACTATGGATTAAACTTGGTTTGTTCTCGAATTGAAAATAACAACTAAAACAATATAAACGATATAATAAATGATATTGAACTAATGGGATTCTAACTTCATTCAATATTTCATTCAATCGCCACTATCATGCCCGACTTGTTCACATATCATAGGAAAGTAGCCAAGAGCACTAAAAGAGTATTAGCCATTTTTCAATGCACTAAGACTCTACTTACACAAAGATCCACGTATGATAGACTTCTATGTAATCATCAATATAACCAACATCACTATATGTCTATGTGAAATTGCAACTATATTGATTTTAAGTTCAAGCTCTTATCTTAACTTATACTATGAAATAAAGTATATGTCTATCCGTTCACGAAATACATAAGCCATATAACACAAATTCTATATACGATATACTATCATGATTACAAATTCATATTTGCATGTTCATTGTCAATTCCATACAAATATCAAACGAATGGTGATCAAGCATTCATGTATGCAAAACAATCATGACAGTACATCCCATATAATATGCAAAACAACCCAAAGATTTAAGTGTGCAATCAAACTACATAATAAAATCTTTAGAATCCCATAATGGAGTTTAGTTCACGATCGAACCAAAAGCCATTATGGGATCAAAGTTAAACATGATCAATAAGCAACAATTGAAAGATGAAAGATGAAACTATCAAACCCAATTGTCAATACACATCAATATTCAATCCTCATAAGATTCCAAAGAAAAACTAATATTAATAATCCGCCTCGTAGAGAAATCCCAAGAAGGAGTAGAAAAGTAGAGTTATAGCCTCCTTCACGCTGAATCCTCTCTCTGAGAGTAAAACCCCAATTACGATGTAAAGATACGTGAAAAACTAATAAAATGTCGAATGATACCCCCGACACCAACCAGAATCGCTTTTAAATCAAATACAACCTTTAAAATTTGGAAATAAAATAAAACACATCAAGAAGATTGACATCATCACATACACCGCCAAGCTTCTTCCGAAGATGATAGTCTCGCTACCATGAGACTTGCAGAGGGTTCAGATGTTTGGTCGATCTCACATGCGCTACCCATAGGCTTGTCTTTCAAGGCCACGAGACTTGCAAGAGAGCATCCAAGATCTGGTTGGGTAATCGCATGCGCGCCGCATTCTTAAGGCTATTTTGCCGCACGCGGCTGCAGCAATTGCAATCTGCATCCGATCCCGCCGTTCTTCGCTTTCTCCTCGCATCAATGCACCTTCATGCCATGCATATCCCATCCTTTTACCTTGTTTCAAGCATCCATTTGCTTATACTCCATCACACCAACAAAAGCACCTTCATGCCATGCCTATCCCATCCTTTTACCTCGCTTCAAGCATCCATTTGCCTTATACTCCATAACACCACCAAAAGGATAGCCGATTCTTCCCACGGGACCATTCGCACTTATTCACCAAAAGGAGTTTTAAGAACGGCGAGGTTGCAATGCAAATTAACATGAAATGGATCAAATAAATGGAGGCATAAAAATGACTCATCTAGAGTCTGTCTCAAGGGGAAAACAGGTTGTTATAACTGCATAGTGACATTGGATACATTCTAGTCAACGAAATAAATGCTTACGTCTATTTGATTTCAAAAGCTACTTGTTCTTTTATAGCTTTTGAATTTTCTAAATAAGAATTGAGGGTTAAACCTCGAAAGTTAGAAATACCTTTAGATGTTAAGGTAGCAAACGAGGAGATAATTCCCATTGAACAAATTCATAGGAATTGTTTCGTAGATATCAAGGGTAATAGATTATCGGTAGATCTTTTACCGATAAGGTTAAGGGAATTCGATGTGATTCTCGGTATGGATTGGTTAATTAACCATAGAGCAATAATAGATTGTCATAGAAAGAGTGTGAACTTAAGACTTTCTAAGAAACCTGAGGTGGTGTTTTATGGTAATAAATCACCGGGACATTCTTGTTGTCTAACCATGACACAAGCTAGGAAGATGTTGAAGAAGGGGTGTAAGGGTTATCTGTGTCATGTGGTGGATACCCAAAGAGTGGGAACATCATTGGAACAGATAGCGGTAGTTCAAGAGTTTGCGAATGTGTTTCCGGAGGAGTTACCCGGTATTCCGCTAGATAGGGATGTAGAATTCGTGATTGATTTGTTGTCGGGTACGACACCAGTTTCAAAGGCACCATATAGAATGGCGCTAGTTGAGATGAAGGAGTTAATGGTTTAGTTACAGGAACTGTTAGATAGGAAGTACATTCAACCAAGTGTGTCACCGTGGGGAGCACCGGTATTGTTTGTAAAAAAGAAGGATGGATCATTATGACTTTGTATCGACTATCGAGAGTTGAACAAGTTAACGATTAAGAATAAATACCCGTTGCCCAGGATCGATGATCTATTTGATCAGTTGAAAGGGGCAAAGTATTTTTCTAAGATAGATTTGCGCATGGGGTATCATCAACTAAAAGTGAGGAAGGGGGATGTACCTAAGACGGCGTTCAGAACTCGTTATGGGCATTACGAGTTTTTGGTTATGTTATTTGGGTTAACAAATGCGCCAGCCGCATTCATGGATATGATGAACAGAGTGTTCAAATAGTATTCGGACAAGTTCGTTGTAGTGTTCATTGATGATATTCTAGTCTATTCTAAGACGCCAGAAGATCATGTTGAACATCTAAAAATAGTGTTGGAAAAAACACTACGGAGGAGAAGTTGTATGTGAAATTCACTAAGTGTGAATTTTGTCTTGAACGAGTGCAGTTTCTAGGACATGTTATAGATAAAGATGGAATATCCGTAGATCCAGCGAAGGTGGAAGCAGTAATGAGTGGGAGCAACCGAAAATGCCAACCGAGGTTAGGAGTTTTCTGGGTTAGCGGGATACTATAGGAGGTTCATTCAGGACTTTTCTAAATTAGCTACTCCGTTGACAAATCTGACAAGGAAGTCGGTGAAGTATGTATGGAAAGAAAAGTGTGAGTATAGTTTTCAAGAACTAAAAAGGAGGTTGAGTGAGGCACCTGTATTATCTTTACCAGATGATACGGGGAATTTTGTAGTTTATAGCGATGCTTCGCATAGAGGACTAGGTTACATGCTTATGCAGCTTGGCAAGGTCATTGCGTATGCATCACATCAGTTAAAGGATTATGAGAAGGTCTATCCTACTCATGACCTAGAATTGGCAGCTGTGGTGTTTGCTTTAAAAATATGGAGACATTATTTATACGGGGGAAAATGTGAGATATACACGGACCATAAAAGTCTGAAATATATCTTCACACAGAAGGAGTTGAATATGAGGCAGAGAAGGTGGTTAAAGTTGATAAAAGATTATGACTGTGATATCTTATATCATCCGGGGACGGCGAATGTAGTAGCCGACACGTTAAGTCGGAAGGGTAGAGAAAAGATGTCAATGTTAACGACTCAGAATGAGTTAATAACAGAGATGGCCAGGTTGGAATTAGAAGTTAATTTTCCAAGTGAAACAACAGAGATGTTATTTTCAATAGAGACTCGACCAACGATAGTGGAACGGGTTAAGGAAGTACAGATAAGTACTGAGGAATGCGAGCGAATGAAAAAGATAATGAAGGATGACGTGAAGACTAAGTATAACCGTGATAAAGAAGGTTTACTTCGTTTTGAAGGAAGAATTTGGGTTCCAAATAATTCTGAGTTGAAAGAAGAGATTATGTGTGAGGCCCATAGTTTGAGGTACTCAATACATCCTGGTAGTACTAAGATGTATCAAGACCTTCGTCAGAACTTTTGATGGCCGAACATGAAGAGGAAGATTGCAAAATACGTTAGTAAGTGCTTAACTTGTCAGAAAGTTAAGGCTGAACACCAAAGGCCGAGTGGATTATTGCAACCACTAGAGATTCCGGAGTGGAAATGGTAGCATATCACTATGGACTTTGTGGTGAGACTTCCAACTACGAGAAAAGGATACGATGCTATTTGGGTGATAGTGGATCGGTTAACCAAATCGGCTCATTTTTTACCAATTGGAATTAGGTATAACCTAGAGCAGTTATCTAAGCTTTATGTTAAAGAAATTATTTCTAGACATGGAGTACCTGTTTCGATTGTGTCTGATCGTGATCCACGATTCACGTCGAACTTTTGGAGGAGTTTGCAAGAACAAATGGGAACGCATTTGAGATTGAGTACAACGTATCATCCACAGACGGATGGACTAAGTGAACCATTCAAACGCTAGAAGATATGTTAAGATCTTGTGTTATGGATTTTAAGGGGGGTTGGGACGAACATCTACCTTTGGTAGAATTCGCTTACAACAATAGTTTTCACGCTAGTATAGGCATGCCGCCTTACAAAGCGTTGTATGGAAGGGAGTGCAGAACACCACTTTATTGGGATGAAGTAGGTGAACGTCGAATGTTGGGACCTGAAATGGTACAACAAACGGCAGGCATGGTGAAGCTGATACGAACTCGATTGGTAGCAGCATAAGATAGACAAAGGAAGTATGCAGACCCTAAACCTTGGACCCTACCCTTCTTAAAATCTCAAAAGGTCCTACAAACCTTGGACTTAACTTCCCTTTCTTCCTAAAACGTATCTTCCCTTTCCAGGGCAACACTTATAGAAAGACATATGAACCTACTTCAAACTCCCTCTTCTCTCTATGAGGACCTCCAGAAATGGAAAGAATACACAATGTGTTTCACGTGTCTGTGTTACGTCCTTATAAACTGGACTACAAGCATGTAATAGAATATGAGTCTATTCAAGTAGAAAAAGATTTAACGTATGAAGAACTTCCAATTCAGATTATTGATAGGAAGGAATGAGTCTTGAGAAATAAAGTAATACCTTCAGTAAAGGTAATTTGGAGTAACCACGATGCTGAAGAAGCAACGTGGGAGCTCGAAAGTAAAATGAAGGAAAAGTTTCCTCATTTGTTTATGTCAGAATAGGGAGATTATGGGGACAAAATCCTTATAAGGAGGGAAGAATGTAACGCCCGAGAATTTTGAATTTTTAATGAATTAAATTTTTATTTGATGATTTGAATTAAATGAATTTAATTGAGTTATTATGTGAGTACGATGTTTGAAGGTCGTTTTATGACCTAGAATGTGTGGATGTGGTTACTATTCTAGCTTTGTACTAGGATAAATTGTTGTGAATTATCAAGACGAAAACGAAAGTTTTTCGGGAATGTTTACGTAAAAACACTATTCATCCGATTTCGTTCGGAGCTAGGGTTTGAAATTTCGAGAAACGCATAATGATAGAATATGAAGATATTATGGAATATTCAATAATATTTCCGTTGTGGCAAACAAAGTTTTCGCTTGCGGATGTAAAACCTAAGGGTTTGTGAAAGAGGTTTTCGAAAGGGAAATGAAACGCGTATAGTCGTTTCGGATATTATACGTATGCAATACGAGTATTATATTATTATTAATACGAGTATAGTATGAAGAATAGTATGATACGATTATTATATGAGTATTAGACAAAGAGAATACATGAGTTATACGCGTAGAATACGAGACGTATTAATGGAGTATGAGTTAAGGGTTTGGTATAATTTAATTGGACTTAAACCAATAGCAAGCCCAATGAATTAAGTATACAAGCCCAAGTTAAGGCCCAACGTTAATTTATGTCAAGCCCAATCTAAAAAGTTAAAGCGCGGGTTGAACCGGTGGGTCATGGGATGGGTAAAACCCATGGGGCAACCCATGGGATGCTCCAAGAGGGAGTGTGTAATAACCCATATTTTTTTAAATTAAATATTAATTAATTTTATTTTATACAATTGTATTCAAATTAAAAAAGGTAAGTGACTATTTTTTGCGTCTTTGTTTTGTTTGGAATGTTAAATTATTTTAGTAGATAATTAAATAATCGATTAAATTAAAAATGAAAAGTCCAATCGAGTTTTGGTAACTCCTATATTGAGCTATATTTATATTTAAAGAGTGAAGTTGTAACTTTAATCCTATTCTAATTTGATTGGTTGAATTTTTGAGTAGAATATATACTTATACGCGCTGCAGTCCATTAGAAAAATTATAATTTATTCATCTGATGTCGGAATTGAGTGAATCCAAATCAGGTCCCTTCAGTCTTTCGTCCTCTACAATTTTGAATAAGAGAGAAACTTGAGGTAATGTTAGATTGTCAAGAGTGGGGTATGAGGAGGAAGATAATCTCATTTGTTAAAATTTTGAGGAAAAATATCTAGAGCGGGAAGCCACTTGGGAGATGGAGGAGTCTATTCGAGCGGAGTATCCGCATCTTTTTGATAATTAGGTACTTTCCATTCTTTTGATTCCGGGGACGGAATCCTTTTTAAGGGGTAGGTGATGTAATACCCGGGAAAAAAAATTTAATTTTAAAACATATTAATTGGACTTTGTTTTTAATTGGGTCAAAGTAGTCATTTAAATTATGTGGGCTAATAAATATTAATAAGTAATAGATAATATTATGTGATTAAAATTTGGGCCTTAATATTAAATTAACCCAATTAGAAGTTTATTAGGGCAACTTAATTAATAAATAGCTAAACCTAATATTACTTCATTATACAAACTGAAAAAGAAGAGAGAGAGAGAGAGATGGCGACAACAAGAATAAAATTCACAAAGGTATGAATATATAATGTATGTGATATTGATGTAATCATTTATATAAATATGGTAAGATGATTGCAGGTGTATCTTTTTCAATTGATAATTTAATTTCATTTATTTAAATCTAAGGGAATATATATGTATATGGAGTAAAACAGAGAGAGAGAGAGAGAGAGAGAGAGAGAGAGAGCCAAGTTCTTAATTCACACGTCATTTCAATTCGTTCATGGTTGTTATGATCATAGGAATTAGATATTCAATTGAATGGCAAATAATATAGAATAAATAATAGAACATGCAATCTTTTTATTTTATCCCCTGTACTTTTCTTCGATATAGTGCAAGACTTGAACAATCTCACATCTCACTGTATGATTTTGCTAACTATGGGCAGCATATTGAATAATGGGGTGGGAAGAATTAATTGTTTTAATATTATTAAAATCTATGTGTGAAAAGAATTTCCGATTTAAGATTATTTTTTTAAATGAATTTCATGTTAATTATTTTAGAAGCGGAAAGACAAGTGTATATACTTGGCCTAATTTGTGTATTTGGAACATGAAGTTGCATATTATTTTATAAAATAATAGTAATAATAATAACTTTTATGATCATTATTATGCTTTTGAGGAAACTGAATGAAACATTATATCATCATTGAAGCTAATTAAATCGTTAGTTTTATTTTATATTTTGTTTAAAAGCAGACCAAAGGTAATAATAATAATAATAATAATAATAATAATAATAATAATAATAATAATAATAATAATAATAAATGAATTTTTTAACGGGTTAAAGATGGAAGAATATTTTTTACAAGAGTACTTATATTTATTATTATTTTGTGTAGTTAGTTCAAACGAAGAGAATTTAAGGAGTTACAATTTGGAATATAAATTTTTGGTATTACGTTGCTTAATTCAGGTACGGATTCCGTACTCTTTCAGCGATATTCTTGTTAAATTTGATTTGTTCGTTTTGCCCCTTATTTCGAATTTCGTTATTCTTTCACATAATTGTTTCTAGTGAAATTTATATAATAGTTTCAATTTGGAGTTGATACACATGACTCGTATTTGTACTCTTTGAATTAGGATATCATGTTTAGTACTATTTATTTTGATAAGTGTAGAGCGATACAGGTTGCTACCTTCTTTTTGAAATCGTGTGACTAGAATTTGATTTGGTTCAACATGTACATATAGAACCCTTTTAGTTGGTATTATGTCGCATGTGTTGTGACATGGTATTTTTGATTGAATATACCGTAGGGTATACCTGAGCTATAACCACCTGTGGGGGTACCACAGGCATGTCGTCTTGGCACGAGAGGCATGACACTTTCTGTGGCGGTGTGATTAGTCCACGGCGTCTCCGTTTGGGCTCCAGAGGAAGTGGGCCATTTGGTGTTTTGTTGTGGGAGGCGTATGGGTTAACCCTAGTTTTCTGTTCTGCGGATTTGTGATGTTGTGCCAAACACACCTATCCGATTTACATACATTTGAATTCGCGGTCCAATGTGTGATATGCATCTGTGGCATTATTTTGGTTGCCTGTGTGGCATCATTTGACTTGCCTGTGTGGCATTAGTTTGACTTGCTTGTGTGGCAAGATATATTTTTGAGCTCAATCAGTATGAAATAATTCCAACCATTTGTTTCAGCCTATTATTTTATTGGATTAGTTTTGTTGGTTTCTGTTCAGTTCAAGCCATTGAGTTAGTTACTTGATTCGTTATTTCTTTATTCTTTTATTGGTTTCATTAATTATGTTGATTCACCATATTCCATTTAGAGCTTTGGATATTATATTTTCGCTCAGATTTGCACTTGAGGCTTGTTCAAGATTTTGTCTTAGTTGTTTTTTATATCACCAGATATCTTTTGTATATATCCGTATCCCCGTCTTTGGGTAATTGGCTCATGTTGTGTTTTTCTTCCGGCAGGTTTGCAGGGGTTATTCAGGGCTAGTGTGATAAGAGTTTTGCCTTTGACCATTTAGGTTGATTCAAATTTTAAGTTTTGATTATTTTGACTCAGTTTGGAGAATTGTACTTATTACTTTATTATTGGATCACCACTATTAATATTTTGAGGTTGTTAGTGCTTCGCTTATTTATTTTGAGGTTTGTTGTGCTTTGACGCGTGACCTCCCTTTCCTTTTCGGGAAGGGGGTGTTACAGAGATGGTATCAAAGCTTAGGTTCTTTCTTGTAGAAAACCTATTTAGGTTTGACCTGTGAGTTGTGGGTAAATCACTGGGTAGACGTAGGAGTTTGATTTGATTTGATTTTGTTCTCTGTTTGGTTGGTCTTGATTTTGACCAAGTGTTTTTAGCTCTTTGAGTTGTAGTTGATTTGAGAAAGGCGAGATAAATTTTTAAGATTATTATTGTTATACGTTTGAGCAATAATATTAGTTAAGGATTGTGATTTGATCATTCAAAAGAAGAATGTCATATTTTGTTCAGTTAAGAAATGATTATACGATTATGATAATATCAGCTAGTTTTGATATTGCAGAATTATTTGTTAGAGTTATTTCAGGTAATTACAAATTATTATGATTTTGGAATTAAGGATTTGATTTGGGTTAGATTTTGATTTTTGTTAAGTTGTGAATAATTTGAGAATCGATGGGATAATATGATAAAGTGAAAACTATTAAGTACAGAAGATCTCTTGTAATTTTGAGTTATTGTAGAGATTCAAGGTAATTAGATTAATCTTTTGGAGATTGATAGTATGAGGAGATCTTGGAATTTGTTGGGTTAAGATTTGCATTAAGAGAATGATTGATTGATTGAATGATTAGATATACAATAAGTGATGAATCTTTAAGAGATTTTAAAAGCTATAGTTTGCTTATTCAGATAGTAGGATATATGATTTGGAGTTTGGTATGGTGATGAAGAGATCTTAGTAGTAATATATTTTTGGGTGTAATATTATTTGAGAACTAATTTGATTCTAGGTTATGATATTTTGAAACTCTTGAGGACTTAGTGAGGGTTGGTGATATAATTTAAGTTGTTTCGTTTATCTGATGCCCTTAGAGTTTTGCATGAATTTATGTAAAATTAAATAAAAATAATTAGTTAAATCTTTGTCATGTGTGGAACATAAAAATTTTACGAGTTAAAGATAATTTCAAATATTTTGGGTATTCGAATCGTATTTAGATGAAGAGAAAATTATGTATTTTCGAATTATGTTCCGAAGAATACGCACGTTTACTATTAAACTCAAAGATATTAGCGACGGCCGCATCAACGGTGGATCATGTGATCTAATTTGATGCAACGCGAAGAAACTTACCAAGGCTTGGCACGGTAGCTGACAAATCTTTTACAAATACATTGATAATTACGCACAATCAAGACTTATCCGCGCTGATCGTTACAAATGGGCGCTACATACGTCAAATTAAAATTTTTTTTGTAGCTTATTTGAATTCGAGGACGTAATTATTTTTAAGGGTGAAAATGTAATAACCCATATTTTTAAAATTAAATATTAATTAATTTTATTTTATACAATTGTATTCAAATTAAAAAAAGGTAAGTGACTATTTTTTTCGCTTTTGTTTTGTTTGGAATGTTAAATTGTTTTAGTAGATAATTAAATAAATGATTAAATTAAAAATAAAAAGTCCATTAGAGTTTTGGTAACTCCTATATTGAGCTATATTTATATTTAAAGAGTGAAGTTGTAACTTTAATATTGTTCTAATTAGATTAGTTGAATTTTCGAGTAGAATATATACTTATACGCGCTGCAGTCCATTAGAAAAATTATAATTTATTCATCTGATGTCGGAATTGAGTGAATCCAAATCAGGTTCCTTCAGTCTTTCGTCCTCTACAATTGTGAATAAGAGAGAAACTTGAGGTAATGTTAGATTGTCAAGAGTGGGGTATGAGGAGGAAGATAATCTCATTTGTTAAAATTATGAGGAAAAATATCCGGAGCGGGAATCCACTTGGGAGATGAAGGAGTCTATTCAAGCGGAGTATCCACATCTTTTTGATAATTAGGTACTTTCCATTCTTTTGATTCCGGGGACGGAATCCTTTTTAAGGGGTAGGTGATGTAATACCCGGGAAAAAAAATTTAATTTTAAAACATATTAATTGGACTTTGTTTTTAATTGGGTCAAAGTAGTCATTTAAATTATGTGGGCTAATAAATATTAATAAGTAATAGATAATAATATTATGTGATTAAAATTTGGGCCTTAATATTAAATTAACCCAATTAGAAGTTTATTAGGGCAACTTAATTAATAAATAGCTAAACCTAATATTACTTCATTATACAAACTGAAAAAGAAGAGAGAGAGAGAGGGCGGCAACAAGAACAGAATTTACAAAGGTATGAATATATATTGTATGTGATATTGATGTAATCATTTATATAAATATGGTAAGATGATTACAGGTGTAGCTTTTACAATTGATAATTTAATTTCACTTATTTAAATCTAAGGGAATATATATGTATATGGAGTAAAACAAAGAGAGAAAGAGAGAGAGCCAAGTTCTTAATTCACACGTCATTTCAATTCATTCATGGTTGTTATGATCATAGGAATTAGATATTCAATTGAATGGCTAATAATATAGAATAAATAATAGAACATGAAATCTTTTTATTTTCTCCCCTGTACTTTTCTTCGGTATAGTGAAAGACTTGAACAATCTCACATCTCACTGTATTATGATTTTGTTAACCGTGGGCAGCATATTGAATAATGGGGTAGGAAGAATTAATTGTTTTAATATTATTAAAATCTATGTGTGAAAAGAATTACCTGATTTAAGATTATTTTTTAAATGAATTTCATGTTAATTATTTTAGAACGGAAAGAGACAAAGTATATACTTGGCCTAATTTGTGTATTTGGAACATGAAGTTGCATATTATTTTATAAAATAATAGTAATAATAATAACTTTTATGATTGTTATTATGCTTTTGAGGGAAACTGCATGAAACATTATATCATCATTGATGCTAATTAAATCGTTAGTTTTATTTTATATTTTGTTTAAAACAGACCAAAGGTAATAATAATAATAATAATAATAATAATAATAATAATAATAATAATAATAATAATAATAATAATAATAAAATGAATTTATTAACGGGTTAAAGATGGAAGAATATTTTTTACAAGAGTACTTATATTTATTATTATTTTGTTTAGTTAGTTCAAACGAAGAGAATTTAAGGAGTTACAATTTGGAATATAAATTTTGGGTATTACGTTGCTCAATTCAGGTACGGATTCCGTACTCTTTCAGCGATATTCTTGTTAAATTTGATTTGTTCGTTTTGTCCCTTATTTTGAATTTCGTTATTCTTTCACATAATTGTTTCTTGTGAAATTCATATAATAGTTTCATTTTGGAGTTGATACACATGACTCGTATTTGTACTCTTTGAATTAGGATATCATGTTTAGTACTATTTATTTTGATAATTGTAGAGCGGTACATGTTGCTACCTTCTTTTTGAAACCTTGTGACTAGAATTTGATTTGGTTCAACATGTACATATAGAACCCTTTAGTTGGTATTATGTCGCATGTGTTGTGACATGGTATTTTTGATAGAATATACCGTAGGGTATACCTGAGCTATAACCACCTGTGGGGGTACCACAGGCATGTCGTCTTGGCACGAGAGGCATGACACTTTCCGTGGGCGCAGTGATTAGTCCACCACGGCGTCCCGCTTGGGGCTCTAGAGGAAGTGGGCCATTTGGTATTTTGTTGTGGGAGGCGTATGGGTTAACCCTAGTTTTTTGTTCTGCGGATTTGTGATGTTGTGCCAAACACACCTATCCGATTTACATACATTTGGATTCGCGGTCCAATGTGTGATATGCATGTGTGGCATTATTTTTGTTACCTGTGTGGCATCATTTGACTTGTTTATGTGACATCATTTGACTTGTCTGTGTGGCATTAGTTTGACTTGCTTGTGTGGCAAGATATATTTCTGAGCTCATTCAGTATGAAATAACTCCAGCCATTTGTTTCAGCCTATTATTTTATTGGATTAGTTTTGTTGGTTTCTGTTCAGTTCAAGTCATTGAGTTAGTTACTTCAGTTCGTTATTTCTTTATTCTTTTATTGGTTTCGTCAATTATGTTGATTCAGCTATATTCCATTTAGAGCTTTGGATATTATATTTTCGTTCGTATTTGCACTTGAGGCTTGTTCAGTATTTTGTCTTAGTTGTTTTCGTATATCAGTTGCATATCTTTTGTATATCTGTATCCGTACTGGGCAATTGGCTCATGCTGTGTTTTTCTTCCTGCAGGTTTGTAGGGGTGATTCAGGGCTAGTGTGATGAGAGTTTTGCCTTTGACCATTTAGGTTGATTCAAATTTTAAGTTTTGATTATTTTGACTCAGTTTGGGGAATTGTACTTATTACTTTATTATTGGATCACCACTATTAATATTTTGAGGTTGTTAGTGCTCTGTTTATTTATTTTGAGGTTTGTTGTGCTTTTAAAGGTCAAAAGTTGTCATGTGACTTGAAAACGATTGTTTCCAATGTCAACACGTGAGATAAGGTAATTAAGAGTCGGCGAAAGAATCGTCGCATTCCGACTTATTACGAAGAAAACGAGTATTGAACGGTCGAAAACGTTAAACGAACGCTTAAAAATGAAGTCAAAGGTGAATTCCGAGTTAATGGATTCTAAAATGTGAAATTCTTATATGAACACGTAAAGGATGTAATTTGTGAGTTGTAGGATTTCGAATGGGTCAATTCAGATGTAAAACGAACAAATTAGGAAGCCGGGAGTTTCGTTAGAAAAGTTAACTGTTTTGGCCAATTGGTGCAGACTTAAATACAGCTACCAAAAACCAATACAAAGTGGTCGCGCCATGATGCCGGCGGACTTCGGCAAAGTACCACCTAACTCATGCCTAAGTAAATACCACTAGAATACCAAGGATGTTAGCCACTATGTTACGACAAGAGAAAAATGTTGACCAAGTTAGGTTTTGTTCCATTTGAATGTATACCTAAGGTAAGACACTGAAGGTACTTAATGTACATAATAAGACTGACCTTAAATCACTTATAAGGTGCTAATGTAAGAAGATTTAGTAAGGTTTAATAGAAATTAAACAAAGAACGCGAAGACGTAATAAGTAAACTATAAATGAGGTTCAACATTGGTAATTCACCAATGATGATCGTATGCCGGTTAGTAACGTAAGAACGTTAACGAGCCGTAGTACTAAAGTATAGGAAGTCGAATCGACTTTAATAACGAAGTTAATTCAAATAAGAAATAAAAGAGAAAGAAGTTGGTTATAAATAGCAAAGTTAGTTTGTTTGATAACTAATTACAGCGTGCTATGTGAATGTATCATGTAGATCCTGTAAAGACTGAGAATAGTTGAATTGTATATTCGAAGACGCTTACAGGCAAGTCTTTCTTAAACACTTGTCTAACCTTCGTGTTAGCCAAGTTTTATGTGATGCATGTTATACAATGCATGAATGGTTTTAAAGAAAGAGTCGATGCCTGTTTTAACTCGGCTAGACAAGTATTGAAGAATGAATTAATTTGTTTACAAGTCTTTCGATATAGAACTGTTAATGATATCCTATGACAAGTATTTGGTATGGAAGGTAAGTTTGTCTATGTACAAACAAAAGTATTTTTCATCGATTATTCGATGGGCACGCGAGGTTGCCAAATTGTTAAGCGTAAATACGTTTAACGTAAGAGTGTTGATCAACATAGAGTACAATAGGCTGATCACCTAGAAGTGCTCGTAAGTAAAGATGAGTGGATGGCCTTAGTGCCGGATATCCTTTTCAAGTATGAAAACGAAAAGAGTATGTTCATGGTCTATTGACCGGTTCATCATTCCTAAGCTATTATGTATACTTTGGAATTGTTGTTATGACATGAGAAGTACTAGTCAAATGTTTTATAGTGCTTCATATGATTCTTTGTTAAGACTTGCTGAGCTAGTTATGCTCATTCTTGCTTGAACCATATGTTTGCAGCAAAAGTCGAACGAACTGAGAGTTCTAATCGAGATAAAGGCAAGGCTAAGATGGACAATTAATCGTTCTGTAATAGATTAGTGTATTTGATTATAATATACTTATGAAGAACAATGAATGTATTCGGTTTATGAACCTGGGAAAGGATTTATTACAAGTGTAATACAAATATAATAATTACACTCATTTTGTTGTTATCTCAATGGAATGATTGTATGGATTGTAGTATCGTGGAACACCATCTGTCGGGTTGGGAAATACCCGGAGTTGGGGGCGTCACATGAATTATCCTACTCATGATCTAGAGTTGGCAGCTGTTGTCTTCGCACTTAAAATTTGGAGGAATTACTTGTATGGGGAGAAACTGGAGATCTTTACGGATTATAAAAGCCTCAAATATTTCTTCACTCAAAAGAAACTCAACATGCTAAGAACGATGCGGCTTGAATCACGAAAGATTATGATCATACTATTCAATACCATCCGGTAAAGCGAACGTAGTAGGTATTTATTGATTGAGTAAGATCATACGCAGCACGAAAAGCGATATTGTCAATGCAAAGGCCCATTTTATTTAACTTGCAAAGGATGGAGATAGAGTTAAAGACTCCAGGGACCCATGTGATGATAACAAATATACAAGTAGAACCGACTTTAATCGATAAAGTTAAAGTCGCTTTCAAGCTCTGCACGGAGAGTGATGCGTATGAAGAAGAAAGTGCAAGAAGGTGCTATCACCAAGTAAGAATCGATGAAGAAGGAATACTTGAGTCAACTCCGGACTTTGTGTTCCTAACGACCGATTTAAAGTATAAAATCATGATGGAGGCACACAACACACCGTTTGCAATCCATCCTGGGAGTACCAAAATGTATCGTGATCTTCGTTATACATTTTGGAAGAGCAATATGAAGAGAGAGATAGCGCTGTTTATCTCAAGGTGTCTAACTTGTCAACGAGTTAAGGCGGAGCATCAAGTACCAAAAGGTCCATTGCAACCACTTGAAATTCCAGAATGGAAGTGAGAGCACATTACCATGGATTTTGTTACTGGTCTTCCCAAGGTTTCTCAAGGCATAGATGCAATCTGGGTCATTGTTGATAGATTGACCAAGTCTGCTCATTTCTTACCAATACGAGAAACTTATACACTTGAACGTCCTGCTCGTATGTACATAAAAGAGATTGTAAGACTGCATGGTATGCCAGTATCCATAGTTTCTGATCGAGACCCAAGATTCACTTCACGATTTTGGGTTAGTTTATAAAAAGCTATGGGCACGAATTTACGATTTAGCTCGGCATATCATCCTCAGACGGACGTCGGAGAGGACTATTCAAACTCTTGAAGATCTATTAAGACTGTGTCCTTGACTTCAAGGGAAGTTGGGACAAGTTCTTACCATTGGTGGAGTTTTCCTACAACAATAGTTATCAAGCAAGTATTG
Source organism: Panax quinquefolius (assembly GCA_020205615.1). NCBI lineage: Eukaryota > Viridiplantae > Streptophyta > Magnoliopsida > Apiales > Araliaceae > Panax > Panax quinquefolius. The sequence goes on from CM035172.1 coordinate 61,326,599, forward strand.
GCATTGCTCCATTCGAGGCGTTGTATAGAAGAAAGTGTCGCTTCCGAAGATCTTTGGGATGAGGTGGGTGAAGCAACGTTGTTGGGACCGGAGTTGAGTACGTGTATGACTACGGAAAAGATTCAAACGATCCGACAACGTATAAAAACCTCACAAGATCGACAAAAGAGTTATGCTGATCTTCATCGAAAGGACGTGGAATTCGATATTGGAGATCATGTGTTGTTACGTGTTGCTCCATGGAAAGGAGTTACGAGATTTGGAAAGAGAGAAAGCTCAAACCTCGATTAATTAACCCATTTTTAATCCTCGATCGAGTAGAAACTGTGGCCTATAGACTCGCTTTACCACCAAGTATGTCTCGTGTTCATAAATTTTTTCACATATCCATGTTACGTAAATATGTGGAAGACCCGAACCACATTATTGAGTTAGAACCAGATGAAATAGCGGAAGATTTAACGTATGAAGAGGTTCTTGTTAAAATCTTGGATAAGAAGGAACATGTTCTACGCTCCAAGGTTATACCTCAAGTCAAAGTTTTGTGGAAGAACCACGATGTTGAGGAAATGACCTGGGAGTTAGAATGTAACACCCCCTTCCCAAAATAGAAAGAGAGGTTACTCATAACACAACAAAACTAAGGAAGATCACAGGGCTCTAAACCACAAAAGAATAATCTCATAATAATTCAATGTCATAAGACAAACCATAATAAATGCCACACTGGCTCAATCCACAATCTAAAATACTTATTACAACTTTAAATAAATCAATGTATTGAAACCTAACAAAATATATCAAAACTATTGGATTAAAGGAAGCTCTCGTCACACTTGCCCTTGGTCCCCCTGATTACCTGCCGGAAGAAAAACACAGCATGAGCCAAATGCCCAGTACGGATATAGAATACAATTAATGAACCGAAATAACTAACTCAATTTAAATGAAATGAGATGAAATGAACTGAAACGAAACGAACAAAACTAACACAACGAAATAATAGGCTGAATCAAATGGTTGGGTGTTATTTCATACCGAGCTCAAAACAAAATAGAATATACCTTGCCACACAGGCAAGTCCAATAATGCCACACAGGCAAATCACATAATGCCACACAGGCAAGTCACACACATTGGACCGCGAATCCAATGCATGTAAAATCGGGCGTGTTTGACACAAACATCACCAATCCATGAATGAAATGTAACAGAAAAACTAGGGTCACCCATACGCCCCACAAAAAAACACCAAATGACCAACTCCCACCGGAGCACAAAATGGAGACGCCGTGGACTGATCACACCGCCACGGAAGGTGTCATGCCTCGGTGCCAAGAGGACATGCATGTGGTACCCCCACAGGTGGTTATAGCTCAGGTATACCCTACGGTATTCTAACAAAAATATCATGTCACAACACATGCGACACAATATCAACACAAATGGGTTCTAACGTGTACATGTTAAACTAAAACAAAATATCAACATAAAGTCTACAAATATATTAACATGTACTTTCTACAAAGATCGAAATAAATATTAGCCATGACACACTAGACCAAAGAGTACAAATACTAATTTCAATTACTAATGCCAAAATGAAACATTCTCACGAATTTAAGAAAGAACAATTATGAGAAGCAAAACTAAATTTCGAAACGAATAACGAAACGAACAAATTAAAAACAAAAGAGTCTCATTTGAAAGAGTACGAATCCATTACTGAATTAAGCAATGTAACACCCAAAATTATTATCCCAATTAAATTCTTCCTGCTTCGATCTAATTAAACAAAATAATAATTAATATAAGTTTGATAAAATTATAAATATTAATTAATAGTCATCAAATTTTATAATTACATTAATCATCAAGATTTCAAAATTTTATAATTATTACCACCACATTTTGATTAACTAATTATGTTACCTTATTATTATATTTCATAATTTTTTTATAATATTTATGCAAGTCAATTATTGTTAAACAAGAACATTCATTTAAGTTAAAA